>OX421458.1:6722421-6732421 GCA_949126865.1 Montipora capitata | reverse complement strand
TCGTGTCAGGGTAAGCAGACCAATTACAGAAATATCTGAAAACAAAAACATGAATGATAATTGAGGAGCTCCGCTTATAGACTTGCATTTATTATATATGTATTACATATTTGGTAATGTGTATTGATTTACCTAATGGTTGCTAAGCTTTTCAACAGCTCTTCGAGAATCTCATCTTTTATGCGTTCACCGCTGGACAATTTCTCGCGGACCGCAGACATCATTTGGTTATCGTTCTTTTCTAGATCCAGGCCTTTGACGTCGCGACTCAATAAGCAAAGCTCGAATTGAAGATTAATCCTGGAGAATTCTGTGTTTATGTCTTGCAATTCTCGTTGACTCACTTGGCCAGACATAAAACGTTTATAGAGGTAGGATAAGTCACTGACAAGACAATGCCCTTGTAAAGAGAAAGAAACATCGTTTTATAGTCGTTATATAGAAAGAGTGGCCCTCAAGGCCCGCAAGGGCTACGGGTCTAATTGTTAAGGAGTAGGGCACGGAGTTCCCGGTGCATTTTTGGTTGTCTTATTCTGTCCAGGAAAATGTGGCCTTCTGGACAGTGATGTCTCAACAAAAAGGCTTATAGCGTATGAGGCCACTTAAGCCATAACAGTCATAATTCAAGGGGGACTTTGCGAAGTGTTGGAACATGTAGCTGTAGATCGGGCGGCCGCTAAATCTGCTGAGGTTGTTTGGAGTGGCGGAGAAAGAATACACAGGTAGACTTTAAACTTTAAACAGATTGTGATCACAATTACAAATGATAGACTAACGGAAATATTATAAAGGGTCACGGCGAAGGTTGTGTTGACTTACAATCGAATTTGTTTTCCTGGCAGATATCCACAGGGAGATTTGGATTTGCTTTCATCTTTTCCGTTAACAGGCAGAAACGTTCCATCAGCATAACCTTGTTTTCAAATAGTGCAGCCATTGAGCCGTTGATGATTTTGCCCCATAGTGGCAGCCACACATTTGAATAAATTTCTGCACCGATCTTGCATGACAACTTTCCTAAACGATAAAGGAGAAGTCGTAATTTCTTTGAAAGTTCGCAACTCGTTTTCTCATGCATTGCCTTCTTCACTTTCTCTATGTCTCGAAGCTGCTGTTTAATGATGTTACCATATCGCATGCTCAGACGGATCGTGGTATTACAACGTGGGCATCTTTTCATCTGAATCTCATGTCCCTCAAGTGTATCATTCTGCATGTCCATGTACCTGTAAAATAATATTTTGCCAAGTGGCTAAGCAATGCTAAGCAAGGACTGCTCCAAATTAAACTCACAAACCTTACCCAACCAGGGCTGAAATCACCATAAACCGTTATTTGAAATGGTGGTCAATTAAGAATCGTACAAACGAATCAAAATGGTTTGGCTGCCCATTCACATCAGAGACTTAGAACTCAATTATCTCTCTTCTGAATAATGGTCTTTTCAGGCCATCATTTCTCTCGCCAAGTTTTTCCGGTGTGTTTATAATTAACCAGTTGCTGGCGGTTGTTTTGACAGCTCAGACACTATATAGAGCTATAAGAATTCCAATTGCACGATCATGGGTCCTAGCTTTGTTAACCCTTCTTTGCAAATGCCTAATATGTTGATTCTAAGGCCGGTATTAAGTTGACTCTTGCCAGGGTACAGGGGTTGGCCCAGGTGCACTGATTGGTTTCCTACAACTGCATGTGCCGGGGAGGTGGCGGGTTCGAATCCCGACTGGACCATCTCTCAGGGTCTTACATTAAGACTGAAAAGAAAGTTCTACTTTTGTAGTAGCATCTGCACCACTAAACCTTATTCCAAAATTGCCGCCATTTTAGTATTCTTTTGTTTCCATGCAAATTGGCCTTTATGGCCTTGCTTTCAAACGTAAAATTCAAGAGAATATTTAACCTTGAACGAGGCCATAAGGGCCAATTTGCATGGAAACAAAAGAATACTAAAATGGCGGCCATTTTGGATTAAGGTGTATGTTTACAATTTAAAGAGTTTTAAAGCAAACAATCGTGGACAGTAATCCTGCCGGTGTACGTCGAATCAATTGACTTGAACTGATCGGAGTAATTACAAGTTGAAAATGTAAATATTTTGAGCAAGAGCCGATCCAACATTGATCGGATTATTTAGTAGTGTACTACATTTCGGCTGGACAAACCAGCCTTCTTCAGGTACAATGAGAGTTTACATTGAAAAAAGAAGAAGAAGGCTGAAGATGAAGCTGGTTTGGCCAGCCGAATATAGTACACTACTTAATAATCAAATGTACGTTGTATCGACTCTTGCTCAAAATATTTACAACTTTAAGTCTCCTCGGATAAAGACCATTAACTGTAGGACCCGTCTTACACTGATCATTAATAGCAGCATATACTCTAGGGAGGATGAGGAGGGGGGGGGGGGGGGGGGGGCGAGGAAGCTTTTCTTTTTTGCCTGACGATCAAAGATTGTTATCTGCCCATAACAAGCGGTAGTATGCGTAATTGTTGAGTGGTCCCGAAAAGGCCCAAGGGGAGGGAGGAGAGAGCGGGGGTTAGAACAGACAAACGCTTAGTTAATATATACCTGTCAAGGTCTGACACTGCAAAGATATGTCCACAATCAGGGAGCCTGATAAACAGTGCACCTTCATCGTCCTCTCCACCTAGGAAAAGATCTGTAATTGGGTCCATTCCGTCGTTTTTCGTGCAAACGACACAGATGCATTTGTGGTATTCTTCGCACATCAACCCCCGGCAAATATGACGGCACTTGAGAATTCTTTGGCAAGGTTCGTTGCATCTTGGTCTGTCACAGATCTCGTGACATAGATTGCGACATCCGTAATGTCGACATACCCAGGAGCACTTCTCATTGCAGGATATGCAGAGCTCACCACACTTCTTGTCGCACTTGCTGTGTGCGCAGCGATTTTCACATGGTCTGGCACACGGTGGACATGGCTCGGCACAGCCCTCTCTGCATGCGTGGGAACAAACTGACACGCGGCCGCATTTGAGTCCACATCGCTTGTGGATTCGACCCATTCGACACTCGCCACACGTTCCGGGGCACTGGTGACCACATTCTAGGTTGGCCTGACAAGGGACTGGGCATTGATCTGGAGTGACATAGCAGGCAGTAGTGACGACATGCCCACATGGCCAGTCGTTTTTCTTCACTAGCTCTTTGCATTCGGTGGTGCATGGCTTCTTGCAGTAATTTTGACAGTTGTGACCACACTTAAGAATCTTGCTACACTGTTCTTTGCAAGGAACACTTTCCAAATCAGTACGGCCGCATTCCGTTTTTACTATGTGGCCACAAACTGGCAACGGTTTTTCAACTTCCTCCTTGCACGGCCAGACACAACTCTCATTGCAACGGTTTGGACACAAGTGCTGAGTGCAACCACTGATGAATCTCGCACATGCCTCACGGCAGACGTATTTCTCGTGCCCCTTGTCACGTGGATGACAGAACTGCTTGCATGCATGGCCGCATTTTAACCGCATTCCGCAAATTCGAGAGCATCCTCCGTCGGGAACTTTCTGGCTAAAATCGTCGGCTGTTTCTGCTGTTACTTCTTCATTATGGATTTGGCAAACAAGGGGAAGAGCGCCTCCGATGCCACCAGTGGTCTTTAATTCAGTTACTATCTTCTTCCAGATGTCGCAGTGTCTGGACAAAAGATCAAAGTTGCCGATGCAATAAAATCCTTTCTTTGCTCGTGACAAAGCCACGCATGCGCGGTTCACATCCTTGATGAAGCCCACTTTCTCCTCTTCGTTGCTTCGCACGAGTGACAGAAGGATGATATCACTTTCCTCGCCTTGGAAATTGTCAACAGTTGACAAACGCACGCGATCAAGTTCTTCATTCTTCTGATCTTTGAGGCAGTCCCTGATGAGAGAAAGTTGTCTGGAGTAAGTTGTAAGAAGTGTCACTTGTTTGGACTCGTACCCTTGCTGCAACAAATATCGACACAGGGAAACTAAAAACGTAGCTTCGTGCTCGTTACTATGACTTTGTGGTTCATCGTTTTGATCTTCCAGACACCCATGGTTGACAAAGAATAAGTTATTCTTCATTCCTTTGATGTCCTCATACTGCTCCACAGATTCGTGGTTTTCGAGATCTTCGTAAATGTGTTTCATGAGGGCGGCAATTTCAGGCCTCATTCGATGTTGCACAGAGAGCCTTTCGCGATGGATTCCAACATTGGCCATCCTCTCAAATAATGACACATCAAGTTTGTACGTCCTGGCTAAATCGTAGACTTCAGGAGTAGGTCTAAGTTGCTGGTGATCGCCGATCAGAATCAAGTGTTGGCATCCCTCCGACAGTGACGTTATAATGTGAGCCTCTAGTACTTCAGCGGCCTCTTCTACCAAAATGATCTTGGGGGAAAGCCACTCGAGAACACGGCGGTACTTGGCAGCACACGTGGTAGTCATGCCGATGACTCGTGCTTTTTCAAGAATGACGCACTCTTGCCGTGTGTCCAGTTCTTTGCTTCGTGATACTGCTTCATCAAATTCGTTTTGGCCTTTGACCAGAATATCCTGATGATATTCTTCCAACCTTTGACGCCACAACAAATACAGCCTCCAGCGGTCTCGAATTTTCAAGTCCGCAACATGAGCAACATGGTCTTCTTCTCTTTCAGACATCGGTTGGTTAATGTTCAGCAAGTTTCTTTTCAAGTGATCTGGATTGTCCGCCTCGGTAATGGAGAGCACAGTTAATTTATGAATGGCATCGGCATCTCTATCAAATCTGTCCTCGTCGGAATACTTGTAACCCGATGCCGCTACATGCATAAGAAGATCCTCTTCCTCTCCGTTTCTTTGTGGCCTGTTACGCTTTCGCCTTATGATCAGCCATCTAAGCAGCTGGTCATCAAGTGATCCTTCTTTAGCTGAACCTTCAAATTGATTGAAGTGTTTCTCTCTTATACAGGCGTATTGTCTCAAAACATGAAGAGACATCACACTAGATCTAGACGCCCTTAACACCAATGATGAATGCTGCAAGGACCACTTCTGTGAAGTTACTTCTCGTCTGGTTGCGCTTCTCGCCTGGGTTCTGCTCCAGACGGGTGAATTGACCTTTCGCGCCTTTAAAGTGCATCGCTCCAGCTTTTCGCTTTTGCTTCTGCCTCCAACTCGGACGATAGCTACAAACAGAAAACAACAAGGACAAACGTCACAGGTCAGAAAAACTTGCGGGAAAAAATGCCTTAGCCTACGGCCGCAAAACAGAGAGTTCACATGAAAACCCGTTCTTTATTCAGTTTACTTTTGCCCTGGGGAGTGTAGCCTGGGAGCAAGCTCTCTCGTGGGGGTGGGGGTGGAAGAGGAAACCCTAACCTATTCCTCCTCCATCCCCCACGCCACGAGAGAGCTTGCTCGCAGGCTATGGGGAGAGGGGCCGTTGAAAACGAGCTGTCATCGTGTCGAAAATCCGCACAACTTGTCGATAATGAACGGTCCGAGGCACTATTTCCAAATGGGTTAACCGTGTACTATGGATGATAGAATAGTTAATTAAGTGAATTAGTTTTTGTTCAATATACCTTCCGAGGGAAGCATTGGTAAAAGTCCTTCCAGAAACTGATCCAAGGCATGATTCGTGTAGGACACCATCAAAAGTGGCGATTGCTTTTCACTGTTATCCCACAGGGACTTGTTCTGCAGAAGAGCTTGGGCAATCTTCAAACCAACATAAGTCTTTCCAGTTCCTGGCGGTCCTTGAATCACAGCGAATTCCTTGGTCAGTGCAAGTTTAAACGCGCGCATTTGAGATTCGTTGAATCCCAGGATTTCTCTGTCAGGCCAGTTGATTCGCTCAGAAGGTTCCTCAGAGTCCATGGCGACGTCTTTACTGGCGCCCGCCGGCTTATTGTCCTGCCATTGCGTACCATTTGTCTCGGCGATGGCCTTCTCAGAATCAACTGTACTTGTTTCTTGAACAAGTACGTTTTCGGGGAGTTTAACGTTCAATGGGTCCAGGAGGTGAAGATCACCAGGCAACGTTGCAGGTTTTCTCTCTGCTATAAGGGCACTGAAGTCAAACACTATCTCACCTTCCTCTCTCTTTTCATCAAGGGTTTGCACCAAATACTGAGGAGGAGAGACATCTCGACAGCATTCAACAATATATCGCTGAAAGGGGAATTGTTTAGCTTGTATTGTCTTCAACGCTTCCAGTACATGCCTGTAGGATTCAAAATATGCTGGTGATTCTATCATTACAAACTTCTCGTTTCTGCGAACAAACTGATTTATTTGTTCCGTCTCCAGGTTTACGAACTTCACTTCTAGCACACCAGTACTGAGTGAATCAGCATCTCTGTTTCCCACTGTTGCAAAAACAAGTGAATTGAAATCATCTGGGGAGAGACAGAGTAGCGAGCCAAACTTAAGCCGGTTAGTTCTCTCCCATTTTACTTTCTTCACGGAGGAATGCGACTGGTCAAACTTGATTCTGTAAAACCTGCCGTTATGGCTGTATACAGGACCCAGAATTGTGACCTTGTGGTACAGAGACACACCTTTGAACGCTTGGACTTTAGAACTATTAGCCAAGTTGGTCTTAGGTTTATTGCTTTCCTTTCTCAGTTGTCTGACTCCTTGGCGAAGCGGTATTACGAAGTCCTCTCTAAGCAAGCGAAATTGCACATCGAGGTAATGCTCCAAATCATTGTATTTTCCATCAATAATATTCTTGCGAAGGAAAGGCTTGGAAAGGAGCAAGTCGGCCGCGTCAGGAATGATGCTAAGCTCTTGAAAATTCTGAGGAGGCTCAGCCTGCGATTCTAGAGCATTCTGAGCTTGAAGAATTATCTCTTCTTTCAGTTCGTCCACCTCTTGGAGCTTTTTTTCAAGTTCGTTGACGTTTTCAATGAGTTTTTTTTCTTTTAGCGAAGCAAATGCGGCTCTGAGCTGTGGAATGGGAAGTTCATGGAGTTTAGCTTCACCGCCCCTCTGGCATTTCTGAATCATTGCCTTAAAAACGACTGCAAGGTCATGAATGACTGAATCAACGCCAGAGTCGCTTGAATACGGCATGGCGTTGATGAAACGAGAAAGGACTAGTCCGCTGATAAATTTCTTTGCGTTGGAGGAGCGAAGAATTTTCTCCGCGTTGGCGGACACAAGATTGTTTGAAGAGCATAACAGACGAAAGGAACCTATAATAAGCTTTAATAAATCCGGTCTGATCTCTTCTAAACTTAAGAGTGCATCGAACCTCTCAGCTTTGCTTGCAAGTTCTAAGATGGCGTTTTCTGGGACCTTGTTTTTGCAAATGTTCTCGAGCGCTTTGAATGCAATAGGTGTTGGGGCACTGTTGCTTTGTGTCTCTGTCCGTCGACGCTTTGCTTCCTCGGAATGCCTCTTGTCATCTTCGGCTCTCCGCTTCTGACTGCGGGGTGATGAAGCAATCCATACCTTTCTGGCACTATGTGACATCTGAGAAATGTCAAATTGAAGCAAAGTAAGGTAAGGTAGGTAAGGTAGGGTAGGGTGGGTAGGGTAGGGTAGGGTAGGGTAGGGTATTAGCAACTTGATTCATTCAATGCTATGAAAAGGAAGGACAGTAAAGTTTATTCCTGCATCCGCATTCAGCCAGATGGAATAGGTCGCTTTCGATGTATCAATATTCCGGCATGGTTATGAGGCTTTATGGTCAAATTTCACGGCTCAGTTCAATTCTGTTTTCTTTGTCTGACAAGTCTCAAGGGAGCCTACTAAACAAAAGAATATTCATATTTAACCATTAAGCCTCGTAGCCAAGTGTGAATATTGATTTATCGAACGTGGCCTATTGACTGGGGCCCTGTCCACACGTACCGGGATATTTTTTAATTCGCAACTTTTTCTTTCCGGATTAAAAAATATACCCATCCAAGCGTAGCGTATTCAAATCGATTTGCCCGCCCACACGTACCCGAAACGCATCCGGATTCACACTAGTACTCAGGACTCCTCAAGGATACAGAGGTAACAGAGCATGCGCCATAAAAAATAATATTGCCCTCGGGAGCCAACTCAAGAATTAATTTCACGGTAAGGAACTGGGCTTGATCTTGTTGCGTCATCCGGATTAAAAAAATTCAGGATTTAGCGTCCACACGGTTCCTTATTCATGGCGAATTATTTAACAATTATTCTACGAGGGCGCGCTGGATATGAAGAGATGGATAACCAACGAGGCGCGTAGCACCGAGTTGGGTATAATCATTTTATATCCAGCAAGCCTGAGTAGAATAATTGTTTTATTAAAAGCTCGAGATCAAGAAGTCCTCCGTGTCGACTAAAGCATCCCTTTCTGCATTGGTCGATTCCGGTCCAAAACGGCTTTTGTCGGCCATTTTTTCTGAGAGCTGTAAAAATGTTTTAAGCTCGCTTTATTGCTGACGCGTTCCTTGACCATATTAGGTACAGCAGGTATATGAACAGATAGTCTGTGTCCGGCGAGCCAATGAAAATGCTGGAAATCTGATATTTAATGACAAAAAATATCCGACTCTGGAGAGCGTATTCAAAAAGTTGCGGATTCGCCAGTGTATTCGCCGGATACGTGTGGACGGAAGGAGTATCCGGAAAGGAAAAGTTTTTTTTATTTTTTATTTTTTAATTTATTTTTTAAATTTTCCTTTATTATTATTATTATTATTATTATTATTATTATTATTATTATTATTATTATTATTATTATTTTTATTATTATTATTATTACATGTTTACTTTTAAAAGCACAAACACCCCTCCCCCCACAAACTCACTCACACCCACACACACACACCCACAAACACGGAATATGTTTACATAATAGAGAAAAAAAAAAGAAAAAAAAAAAAAGGAGCTCTTGTTTTGAGAGGAGCGACCAATTATACTCTACAAGATGGGAATTACCTGTACAGTTGGAGAACAAGGTGCTGGATTCTGTATTTATTTATTTATTTTTAAAGCAATAGCGGTTCCCATTTCTTTCGCGTTGTTGTATCTTCCTTCTCTACTTTATGAATATATTGTAGATGCCGTAAGTATTCTTCGAAAATTGGCTTTCGTTCTTTAAATTTACACAGCCAGATGAAATGTTTGCTTGTCAAAAAACAAAAATTAAGTTGCAAATTGTATTTAGAGTTGCGGATTCAAAAATATTTTGATGAGAGAGAGGAAAACCGGAGTACCCGGGGAAAATTCCTCAGAGGCAGATTGTGATCGATTGAAACTCCTGATCAGCCCCAAAAAGACCTCGTGAACGTTCAATTAGTTGCCTCACTTTCGAGAAATTGTACTTATTAGAAAGATTGACTCTATAACACTGAATCACCAAGAGGCCAACTAACGGTAGCTATGTTTTGTCCAAATTCAAATAATTTCCCGAGCCTTTAGGCTTTGTTTAAAAAAAATCTCTGGAGCGGATGCAGAGCTGCCTTCACAACTGGCATATTAAGGAGGCTCTAGATCTGCTCTTGAGAATATTTCTTTCACTTTTCAACAATAAAAAAGTGGAGGTCTCCGAGTTCATTTTTTAGATATAATTGTTTCCATACAAATATATAAGGTGTTTTCAGATGGCTTTCCTGTTGGTATGGTAACATATTACGACACACGAGTAAAAATTGGTGTTTTAAACGGTACCGCAACATCGCCGTTTAGTTGCATACAGTCCCTGTTGAAACTGGTCTTAGCCACCTTATATGCTCCATTAATAACTGATAAAAACGTTTTAGTTGGCTCGAAAGGGTTTTGTACAGGTAACAGTGGATTTCCATTGGAAAAGCATTTCAACATTGGAAGTAAACGTTTGATATTTGGCCAACACCACTGTCAAGCAATTTCCCGCCAAGTAAAATTGCCCGAACTTGATTCCCATCCCCAAAGGCTATCCTGCCTCCCCACCTCCACCCCTACAGTCTCTACGGGCGGGCGGACGTACTGCTGACGTCATAACCAAAATTTCTCGCATGGATAGCCCGGAGATTTCCCAAAAAATATTACCCAT
>OX421458.1:6717421-6719921 GCA_949126865.1 Montipora capitata | reverse complement strand
TACAAGTCAGGAATGATGACCAAGTTTTAGATATGCAATTAAGATCTTTTTTTCACTTTATTTTTAGTTACTCTTTTGGAGCCTTTTTACCATTATTTTATTGATTTTATTTCTATCATGTAAAGCGCATTCGAATATTTATGTGGATACTGCCCTTAACAAATACTGTATTATTATTTTTATGTTCGGAATGATTCTCATCCACTAATTAAAGAGATTATATTATGAAAACAAAACTTAGTCGACCTACCTCGAAGCCAGAGTGATCAAAGCATTTTTCTGCAACGTCTCCAGCAGCTAAATGAAGGAATGAATGAAGGAACACTAAAAAACTCGAATTAAATTCTCACCTGCTGAGGCAAATTTCGCGGAAAACTTATTTTCACACTGAGTTTCTTAGAAATCCCGCCGTAAATGTTTTATAATATTGACTAACACCTTGTCAATGACGTGCAGACCTTACAGCGATTGGTAGATAAAATAGGAAGAGGATTCCTTGAAAAACCGGACGGAACTGAGCCATTTTCCTGGAAAAACGGTATACAAAATTGGTGGTGGGGACTGGACTGGATTTTGATTACATAGTGGAACGGTTGCGCAATAGAGAACATTTGTGAAGAAGCAAATGAACGGCTGCTGATTTTGATGGATCGTCATTGGTCTTAATTTAAGGGAGCTTAAAGGATATTAAAAGCATTTAAACTTTTCTTCAACAACCATTCAACGTTTCTTTTATTTTCGCGAATGTTGAACGAAGCTGAAGCCGTTTAAAAGTTGTTGGGTAAGCGCGTGCGCACTAATCGGTCTCTTAATGACGTATTATGTCCGTATCCACAGTAACAACTGCGGCTGCAGCCTGGGACTGATTATAAAGCCTCTCACGAGCTTTGTTGAATCAAATGTTGAACGGCGTGTTGAAATAGTTTGCCCACCCCAGCAATCAACATCGTTCAACAAAATCGAAAGGATGTTGAAGACATTTGTCTTGGCCCTTAATCTTTATGAGACATTCCCTGAGAATTGTTAAAACTGGTTTGAGCCACTTCAAATATTTCGAGGAGTGGCAGGATTGATGAGATACATACGCCATCTCACTCAAACAAGCAATGAATGTAAAACAAGACTCAGGCATCAAATCTGTTGCCAGGGCTTTCAAGATCATTCGAGAGGAAGTACACTAATTAAATTCGAGTTTAATTGATCCAACGCACAGAGTAAGAGACTATTAGTTGCATGAACAGCTCTCTTTTAAAAGTAATTTTAAAGCAACAATTATTTCTCTTTATTTCTTGAAGGCTCAAGTTCCTGAATCAGATCGAAGATTCTTTGGAGGCTCTCTTCAGGTGCCAGTCTTTACTCAATTTATATCCACTTTAATAGTTTCCTGAACTTCCTAGCTATTTCGTGGAGCTAATCACTAACAAGAAACTTGTACCACTTCTATCTCGAGTGACCTTTTCCTTTGAGTGACCTGGTTATTCTCATTAACTAGCAACTAAATACGGAAATTGGACAGCAGACTTATAACGAAATCAAGTTTTTGAGGCCACGAGAACTTTGCATCTCACATTTTCACTGAGACCACTGGTCAATGTGATTCCTCTATTTATATTAGAAGCTGTAGTTTTTGATTCTTGTCAACGATCTTTTTTTGAATTTTTGCGCACGTGACCTAAAAATAGACATTTTCATTGATTGGTTGATAAGCACATTACTTGGAAGGTTGAAGAGCTGAGAAAAAGAAAACCCCAAGGAGAGATTTTAACCATTGGACTACCAGGATTGATCAGTATGTAAATTCACCCCTCAATTTTTCAATATACTGTCATGTAGATGAGTATTAAGAATGAAGATTATTATCAGCTTAAGGATATGATCCTGATATAACACCAAGTTCTCATGACCAGCCGACAAAGAAATAGTATATGGAAGTAGTTAGGAGAATGAATTTTTAGATCATGGGAGTTGTACATGTACAGAGTCACAAGCTCCTAATAGAACGGTTTTCAATTGAGTGTCGCTGAAGTAATTAGCGAATTGCTTTGGTTTTGTATTACATGTACTTCACTCAGTAATTGGTTCAAAGTTCTCGCGCCACTTTTTCAACCAATCAGAAGTGAAACCAAAACCAATCGTGCCTTGCGCGTACACATTTTCCCGCGCTTTGTGTCGGCTACGTGTAATTACTTCGAGATTTGATTGGTTTACTGGATTGTCTCCGTCCTTTTTGATTGGCCAAAGTAATTACTTTGCCTTTGGTTTTACGATACTCGATTGAAACTCGCTCTATTACGGCCCTAATCATGATTTGAAAGGCATTCGATGAAGGCATAAGAATTATTCCAAATATCTTTGAATAGAAGACAGCTTCTGACTGTCTGTGTCCAAAAATACTTCCACAACAGGAATGGTACTTTCATAAGATAACACAAAGGGTCATGTATTCTTGCCCTGAGCCCATTTTGCTGTACATATTTTTGTCACATGAAAATGACGATGG
>OX421458.1:6674921-6712421 GCA_949126865.1 Montipora capitata | reverse complement strand
TCGTTCAACAACGCTCAACGTGTTGAATGGCAAATTTCAACATTCAACATGGCATGACACACTGTTCAACATTTGTTGAACAACAAATGAATAAAGAGGGTAGTTTCTAAAGAAACTGTGGTGCTGTGTCGGTGGGGAAGTAGTACACAAAAATTTGGTTGATAATGTAAATTGACCACCATACAGGGATTCTAAAAGCTGACGTTTTGAGCATTAGCCCTTCGTCAGAGTGAATTGAAGAATTATGGGTTGTGTAGTTTTTATAGCTGAGTAGGAGCTACACTATTGGTGGTAACATGGCAATGTGAAACATAGGAATACATTAGTTAAATGAAAAGCGGTCGTAAATACCGTGGGGATTAAGGGTGCCAATTTGGAAGATGAATTTTCATTCCAGATCCTTGCGGCTTTCCATCGTACCTAGATGTGGGAAAGGTTGCAGATAGCCATGTGTTGTTTGGAGTAGCAGCTGCAACATTTGTTGATCAATCAACAAATGTTGAACCGTGTATCATCGGCTTTAGACTTAAACAGATTTTACTCTGTCTAATTCCAGACAATTTTACTCCTGAAGCAGCTGAGGAGTGAAGGACGTGGCCCATTTGCCTCACTCGTTCAGACACACGACTAAAATTACTCACCCAGATTTTGCTGACTTTTACTACATGTACACACTCAAAGCAGACTTTCCCAAACAAAATCTCAGAATATCTTTGGGTGAGGAAGTTGCCTTTTTGATAATAATTGAAAATCAACCCACCTGACATCATGGGATGGTTCGACTTCATGAGGATTCCTGCGATCTGACCAGAACAGTAACAACCTGTCCAGAATGGGCAAAATACGAACCGCTTGCTCTCCACCACCAGGATACAATTTTAATATACCTCCTTTCTGTAAAACATCACATAAACATTAGTTGAAGGATGGGCTTTGCAAGTGATCACACAAAAAGAAAGTATGGTAATAATATTATTAATAATGATAATGATGATGATGATGATAAGAAGAAGAATAACAACAACAATATTAAAACAATATGTCTTGTACAGAATGTCTAGGAAACAATGATTTGGCAGTAACTATAGGCATATCTTTGCTGACGTCACTGTTTACATTTTGTCTCATTAACATACAAGTTTCCTGATAGAAGGCATCAAGCTACGTATTCACAAACTGACTTCAAGGTAAAAGAATGTGTTTAACTTAGTTAAATTTCCAATTTTAAGCCTTTTGGCTTTAATGACGAGCCAGTTATCAGCCATCTGGTAAACTGCGCTAAAACTTTCAGAGATAGCTTATTATGCAACAGACTTTCAATATTCAGTAATTATTTTTTGGCTGATGGCTTTTAATAATCATGGAGCAAGAAATGTAAACAAAGTATCAGTAACCACATCAAAATTTGTTTTCAAATGTCACACAATGAAGTCACTAGTAAGACACAACAAACTTTTGTACCAACCTCTTCTGACCATCCAGGGTTAAGATAATATAGTGTTGTTATACATCGGCCATCTTGACTAGGATTATCCACATGTCTCTTATACCCAGTTCCTTGGCCAGGATAGCAAGCAACCATAGCCTGCTTTCAACATAGCAAAGAAATATTATTTATCAGCAATTTAGTAACATAAAACACACTTGATAATAGGGGCTTTTAGATTCTAGGACAAGGATGAGAATGTGTACGAGATTTGACAGCCCGTTCTTAGCGAAAATACTTCGAAAATTTATAACCTGGACGATTAATCTTATTCTTACTGTATTGCTGGTAACTGAGCCGTTTCCTGATTGAGAAATGCCAAACTGCTACCCCGTTGGTGACTTGTTTTGAGATGACAACATTTTTGCAAAACCTTGTACTAAAATGACAACTATATCAGGTTTTTCCCGCCAAAATGATGCTGGCTTGCGTGCGCTCACTGTTGCTCTATGAGAAAATCCCGTACTCGTAGTCGTTCTCCTCCTGGAATCTAAAGCTCTCTATATTAATAATTTACATGTATTATTATTGTAACTGATGTCTTTATTAATTCATGTGATCATCTACCATAATTATTTTCCCAAAAACAGTACACTGTAACAACATGCAAAATGATGTAATTTCATGACACCCAAAGACTGAAAGTGCCCGAAAAGTAGAATGAAACAGTATTGCAAACAGTAGTTTTTGCTCAGAATTGTTATTGAGTTTTGGACTTGTGATTAACTTAAGATTTCTCCTAAACACCCTAAAATAACATGACATACATTGTAGCTCCTTTCACCCATTAAGACCTCAGAGTGAGCCTTACATGTAGGGATTTTACTGATGGCTCCAATGCCAGATGATTTTTTACTGGTCATTGCAACAGAGGTGAATGGATTAACTCATCTGATAAAACCAAGCTTTAGTACATGTATTATACTTTCCACTAACATACACTGTAGCACCAAAGTTTCATTCGAAAAGAACCCCTTCACTTATCATTATCCCAGCTAAACAAATATAGTTACAGGTCAGAGATAAGAGTCCGCGTTTACAAAAAAGTCAGAAATGCAAGTGCGTTTGGAAACATGTTTCCAAAAGTGCACTTGTATCGGAGTTATTTAGTATGCATGAGCTAGCCCTTAACCAATGCCCAGCTAAGACAGTGAACGTTTGAGATGTGTGAAGAAGGAAGGTATGGAATTTCAGTCATTTTCTAATAAGCCTATGAAATAGCAATCGCATCATCATTCGATAACAAAAATATTATCCTTCGCTGTTGCATTCCTTGCCCCATGTCAGCTTAGACCACAAAGTTCTGATAACTCAAACAGTGGAAACAAAAAAATTTGTGACCTTACACTCAAGGGCTAACAAAAGAATGATACGCCCCAGCAGTCTGAATCTTTAAACACTTGAGGCAGCCATGGGGCAATGACGAATTTAATAAATATTATTAAATTGTGCTATTGCTGACTCCGGTATCTTTTAAGCAATAGACCAAGTATCATGTCACTTTGAACTTCAATTGAAGAAATTGTTGAAAAAATCCAAAATCTGTGCATTGTGTTGAATACCCCCGTACATACATTGTATGTTGGGTCCTGAGCCAGAAGTGTGTTGTACAGTATTTAACAAGTACATTTTTTGCCCAAAGTTAAGCCAGATAAGCCTTCATAACTTTTCCCATTCATACACCAAACTAAAAATCTATTGTAAACCAAGCTTGCTAAGGAGCATATCGGGCATTGTTGTGCTTGCTAAATGTACGTGCAATTTTAGAAGTAGTTTACTCAAGGTTGAAATTGGCACAAGGAGCTTAAGTACAATCAGGATATTCTAGTGCATTCTTTATTTCATTCATTATTCATGAGGTCACAAGCACACCAAATAATTCAAAAAATGGGGAAGGAATCAGCTTATAATCACCATACCATTTTGTATTTCATTATTTTAGTAAGACAACTTGCAACAATGAAAAACAAAATTGAAACAATTTTCAAAAGTTTTGCATCCAAGGCAACACAACGCATCAATAACCTACGCCAATGACGGCTTGCAGAATTTTAAGGAAATACAGCTATGTAGCTGGACAAGGCAAATTAAATGGCGATTTTTGATGGAAGCCAGTTGCTTTTAACAACTTTCCTTGTAAGGATAATGTCATCGAACCATGAATGGTGCAGAATTCCCAAACAAATTTCACCAAAACTATTCCAAAAGCAGAATCCCAGATGTGATGTTTAATTTGAGCTCTCTGTATTGATCAACTCTGAGAAACCTGTTTTAAACAAGATTTACAGCAGACATGTGTCAACCCGACGACATACTGCAAGTTTACATTTGGATATCAACTGTTCTGTGTTGATGGAGAATATGATAAGCGATATGCACACTAGCTTTTGCTTTTCCAACTGACCAAAGAAAATCTTGTAGGACATAAAGATTTGGTCCCAAACAAGTTGAGAAAGGAAACTTTAACTCAATGTTGAGATTTGGAAGGTGTTTCCAGCATTTAGCCCTTGATCAGTGGAATCAAGGGATTGCAGTTTTCTCAAGGTTTTTATATCAGGGGGTAAGGTGGTGAAACAATAATTTTATTGGTCAGAGAGTAACATCTTGTAGTATATCTTGCAGGATAACCTATCTCATTCTAGTTCAGTCAATTATGCAAAAATTCCAAATGAATCAGATCTAGAACCTTCATCAGCTATAAACATTGTATACCATGGAATAAAATATTACATAAAAATAGATTATAGGTTTTTTCAACTTTTTCTTTGTTTCCTTGATTGACCTGAGACTTTCACAAACTCCGCACTTTACTTTTTCACCAACTGGTCCTTCGGCCCATATCAGGTTTAGTTATTAAACTTTACCGACAAAAGAACATTATGATTTTAGAACGTATTTCATGTATTAAATACATCAAATATATGAATATGTTCTAAAAATGGACATGAGTGAGAAACAAATATAACCGCAAGCATTATCTTCAAGCATTATCCTGAAGCGTAGCATTAAATAATTTGTGGTTGATAAGAGGGGTTATAACAAAATTTTGATTGCCACCTTTTGTGCCTTATCAAAATTTAGATTTAAAGCTACGTATTTTGCCTTCTTCTTCTTTGAGACCAATGTCTTCCTTTTGCTTTTTAATAACAAATTCCCTCGCTACAGGCCTAGCTTGATTATGCTATGCAAAATGCTAAAGTTCAGCAGGTTGACCCAAAACCCAGCTTTAACCAGTCTGGTTAAGTGGACAACCACAAAGGGTGGCCAAGGCATGATGAGGTGCATGTTCTCTCCAAAAATCAACTTCCTCTGGCCCTATTCTTCAAAGTCCACCAATCACAGCCAACAACCAAAAAAACAACTCACACACAAGTTGAATGTTTCGTGGAACTCCGGCAAGTTCATTCTAGTCATGTGATAGCAGTAACCAATAACAACCGTATTTCCTAAAAAACCAAAAACCTCTGAAGAACTCATAATTATTATTATCCTTGAGGTAATGTTAGTAAAGTTGGGTTTTTATACATGCCTATCAAAATTTGGCTTTATTCCCTCAAAATTTAATTTTCCTTTTGAATGTACAACTGCAGGTGAAATATAATGTCCTTGGCCTCACATCTAAATTTGACATCAATAAGCTCTTCTCGGCGTTATATAATCAATAACGTGTAGCATGCTCGTGACTGAAAACGATTTCGTGATACGGTGCACGTCGAGGCTACAGAGCATAACAGATCAATAAACAAAGCGTACATTATTTATCTGTCACAAGAATTAATAGAAAACGAGGAAATTGTTGCTTGCTCCTGTTAAAGCCTACTAACACCCAAAACTCCCCATTTGCATGCACGGTACACAAAAGATTAACAATGATCTAACATTAGCTGTAAAATTATAAATATGGGCAATGCGTTCTCTTAGTAAGCTTGAAATAGCTATCGTACAAAAGAACAAATTGCATGTTGGCGTTTATGTCTCGAAAGTTATATAAGACAACTCTAAAAACACAAGAAATTCTCACCTTCGTCCGATGCTCGATTTCATATTCCTCAATCAATTCGTTGCACTTTCTTATCAACGAATTAACAGCATTCATGTGATAGGAAATAGTTTCACAATGTTTTTCTTTTCCATCGACCCACGTAATTTTGTCGTCCCGTATTTTCTTGTTCAACGTACTGCCGTTACCATTTGAAGAGACCAATTCCCCATCTGTAAACTTTTGTCTCTGATGTAAGCTTTTAACTTCACTTAGAATACTCTTTGCAATTTCTTCTCCATGAAATGTATCGATATAACAGTACCCTTGTTTTCTAAGTTCTTCAACAACCTGAACCGCTTGCTCTGAAACACCATTTTGATATAAGTCCGTATATACACGCTCACCGTTCAATGGAGATCCATTTCGACAAGTTTCTTGTACCAAGGACCGTTGTCCAGATCGTCCTACACATCTCTTTTGATGAAATTTCCAATCTTGTTTTCGATGGTCCGTAGAGCAGTATCTCGCAAAATTACAACGTGAACATGTCATACAAGCCTTTTCGTTGCAGAAATCGCAAAGCATCCCGTTTTCGCAAGACATGCGAAGCAAACCGCCTGAAAAACAAAATATCCGTCAATATTTCCCGAGTGAAGCCATCTTAAATTGTAGTCATGACACTTCCCGACCCGCTTCAGACACAGCACGTGTAATCGAGGCCTAACAAGCCATGTGACCACAACATAACCTTGGCCAAAACGTGATTTTCTGCAAATCGACTTCCGGTTTCACGCGATGAGGCCCGTGAAACGTAACCAAAAGCGAAGAAAACTCATCTTATTTCTTTAGAATATCGTAGATTTTTGTTCTTATAAAGAGAATACATAAAACAGCTTTGAAGGATTTCGCAATAAAAACACAACGGCGTCATATGTTTAAACCATCGAACACGTACATCTCAAAATTTAATTTATTCAATTAATGTAAACATTAGCCGAATGAACTCAAGTCACGCAAACTAAATTATGCTTTTCGCTGGTTCCTCTTGAGAAATTGTACCTTTATGAACCTCTTTGTATGAAATTTCACCTAAGAAATATAATTTCTACCCTTTTCAATGCAAGTTTTCCATGCTACTTGATGTTTGCCATCAATAAATGTGAGACTATTTCGAAATACGTAACCGCCCACGCATTGACGATAATTCATGCAGTCAATCTAATTATCATAAACTTTTTTAGCTCTATTGTCGCCATACCACGGCAGCAAATATTCCATTCTTTATTTTAGAGGCAAATCGAAGGAACCTGAATATTTCCAACAGCTAAAATATATCAATTTTCTCACTATAAGTATAAAGCTGACAAAGACGGCCGTTTAAATAGTAATCAGTAGAAGTGGCTGCTGAAACTAAAAAACTACAACTACTCTCAGCGATATTGTAGAACAAGAAATTAAAAAATATTTATAATTTGAAGAAAAATTTCGATAGAAACTGCTATCTGAATTACTGGTGCCCGCTATTTCGGTATTTTTTAATGCCACTGCGGTCGACCTTGCACTGGACAGTGTCGGCCTTTTGTCTGTGTTGCTATTTTATCTATGTATTGTCTCCGTCACGTTGTGAACATAGAGTGGGAGATGAAAACAGTTTGCTTCCTCTTTTCGTGTTTCATTTTCCTATCATGATCTTTGCTTTAAGATTGGTTTAGGTGAGACCAATTTAATTTTTGAGCAATTTTGGCTGAGTGTGAATTCAATTTTTAGCATTGGCCTAACTTTATTTTTCCCCGTTTTTATATTCTTGAACGATTCTCACGCTGACTTTTATTGCACAAGAAATTGCTCCATCCCCTCTGAATGGAGCGGATATGGCGCATACGCTGTGGTGAGAGCACACGCCTCCAACCAACGCGGCGCCCGCAATGATGTGGGTTGTTGCTCCTCCACTCTGCGGCTCCGAGAGGTTTTCCAGCCTACAATTTGATCTGAGTTCATTTGCTTTTATTTCTGTACAGAGTCCACAATTAGTGCTCAACGCTACATACAGGTTGACACTTAAATAACGTTCATCAAAGTTCATCACTGAGGCCATCCACAAAATTTGAGCCACCTACCTACCAACCGGAAGTAGGCTATTGCACTCTCAGTAGTCGTTCATCGACCGAGACAAAATCCATTAATTTACTAAGCAAAGCTTAAATTCATACTTTTCAGCGACTTCAAACTTCTAAACGAATTTCGACTTTCTCCTGAAGAAGTTTCGAGATTCGTTCATTCGATTCTTTAGAAACTATTAACCCCTTCATTCATAAAAGACGTCAACAAGCCTTTTCCCGGAAAGCGGCCTCTCTCTACCTACAAGTAAATTCAAAACACCCTTCTAAAGCAAGGTTGTCTCCAAAGTCGACAGGCAAAGAGGTTTTCTAAACGCGTTGTTGGACAATTGAACCGAGGATTCCCCGCGGGGAACTGGGACGAGTGCCGTCCCTTGCAACGTATTCAACATGACATGCGCAGAATTCATACCTATCATGGCGCGTTTTTACGGACAAAATATCATTACATCAATGTCATGTGTGCATACATCCATGTTATGTCAACTTATGTGCAATAAAAGGTATTCGATGCAACGTGGCACAAGTAAAAGATGTTCAATAAAACTAAAAGATATTCGTGAAAACTAAAAAATGAACGAAAAATAAAAGATATTTGATAAAACTAAGAGATATTGGTTAAAACTAAAAGACCTGCGATAAAACTAAAAGATGAGGAAGCGGAAATAGTTACAACTAAAAGGTGAGGAAGCGGAAATAGTTACAACTAAAAGATGAGGAAGCGGAAATGATTAATCGGGCTTTGATGAGAAACCCTGGGGACTAATTTAGTTGTCAAGATGGCGGATTTGTGCTGATTTGTAACAGAAATTTTAACGCAGGCAATATATCGAGGATTTTTTTCTTTCTCTGGGTAACTTAATCGCAAATGCACAAAGAGAAAGACACAACGCGTCGTATGACTCCGTGGAGTTCTTCGGTCGCCACCTTCAAGAAAACGGAAGAACCCTTGCTATTTTAACCCTCAGGATTGAGGAATCCCACGGTACCCTAATGAAGATATATTGATCGGTGACTTGAACGAACTTCATTGTATGGTGAACGACCTTACAAGAGCCAAGGGACTTTGTGAGAACTGTGGAAATATGTGAACGAAATACCCCGCCATCACGTTCACGCAACGGACTCGAACTTCTTCTGCAGGGCCATTTCGTTGGGCCGACATTGGAAGAATTCTTGGGATTTCAGAGCGAACTTTGCGTCGCCCAAGGCAGGAATTTGGATTGCCAGTTGGAATGGGAGAGCATTTTACTGACATCACTGATGATGAACTTGACGTCAACGAGAGGGAAATTCTTCAAGCCACACCAAACGTCGGCCAACGCCTGTTTGAAGACGGCTTGAGGTACAGGGGCGTGCGCGTCCAACGCCATCGAGTTCAGTCAAGAGGCTTTCCGAAGAGTCGATCCAGTGGTGAGGACTTAAAGAGCAACGCAGCAGATTATTCGCAGGGTATATTGTGTCCCATGCCCTAATGCTCTGTGATAAGATTCTCTTAATAAGTGGTTTCCATACAAGACCTGCTAGCTTGGGGCAACCGAGTAATACCAGTATTTGCTATAGAGTACTTAATTAATACTCAGAAAGAACAAGATGTCCATGGCTCGTCTTTTAGTTGTAACTATTTCCGCTTCCTCATCTTTTAGTTTTATCGCAGGTCTCTTAGTTTTAACCAATATCTCTTAGTTTTATCAAATATCTTTTATTTTTTCGTTCATCTTTTAGTTTTATTGAACACCTTTTACTTGTGCCACGTTGCATCGAATACCATTTATTGCACATAAAATGGATTTATACACACATGACATTGATGTAATGATATTTCGATAATTTGTCCGTAAAAACGCGCCATTGAATTCCGTGAAACTTGACAAGCTCTTTTATAATGTAACTGGGAAAAGAGTGGTGTTACTAACCTTACCAAATGCTCTATCTAAATCTGGGAAAACTTTGCATTTCATATGCGTTGTTAATGATTACAAGAGTGGCCACGAATGTCACAAACAATCACATTTTGACAAAGGAAGGAAAGCTTCGGTGTCATATCAGAATACGTTCGACAAATACTTGTACTATAGAACGCGAGAATTCATTTTATTTTGGCTTGCAATTCCTAAAAGCCTGTGTGATAAATAATTCCTACGCTTTAATGGAGTACAACTCTTACTAACGTCTCGACAGAATGCCAGCTAAGGGTTACGTAACATCTTTAAGAAATGGGGTCTGTCAAATTTGAGGAGTGTTTCAGGCTAAAGAATACGTTTGTAAGACAAGGAGCACCTTTTCAATGAAAAACTAGGCATTCATTTCGTACCATGTTACAAGAAGCAAAGTTGTTTGGAGGTTTCTAGACCCGTAAGTGGACATCATTTGCAATTTAATTAACATAAATAGTGGAAAAATATTTTTCGAAGCTTGCAACTGACGAGTCGAGATTGTTTTCAAGTGAAAGGGTGAACTCACAATTTAACCATACTTTTTATCGCTGGTTTTGGTGCCTCAAGAGTTCGATGGATTCACGGTGAAAATACCTGTCTGAAACGTGGCAAGTTGGATCAAGGTTGCCGACAAGCATCTCGACATGAAGTCAGTGCCACTCACAGAAATCGTTCATTACGTAGCTTTTACCCTATCTGAATGCTGTATCCATAAACGTGAAGTCAGCTAGGAACTTTGCGCTTTTTGTACCTCGTTAAATCGTTCCAAGCTGAAGAAAGTCAGTTTTTCATCTAGTGGTGGATCGAAATTCGAAATTGGGAAAAACTTGTTTCCAGAATGTCTCTCTTATGCCCGGGATGTTTGCAACAGTTGACAAAATTTTTGCGAATTCCGGTTTTTTACACCCTTACCTCAGTTGAATTGAAAACAATTTCACTGCACCTAACAAGACTGTTGTGAGAATTATTGTTGTGGCATTGCGCAAGTCAGTGTTCTGTAGCCTAAACCAGACGCCGGCCTCTTGCTCTTTGAGATCTTCGAGAACTTCACTTGCATAACAATAATGTTACAGCAAACGTTCCCCAACCATCTCTTCGATATTGCATGCTTAAGAAGATAACAGATTTACCTTAATACAAACGTCCTACGGCTGCTGTCGAATCGCGCCATTGTTTTCCGCAAGGTTCAGTAAAAACTATATCCTCTCGATCTATCAACTTCTCCACGATATTAATTTCTCCCATTTTGTACCAATCTTTAACTGTCTCGCTTTCCTGTCACGATTGGAAAGATACGGGCATGCATCACCAAATTTGCACGTTCCTTGCCCACGCTCTGCAAATCATTTCTATGGAGCTCTCTTACACCAGCCTTCGCCATCTTTATTCCACATGTGCTCTCCTCTGATTTGTCAAAATAAACCACGTGTTATCATTAAAATGGTCTCCGACGGAAAAGATGAACTTTTTGCGCAAAATCTTCGCCAAAGCCCGCGGCATACGAGCCCTGTTTTGTTCCAAGGCAAGAAATAAACTTACTCCAGGGATTGTGGCCTGAAGTTATTTTGGACCACTGATGTTATATGGTCAATGTCGAAACTATTCATCGGGAATTCGTCGGAGCTTTTCGGATCGTGAGCCTGAGAGATCGTCCTTATCACAACCAGTAAGAAATGAGTTTATCAATCACGTGATATTTCCGAAGCTACATCAGCAATTATGGCGGCGAGCGAGCAACCTGAAGTGAGATGTTCCGGACCAATCGACCAAAGAAGCAAGTTCAGGGTAAGTATTTCTTCAAAATGTTACGATGGTGCGTGCCTTTTAAGGTTTAGCTCTCCAGTTTTCAGAGCTGATTTAATCGGCTTGGAAACAGTAATTGTAGGAAAGCGCTTTCTTAAGTTCATAATATATAATAGCAGTGTTACTTCAAAACGATTTCACATGTAATCATTCTTTGGATAACCCTATATGAGAAATGTTTTTGCACTTGGGCTGACTCTGAGACGGTATTAACTGATTGTTTTGTGCTATAATCAATCTATAAAGGGAGAAAAACCGTTTACAATCATATGCCATCATTTTACTGTGACACGCGGTACGGTCATGAAGAAACACCCTTCCAGTCTGAGTTTATATATTAAGACTGATTACTGTTCTACAGATTTAGCTGCGAGAATGGTGCTTATAAAACTAAGGTAATCGCTCGTTTAACAGTAAGAAAATACGTCTAAAGCCTTCTTGTATGCCGGTAAGATCACGAAACAAGTACTGAGAAGTGAGATTTCTGTGTCATTGGACGCCTCCCTTGTGAAACATTTTCAGTTCGCTGAAGACTTCAATCTTGCATGCACTCGTTAAATGTTTATGAAGATTGAAAATCTTCCATGGCGCACCATTTATGAGCACGTATGCTGTATTTTTGTTTTAGGCAAACTACCAGTAATTAAGAATCACAGTTAGATCTTAATCTTGATCTTAGCTTTAAGCTTAGAGCTGTTTGCGATGACTTTCGGTCTTTGATTTTAGCCTGAGTATCTTGAAGAGTTTCTTTAATTCCCTGTGAACTAAATGGGAGTTTATCCTTTATGAAAAGAGGTGTTTATTGTTAATATTAACCCTAACGATATGCATCTGATGTTTTGGTTGGTGAATTCTGAAAACTCTGCGGAAAAAATCCGATTGCTTAATTGCGGATGTCAAAACAACAACCAACCGATTATTCGATGTTCTCCGCTAAGCCATGAGAGAATAGTTAAAGGAAGTTAGACCTTCGAAACATTTCAGGTCGAAATGGTCAAACGTCACCTAACTAACAACAAACAACTGCCAAAAAAAAACATCTCGAATATTTGCTTCTTTGATGCATTTGACAAGAAGCGATTGTGCATCAAAGTAAGCAACGTACAATCCCGGTTTTTCTTCATAAAATTTCGTAATTTAGAATATACTTAAGAATTCATTTTCTTGTAACATCATGCTAGTCCTGGGATATGAACAATATTGTTTTCGTACATAGTCCATACAATAACATCATTAATCGATACTGACTCGGGAATACTCGGAAAAAATCCGAATGCTCCTGTGCAAGCCTCGTCGAACTTACGACCTTCCGCTCTGCCACTGAATATAGGAGACACGCGTGTTAATATCATCTGCTTCTACTCAGTATCAGTCCTTGACGATGTAACCCCACAAGGTTTAATTTGTTGACAATGCTGTGTGATTTTAGAGGCTTCTGTCCGGTGACAATCAAACGAAAAACGAAATATGTTGGTTCTCTTTTATTTCCTTTGAAATACTTGCTTATTGCACTGAAACAGTGATTGTTTTGCCTTGGTTTGTTTCGTAAGGCGAAAAAAGTGTCAGCTAAAATCCTTTCCTGGCTTTAAGCTCACAATTGCATGAAATCTTTCTACCTCTCTGCCTAGTTTTCAATTCACTATTTCAATGCATCATAGAAATTCAGATCGTGTTTTTAATCAAAGAATGCATGCTTAGCAGCTTTCTCCGACGAAAACTAAATTAAACGATACATTTTGGAGAGGATTTCCAAGGCTACGAGCGATTTTGAGGCTACAGTGTTTTGAGACAAGAACGATTTGTAGAACGTGTCTGTAAGATTTTAGTTGCAGCTACCCAAACACAGCCTCATGCGGACCATCTGCTATCATCCTGCGTGTGTTATGAATCTCCCCATTAGCACCACTTCGCATTCCAACTTAAAAGTCATCAAAAAAGAAAGAAAGAAATAAAGAAAAGGTTGATCTAAGGTTGCAAAGACAGAGACAATTCAAATTCCCCGAAGGGTACAAATAATCTTAAGACGTTCTCCACAAAAGTAAAATCTATCATTTCACCTTGACGCTAAAAGAAATTTTTTGATGGACGTGCAGAACTCTCTCACTTGCCTTCTTTTGCCTCGTTTGGTTCCTCGGCTTTCAAACTGTGCGAAGTGCCACGAGTAAATAAAAATAAAATTTCGGACGCTGAGTCCTTAATCATTTGTCCGAAAAACAGGAGTCTGAACCGGTGAAGAACCTGAAAGCTTAACTATTTTGGCAGCCTATCACTCCTATTGTTTAAATGAAATTAAAAGGTGATTTGTCGGCTGAACGTCGTGCCAATTATCATGAAAATCAAAATGGCTCTCGGATCGGCTCTCTCTCCGGACTTTTCATGTCGTGACCACAATTTAGTAGAGACGTGAGAAATCTCATTCCTTTATATTCTAAATACAAATAGTGCGTTTTTTCCGGCTTCACTAAGAGGACGTCAAGATTTACCCACAGAATCCACTTTTAAAGATAATTTATACGAAAAAGATGTGAAACTTTAGAACTTAACTATTGCTGTTAAAACTCTCTGAGTTTGAGTCTGAAATTGTTTCAGCGAGAGTTTGTTTTTGGATATTTACAAAATTTTGAATCCATCTTTAAAGACAAATGTAAAGTTTTTAAGATTAATGAAGTTAGTTTACCGAGTAATGTTTCCGGAAACTGTTAAGTCGAACCAGTGAACATGAAGAAAAAAGCTTGATTCTTTGTCGACATTTTACCCATAACAAAATAGCCACCTAATTAAACTGGACCTGCTACAAGTATTTTCACTAACATTTGCAGCATAAAAATTATATTCAACTCACCGCCCCTTAGCTTTGAAAGTAAAAAAAGCCGTGTGAGATGATTGCTTCGTTGGAAAATCCGCGGTTCAAACAGATAAAATTTTGCTGCGCTTGAATGTCCTCTACCTCGCCTTCCCATGTTATTTCGTTGAAGTAGTACTTTGGCATACATAATTTATGCGGAAAAACTGTAATAGCTTTTTGCTCTGTTATGTTGAGAGTGGAATGAAGAAAGCTGCCATGAAAATCACGACTTTATGTACGACGCTTGGAGGTCTGGGAACTAGATACGACCGACGCGTGTCGATGTGCACGAATCCGCACGGAATACATGCTCGAGAACTCAAAAGGACGTGAAGCTGAGGGCGGTACTTTCATTATTAAAACTGAATGGACTTCAAACGAAAGCGTTTCCTTGTCGAACATCAACAAGTGACGATGCAATCGAAATATCTTATCTCCACCGCTGTAAACAACAAAACTGCTTGAAAATAAAAAAATTAACTTATATTTTGTCGTAACAGATATAACAGTTACAGTACCACAAATTTATGAGGAGATATTTAAATTTTCTTTATTTTGCAACGGAAATGTGGCAAATTAATGACGAGGACAAAAAAAAAAATGTAATCTACTCCCAAGTTGTCGAAATTTTTGACATCTTTAATCAAGGCTATTCGCAATTATTTTCGGCGGAATCCGAACTTACAGGAATTTTTTGCTACGCCTCTATAGCAATGCTTCGATGGCGGATAAATCGTCATGATAACATTGAAATCTTTGAATCTTGTCAGATGATGAAAAAAATCGTCCCGATGTTATTTAAACTAGACTCACATGGGAACAAAAGCGTACACAGTGACACGTGTAGCGGAACTAGAAATCGTTCGCTCAGAGCAAGTGCATGAAACGACACACGTTTGTTTGAATTGAGTACTGACAAGTTAATAATTATGGCTGTAGATTTAGTAGAAGATAATTGAGATAAACCCACCCAATGGGTGGCATCAACCGCTCCACTTAACCGAAATGAAGAAAAGAAATACCACAGAAAGATAGCACTAATAATAATAATAATAATAATAATAATAATAATAATAATAATAATAATAATAATAATAATTTAGCAAATAACGAAGGCAATAGTTTTGACTTTCCCACGTTACAATGCAATACAATACAATACATACTTAATTGCCCGCTCCCTATAGGGGCTTTTCAGGGCCAATGAAACACAACAACATCTCTTAAGAATTCCAACTGGCCGGAGGCAAACCAGTTGGCTATTTACAAGTGCAGCTGGGAAGTTGAACCAGGGACTACCAGGATCAAATTCAACGAGTGATTAGAACGGGTCTTGAACCCGGGGTCTCCCTAACCACTGAGCCACACTGCCTCTCACTTGAGGAATATTGTGGAGAATATTAACACATTAAGGGCAGGTTTAATAAGCAAAAATATTTGACACGAGGATTTCAATTGAAATTGAACCTTTGGCATTCTTGAGCATCGCTTAGGCAAAAATTTGCGAGCATATCGTTTCTCTGACAGTAAAACATCTAGGAATACAAAGTTAGGCAGCCTCAATTAGGGTAACATCCGGTCAAATTGGGAGTAAGCTCACTTCCGGTTGCTATATAAAATAATATTCCTCAAATGGGGTTCAAAACCCGCTGTAACCTCTGGTTTGGATTTGTTTCCGGTTGTGCCACACTCGACCCCAGAGCTCTTCTCTAGAGAAGAACTCTGGGGAACCCTGAAGCAAATTGTCTCCTCATTGGTTTTCGTGAAGAATAATCAACAGGCGCCTTAAGATTCATGAGCCAATTTTTGGCTACGAGAGCCCTACGGCGCATGTCACAGTTCTCCTACCCAGAGTTTCCCAGAGCCTGGGTAGCCGGATCCGATGCTCTGTTTACAAGAATGAGGTTGTCCTGGATTAACTCTATCATGCCAGCTAAGGTTCTTAAACATGTTTCTTTCAGATTATTAAAAGTGGGGTGACTGTGAACTAGCCTGATAGCTAAGTGCACTTCCACTATAAACAAAGCAGGTACATTTACATTTTTTATTCGCGCTTATAAGTTGAAGAGTGCCAAGATATAAAATTTCCATCTGTCAGTTTCTCGACCAATTAAGAAGGTTTGGTCACAACTTGAAATCGAAAGAAAAAAGAACTAAGTTTATTGTTGGAGACGTTTTCCCAAATAGTTCAACAGCACCACGTACATATACAAGTACATAGGTTGATAGGTCGAGATGCCTATGTTGTTCAGTCATTCACGTGGGTGTACAGCGGTGGATTAGTAAAAAATGTCAGAAAAATGATATGGGGAAACTGTTTTAGGCTACGGTAAGATTCCTAACTTCCTAACATTGCTTTTTGACTTTCTGAATACTTACTTTCTATCTAACGTTTGAGATCGTTTCCTAACGTAGTTGAGGCGCTGTTAGGAGAATTATACGAGAACCTGCTCTACAATTTCACCCCAGGATAAAAGCGGTTGGCCGAATTAAACCCATTAAACAGGGCCTCGTAGTTGGCTTAGCCAGATGTGGATAAACAAGGTTGTTAACAGAGTGCCTCGATATATGTCGGCAGCATAATTCTCGTATTAACAGTCCCATTATCTCAAGCGAGACGAGGTCACCACTTCCTTCCACAGTTAAATAAAACGTGATGTTTTTCGAAGAGAGCACATTTTCACGTGTTTGCCCAGGTTTATCTCAGGGACCTAGTACCACATGCGGTGAAACCGGCTTTCCTATGCATGCACTTCCTCATGCTCCTATTATATTGTGATGTTAAACATCCGCTCGCGAGAAATAAGCAAAACAAACAAACAGACGTTCACATGCCACAAATAGTTCTTCTTTGTAAAGTTGAGGCGATGCAAAAGTACCTTGGTTTGGACCTGATGTAAAATTACAACTTTCAATTAACTAACTGAATTCTGTTATGTACAGGGATTAAATGTAGCTACAGTAGACCCGATCCATGAAGGCAGAGACTTCGAGTCGAACATCTGTTTATCGGTTGACAAAGGCATAAATAGAATTTTGGCCGGCGTTTTGTTTAGTAATATGTTCTCTTGGTCAGAACCAACTTATAGGAAGCCAAACTAGTATTCATTTGGTTCAATTACCACTGAATTTTTACAAGGATTGTTAATATTTTTCTCGTTGTCCGGCAACGGTCTCCTAGTTATTAAGGACTGTCCCACTTCAGAGAAAGAATAACATGATCTAAATTCTGGTAAAAAAAAAAAAAAAACGAAAAGAAAAGAAATAGAGAGGCAAACTTATCTTTGAAAGTTATGAGTTTGCCGGTAGATTTCATCTGCATGGTTACACTCATAGAGTATAAGACTCGATCGAACTTAAACCTGTAGATGTTTGGGTCATCAGAGCGGCAGAAACGAAAAGAAAAGAAATAGAGAGGCAAACATAGCTTTGGAAGTTATGAGTTTGCCGGTAGATTTCATCTGTATGGTTACACCCATAGAGTATAAGACTCGATCGAACTTAAACCTGTAGATATTTGGGTCATCAGAGCGGCAGAAACGAACAATTCAAGAGTAGCATTTTTTGGAATGTTCACACGACTTGATCCATGGACAGAACAATTCAAAACCTACTTTCATAGCATAACAAACAGCCATACACAAAAGTACTGATCGGTAAGTGTCATTAGAATGATCACTCTTTAGGATTCGGTGTACCCACCCAACAAAACGCTTTCGATGAGTTCGAAAGCCGGTGTCTTGGAAACCGCCTATGTTTTTTGGGTTCTTCGTTGTCAATAATACGTAACCACTTCATTAAAATCCGCAAGGTTTTGTGGTCGAGCAGTACATATGAACTGAAAACAGATCAAATCAAGCCAAACATGGGTCTTTGATGGGCCTCCCCTGGTGAAAAGAGGAGAAAACTGAACTTCTAGGAATCAGGCGACTTTTCCAGGCTCAACGCCGACTCATGCAGGTCCCCACGTCTTTGTGCCTTGAAGCTATATACTGTATTTCCTAACTGAAACTTAACAGTCCCTCTGGAAAAAAAACTAGACCACGTTTTCGTACAGGCTATTTTCACAACTCAAGGTAGTATTTTTGGGAGACAAATATCGAGCATTTCAATTTTCACCTACGAACATCGAACTTATCAAATCAAGTTGTTCTAGGTGATACTAAGTAATTGCTTTAAAAGGTCTTTGCCCATTGCAAGGAACTTGGAGTGTCCCTCAAAACCTTTAAGGTGGAATTTTGTTCTTTGGGTGCCTTGAAGGATTTTCAGCAACAAACTCAAAAGTTAGAACCCCCTTTTAAAGCATAAGAAACAGCACCACCTGACAGAAAGTACCGCTCAGTAGCCGCTGAGTTGCAACCATGCACCTTGTGCGGCAAGATAATAAACGGCACCTCTTGAAAAGCACTATCAACCCTCTCGGCATTTTGTGGATTCAAACGCCTTCTTAACGAATTTATGGAGACTGTGCCCTCATACAGCATTTAAAAGTACTTTAGAGAACTTCGATCGATGTAATGAACACGCGATCTTATAGATCCAGTTGGTTTTAAGTTTTCGACCAAAAACTATTAAGTCAGTACCCAGTTGGCTTTAAAGGTCCGAAGACTTCATTGTACGAACAGCACGAAGCAATAAATAGGGAGCTCCTTTATATATACCTTCGGATTTTGTCCGGCTTTGGGGTGATAAATACAAAATCGGGAATATGACAATCTATAATTATGCTTGACTTTGAATCGATCTTCAGAAATCGTCAGTCCGGGAAAGAAGCAGGCCCTAGGGTCACGCAAAGCGAATAGTTCATTTGAGAAAATTTTCCGATCGTTTGTTTAGGACGTTAGCTTACGAGAAACTGTTAACGAAGAGTTGACGTTTTGATTCTAAGAAGCACTAAACGTATCTGGTTATCTGTGAGAGAACCACATCTGAAATATAATTTCCTGCCTTACTGATCGTGAGTAGTCGATTAATTTCAGTATTCCCCAACGTTTGGTATTTACATGCGAACAAACTATCCAGGAGTTACTTGGTATGAACGGGATGAAGCCCGTTTGGAGCGAACTATTTTGAGGTCTTTACGGCCTTTGGACAACCTTAAATCTGGCCTTTTCACATGAGTAAGAACTGCGAGAACACTGAGGAAAGAAACATGTACTTAAACGTAAAACGCACGCTCAGGATTTGCAGAGCCATTGTTTGGGCAAATTAAACCTCAGTATTTTCGACGCTTCCTCAAACTCGTCGTCGTCAACCCTACCTGTCGCACTGCTTTTCGTTGAAGCGAAAAAAATATTGGGTGTAAGGCGGAGGCCCAACTTGGTCACGTAAAAAATCTCTTCCTTTGCAAATCCGGTAAAGGATCAGGTCTGAATTTATCCTTGGCTCAGCGGAGCAAAAAAAAACTACTACAAGCTCCAGCCTTTGTTGACTTGTTGCATAATCACATTTTGTACAAATATTGGCAGTTTTGGGGGCAGATAGAACGCCGGCAACTCGGGATGATCGAGCGAAATATTGTCTTCACTCGCGTTTTGAAAAGTGGTGCGTGATAATATTCTACTCATTTCAATGAATTTGAAAGAATTAAACAAAACAATTGTATAGCATACCATTAAATATCCTTCTCTGGAATCGAAGCAGATGAGCTAGCTGATGCCTTCGCTCCTCGAGTGACAACGGAATCGGTCGCAAAACTAGACTTCGTTTCCGAGAGTCAAAAGCCCAGGAACTTAATCTGGTCTTGTTGTTTCCCTTCACGAATATTTTGTCATACATGCTGTTTTCTGGAGATCTGTACACCGGCTTTCCTCGGTTGCTTCCACCAACTGATTGTTGATCTCCCATGATTTCGAGGTTAAAATTGTGATCGCTGAGAGACTGGAACGAGCCTAAGCGGGACATGAGAATTGGCACGAACTTTGGGCGGGAAATGTAATCACCTCGGAAATTAAAGTTATGATTCGTCGTTACAAGTTTAATAATCTTGTCAGTCAAGTCACGGAAAGTCTGCATCTTCAAGTATTCCATTACAAACTATTCCAACCGTCAAACCGTAGAGAATTTTAAGTAGAAAACAGATTGATTCAAATCCTTTCTTCTGACTTCTGAGGTCGCAAGAAAGGTAAAAAACCCCCTAATAATTTGACTATTCAGTCAAGCAATTGTAAAAAACCATGCTTTAGACGACAAAAAAAAACCCTGTCGTATCTTCCCTATCTGTTCATCAAAAACCGAAAACCGGCTTAGGTAAGTAAGGAATAACTGGGTGGCAGTAAAGATTTCGAGCAAATTCGCAGCGAGAAACGTGAAGTAATTTAAATAATTATTTTTAGCCTGATTAAAGACCCGTGTCTGTTTTGGATGTCATTGTTTGGGGTCAAAGAATATTAAACAATGTTTTCTCGAAGGCTAAAAATACCCCAACACCCAAATCCTCAAACACACAACCTAACACGCGAAAAAACCCTACAGAAGATTTTCGCATTAAGAAATCTTTAACAAAGAACATGCGTAAACACACGTTTAGTCAATCGCGTACGCTTTGTTTTTCAAGTGATCCGCTCGGTGTAAGTATAAGTTGCCATACAGGAACTTTCGCTTGTTGACTGGTAAATACGAAAGCGGATCTTTTGTAACCTTGGTTTGTTAACTAGAACCGATAACCTATATACTTTAAACTTTTTTAAAAGCAAGATAGCAGGAGGAGCGTATTGTTCTGAGGCTCTAGTACAGTACACTTATAGCAGATAGAGCGCATAGTGAATACACAAGAACAATTACTTTTAATTACGTTTTGTGGAGGAATTCAACTCACCCCGAGCAAAGTATTTTTCACTAAATTAACGCCATACCTGCCGATTTTATTCAGTCTCGAGTTTCCTGTAAACTGGCTCCCTTTTGTCTTTTAGGGTTAGTAAAGTCGCAAAGTAACCTACTAGAAAACGGAATTCTCTTTTTGGAGATGACACCGACGTCATTGTTTACTTATTGAAGTAGTTGTCCAACATTTCAGGTTTGTCCTTAGTGAATTGCCTTATATGCACAAATATTTTATAGTTCGCAAAGATATGACGTAAAAATTGCTTGGTGGTGGGAGCAGTTCTACTGGCCACTGCATGAGCAGAAACTGAAGGCATGTAGGTCAGTTCCGCGGCCAGATAATTTTAGAATGCAATTGCAACTTGCGTGGGACGAACACATGTACGTGAAAGCTCTTTTGTTTATTATGTTTGGAACCCCTCAATGGCAAATAAGGAATTGAGTTAAGAAAAATTTCCCACAAGCTAAGGCGACATTGTAAAACAGCCCAGCTCCAGAAGAGTTTTTTGCGCAGCGGTGTATAATCACACAACATCATTTTCGGAGGTTTATTCGAGACCGTATAAGTGCTCTGCTTTCGGCTTTCAGAACTGGAACCATACTTAAGAGGCTATACCACTTTGAACTACAGTTAGAAGCCATTAGTAAGAAGCGTTGAGCAGTCCTGTGACTGTTGCGTTTACAAGTACTTACTTATACGGTGCTGTTTGCAAGGATGTAGAGTCCGAATACGGGTATGAAATTTCTAGTAGTTTTAGTGATCAGCCTACCGTTTTAGTCTTCTTGGCTATAAACGCTGCGTCTGTGGACGAAACTGTTTTGTGCACGGTTTTTGTAAACAAGACTCTCTTCACCTGACATGCGCTTTAAAGCGAACTGCTCCAATGATTTTTCTGCGTGAAGTAAAATACACGAAACATTTTGTTGACTATAAGATCAACAAAGAGTGTTGCATGTAACAAAGCCAGCGATTTTAACTCCTGGGGAAAGTATGTCTTATTATCTAGGAGTTTGAGTTAAAAAAGAAAGACGTCCATAATTTCTTTGTTGGATCGCTTGGTTGATGTTGCGGCAACTCCCAGGGGTTCCTTGGGGGGGGGGGGGTACTTCATGGCATAAGCTTCCCCTCAAATCCCTAGAATACCCGCGAAATCGTGGAGGCGGAAGATGAAAAGCGACGCCAAAATTCGCAATGTTAAGGCCTCTGCAAGGTCCCTTTTTCTTGTGTTCCTCCGTGCCTATTGGCCGTCATTTTTTCTCACGTCCCACTCATGCTGAATACCCGAAATATTGTACCCAGAGTAATAACGTCAATGATTAGAAAGGGGATAGGGCTGTGTTTTGAAAACGTGCTGTAGTGCACGAAAACTATGAAAATCTTCTTAATATTGTAATTGAAATAATGTATGATCTGAATTGTTATAAAATAGTAACCAATACTGTGATCGATAGGTAGAGTTATATTTAAAACGTAGAGCCAAAATAAAGTCACTCAAATTCCACGCTGACGACCGGATACATGGTTTAAAACAAATGGAAAGGTTGAAAATGAAGATCAGTGTTGCATTAATAATGTATCTGATGCACGAGATTCGTGAATTGTTTATAATATATGACGAATTGACTCCATTCTGTTAGTTTACTAGCGAAAATGTGTTTCGATCCTCTCAGTTTGGGTTTGAGTTCGTGGAATAAATTGTCAGCAATTATTTTAAACCTACCGCAGTTCTATTTCAATGACTTGCTGATTGATCTGGTCACGCTTATCTCAGAGGTACCATGGCGGTATGATGGCCTTTTTCATACCTGAGATGCAGAGTAGAACAGCAAGAGCTGGCGTAAATGTAAATGTAGTTCACACATAAAGTGCAAACAAAAGCAGGCAGAATCGATATTTTCTTATGTTTGTTCAGGCAAGGCGCCATCTGACTTGAACTTCAAGCGTGGCTGCAAAGATGGGTTGCAATGAACTGCTTGTTTTTTACCTTGTGTTTGTACGTGTGTTGCCTAGGCTCGCCGCACGCGTTGAATATAAACGAGAGGTTAAGAGAAATTGACGGGATCAATCCGACCTACTTGATGGTTGCCAGCTTCTTTCCAACGCTACGGCTGTGATTTAGCACTGTGCCATCCTTTGGGACTTCAATAAGCAGGAAAATCGAATTTGCATACGGTTTGCATAAAATTGTGGGATTATTTGTGTTGATGCACTAGTCATGATCAGTCACAACAGCCCTCAAAGTCATTTTGTAAAAACTAAGGCAAGTCAAGGGATTTTTAATCATCCCTTATCCCTAAAATTCCAGGGGCAGTTATCCCCAAAATTACTGAGACTGTTATCCCTAAAATTACTCATCTTTGGAATTTGACAATAAGTGGCAATTTTAAAGTGTAAAGCGATCCGTTTTTGTAACAGATTATCGCATAATTATACGAAAATCACCCCAGGACACAAGCGGTTGACCGAGTTAAACAGCCTGGGAGCAAATCTTGGACATCTTGCTTGAATTTGGACTGATATATTACCCGTTTCTGCTCATTACCAGTTGCCAGTGGTGTAAGTAAACGCTTAAATGAGATCAGGGAGATGTGACTTGTGCGTAACTCAGCGGGCAGAACATTCCATGTGCAGAAAGCGCGTATAAAAAATGAGCGTTGATCAGTAACATTTCTACTTCGCTTAGGTACGTAAGTAGTAGAATTGCCGCTGGATGACCTGGTAAATCTCGGTGATTGTCCAGTTACTGGCAGAGCTTCACTATCTATTAAAACTAAGTTATTTGCAGCTTTATAGAAAAAGACTATATCCAAAAATTCGTGCCAATACGAGACAGGTAACAGATTCGTTAGTTGAAGGCGGGTCTTATAGGTTACATCGCAAAGGAAGGGAAGCTTCAAAATAAGATTTTTTTGCACGACACTGCACGTTTTCAACTTGTTTTACGAAGCCAATGGACTGTGGCGACCGTACTTGGGTTGCGTGACCCAGATGGCACCGGACGATAGATAAATACAGTGTGCGACTCGTTTGGGTGCGTTGGATGCACCTTAGAGGCTAGGCGCGCAAAGTAGGAGTTTTTTGGCTTTCGCGCACTGTTCAGTCACTTGTTTGTCCGAAGTAAGATTGCTTGACACCCACACGCCAAGGTCTTTCTCTATGTCGTTTCGTTGATGATATAGGTGTACTGTACAGGTGTTCTTTTGCAGGTGACCCGCTGGTATTTACACTTGGACTGATTAATCACTCACTGAAAAACTATGCCCCATTATTAAATATTAGCCCAGAAGATTCGGACCAGCTGACAAGGTCGTTAAGGCCTGATTGCAAGGCATTAAAGTTTGTGGTAGAATCGATGCTCTTGAAAATATTGGTATCATCGTCCACAAACAGGAGGAACAGTATTGGCCCTAGTAGAGTTCATTGTGGTACCCCGGATGTAACCGGCAGTTCTAGGGAAGCGCACCTCGGAACTGGAACCTGTTGCTTGCGTTCCTGTAAATGTGAACGAAACCAGTCGTGAAATTTGCCAGTAATGCCGTATTGGTGCAACCTTTCAAGTAACTAATTGGCGTGATACGATGCCTTACTTATGTCGAGAGATATAATGTCCGTTTGTTTACCGGCGTCGAGTTGACCACAAATGTAATGCAAGACACTGGTGCATGAGAACTATATGCTACAGAACCTACGCATCTTGGTTTGCACGTCACACAATCGCCACGAAAGACTAAAAAAAATCACCAGCAATCCAATACAAAAAATTAACAAACTGAGTACCGTAGAACAATAGCGAAAAGAAAAACATCAAATTGTAAGAGCTATGTGATATCCCGTCTGTGAGCTATTTAACAAAATGTATCACCTTAAGGTGGCTAAAACCAGTTTCAGTACACTCAAGAAGCTCAGTTTACTTTTTAAAAGCGTTGACTTTACAACACCATCACCAGAAAACTCTGTTGTGATCGTGATACGAGATACTATGTGAAACTAAACATCTTTCTTAGGAATACCCGTTCAATATTGTGACTTAATAGGTTACCATAGCAACTGGGAGCCTTCCAAAAGCATCCTACACTTCGTCTGTAAGTGCTCGTTTCTAAAACGGATTCGCGGAAAAATCGTAAATATAAATTCGCGTTATTGTAACCATTTCGCGTTCATTCCAACGACAAAGTTTGCTTCATATATAAGATTGAAAGAAGGTACAGACGCTATACGGTAAAGAAATTTATTATGTAAAACGCTATCCGAGATAGCGTGCAGTTCAAGCAGTTCGAGCGTACCTAACATGCAAAGCTGTTTCGACGAGAGTCAATTACACATGAGTGTTCGTATGGCGTGGGTAAGCTCCACAGTATACTATTAGTCACAAATGAGTCTATTTTGAGAATACCCGTTCCCGCGAAAGTAAGTTGCCATGTCCCTGAAAAAACATGACAGAATCAATCATGCGTGACATGGCTTCTCCGGTTTTGGACAAAGCGGATGCCTCAAAAGTATACCTTGTTGAGCCCAAGGTGCACCGAACCCAAGAGACCATGTTGTCACTTGAAGCAACTGCTGACCAGAAGGTCCTGTCAGGTCATCTCTTTTAACCGTCACCGTATTCTCCTGATTGGTTAAAGTGGCGGTCCTTTGTTTTGTTTGTTACTGTGCTGGGGCAAGACTAGCCTGCGAACAGCAGACGCATTTCCGGTCGTCGCTTCTCTCCCCCCGACGACCGGAAATGCGTCTGCTGTTCGCAGGCTAGGGCAAGACCGCAAATTGATAAACACGCTTATCTAATTCACTCTTGGTAGCGCCGCGTAACAAGTCGACCTTATCGCCTGATGCCCGCAGCAAGCGATCGAAAAGTAGTGGTCTACAACTATATCGTGAGACAAACGGTTATACGTTTTATTATACGTTTTATCTGTTATGTGTTATTTCAATGCCGTTGTCCTGTCTTTGTTGAAGAAAGTATGACGTCATAGGGGTTGTCTCATGCAGTCACAAAGGCAGCTTTCGCGACATGCTATTGTTTGATATTGTAAGAAGCTTCTGTTGTTTTGAAATCTAAGTCATTGTTTCAATTGTTTAGTCTTTTTGTTTTTGGCTTGGTTATCGAGCTACTCACATTATACGTTACGAGCTGCTATTGCTGCTGATTTTTTCATCAAGCGAAGGTTTGTGTTGTTTCCTTAATTCTGGCCCCAGTTGTTCAAACGATGGATAGCGCTATCCACCGGATAAATCGCTATCCAGTGGATAAGTAATAGCGAAATCAATTGCGTTATTCATTGGATAGTGATTTATCCGGTGGATAGCGTTATCCACCTTTTGAACAACTGGGGCCTGATGTGTAAGTCAGAACAACCATTCGCCAGGATTTGGAAATGGTCCCATTTTATGTTGTGCCCGGTTCTCATTGAGAAATGAAAAAATCAGCAAGGAAAAGCTGTCACTTTATTAGGTATCACCTTCCTTATGTTGTTTTTCTCGACCTATCATATTGTTTCTTTAACAAGTTTCCAGTTTCCATAAGTTTTTACTATTTAAATATGGGTTTTTTTCCTCAACGGTTCCTGATGATGATGAACGTTGACACACTCGAAACGTTAAGTTTTTAAAAAAAATTGTGAGATTACTCGTGTTTTTCACCGCTGTTTGCGCGTTATTTCTTTTAAAGTTGAAAAAAGGCAAGAAAAAGGAAATAGAAGGAACTTTATTTAAGAGTCTAATTGTTATAGCGCTGGTGCACTAATTGGGGACACTGTAAATTGAAATTAACAATTAACGCAGATCAAGTCAAAATGGCCAAAGAACAGAAATTTTCACAACTGGATAATGCCCGGCCTTTAAACAACTAGGGCCTAGTGGGTACGCCTTTTAAACACAAGGAGGGAAGGGTGGGTGGCCAAGTGTGCTCAGACTCAACGCGTGTCGCAAACAAGCAAGCATTGGTCGAAAATCGAAGAGTAGTGATAAAGGACAATCAAACCTTTCGGACATTGCATCTCATTTTGTAGAAAAGCTATGGGAAGGGGACGCGGAGAAAATGTGTTTGGGGAATAACATACCCATAAGTTGTTTTTAACCCTTGCACACTCAAAATTGACATTTGTAAGTTTTACTCTGTCTAATGACGGACGGATTTTACTCGTCAATGGGGGATCCCTCAGGGCTTAAAGGTCAACAACTATGTCCACTCAAAAGCTATGTCCCCTTTAACTCCTTCCCTCCTCGGGAGGGGGACGGTTGACTCAAGGAATTAATTAATAGGGAGCTTAAGCACGCGCGTTTTTGAGACGCGGACGGCAACCGGAAGAGAACATTTCGTGTTCCAGGACAGTGGTGTCTCCCAGATTTTTATACTAACCATATCTAATGGAAAAAAGATATTTTGCAATGTAAATGTGGTTGTGTGAAGACAAGTTAAAAAGGAAAACAGCTCACTTCCGGTTGCCGTCCGCGTCTCAAACACGCGCATGCTTAAGCTCTCTATTAATGGAGATAGGGGCTCACCTTATGAGTTCCTGACGGAGATGAACAGAAACGTCTTTTAATTGTCACGATTTGACTCTTTAATTACGGGGTTTTATTTAATGGGTGGGTAGTGAAATGCAATCACTTTGAACTGAAAAACATCAGTTTTGATGCAAATAAATTCCCCATGCTTGTGTTAATTACTTTTTAGTGCTTGTCTAAATTCCTCGAATAAGCGCCGCATTGGAACGGCGGCGCTTACTGGGGGCGGCGGTTATTTCCTTTTTTGTCGCAAATGTTATTGGAGGTTGGCGCTTGTTCGGTGGCGGCGCTTATTCGAGTAAATACGGTATGACACCATCGTCACCCAGAATTTCGCTTTTTGAGTGCCGTGCAAGCCATGTAAACTTGTACAACAACTTGCAGTAATTTCGACCCACGACAGTGATGTAGAGGAATGGGTCTACTCCCAATTTTTACGTCACAAACTACTTTGCATTTCTATTTTCAAAGAAATTTTGCATTGCAAAGCAATCTGTGACGTAAAATCGAGAATAGACCCATTCCTCTCGCATGACGGTCGTGGGTCCAAATTGCTGACAGTTTTGATAACTTTGCGCGTCTTGCCCAGCAGACAAAAAGCGAAATTTCGAGGTGAGAATGGTAAAACATGTTTGCTTTTGGTTGGGAGATAATATTGCAAACGAAAGATAGTTGAGCTTAGGTGCACTTTGACCGGCCTTTCACTCCCAATAGTGCCACTTTTAGGTTTTACCATCTCTAACGCCAGACGATTTTACTCGTCAATGAGGCTCCCTTCCCCTCCGAGCTGAAAGGGTTATTGATTAACGACGTTAATCTAAGAGACAACGCTACGGACTTTTGTCTTTATACTCTTTTATGACAGCAGAATGCATCTTACGAACAGCGCACGAAACTAAGGTTGAAAATAGTGCAATTATCTCCGACTATCCCTCGTCGTCATCATCATCTTCTCACTCTTTGGTCTTTCCTGGTTTCGGTAAGGTAGCTTGAGGCATATTAAGGCTCGAAAAACCCATTGGAGGAGGCATAGCAACAACTGGACCCATAAACATTGTGTCCTCAAACAGCTGTTGAGCTTCCAACTGCCTGCAATTGAGATTTATTTTCCAAAAGTCTTTAACGAGCCCACCGGTTTGCTTTACTTTTATTTTTCTGTCCTTAGTGGCTTCACTAGTAAATGGAACGGGTACTGAGGCTTGAGGTTTATATCACCTGCCGCCTCACTTTCATCCAAAGGTCAGGTCACCCAACTTTCAACTTTCAACTTGTCAATCAAAAAGGGGCTCTCTTCTTGCGTCTATTGCGCACAAAGGAAATTTCAGTGAGGAAGCTATTGTAAAATAACTTACTTCCACCCCTGTGTGAAGACACGAAAAATCAAGCTGTAGCTCTTGGTTCCCCTTACCTTTGCAACCGTTTTCGTAACCATACAGAGCCGACAATGATAAATATGAGCCCCACAAAGAAGCCACCTACGATTGCCCCCACGTACTTTACTAACTCCAGGGTGCTACCTGCAATCAGTGAAACATACAGACAGCAATCATCCTATTTCTTATACTTTAGTGTACCCTCACCTTGTGGTACCGTAATATTTCGCGGAGCAATGCGGAGAAGGGATCGACGAACTCACCGAAAATTACGTCCTTAAGGCTGTCTTGACGAGGCGGGGATCGACTGCCTTCGGAAGGATTCGGGTTTTTTCCGAGAATTTCTGAGTCATGCATAAGCAATGTCTGCAGGTTCTCCTGGGACTTACAATGGTGTCAATGACTTAACTTTTTGTTGGATACCAAAATCGGGTGTACAGCCAATTAGATTACTTGCATTTTTATGTGGCCCGGCCTGGGTTGAACCCAGGGTCTCCCTCTTAGAGACTCTTTTTGTAATAAGGAACCAGGATAACACAGAATAATTTCAAAAAATGTTAGCCCTAATAAACTGACGGATCATCTTCCGTAGGATTGGAACGAGTAAAGATATCGTCCACATACCGGATCCAGATGGTAGGCTGATGTCTGTTCTGCATCAGCCATTTCCTTCAAAATCGCACAAGAAAATGTTTGACAATCTGTATGCCCTCGCCAATCCACGTAGATTATTTACCGCGCTCGGTCCTGAGGTATTTACTCTTAATTGCAACAAAGAAGAGTCATTTCGTTTTTGATGGTGAATACTGTAACCAGGGGTCAATTTAATAAAACCTTTACACGTGTAATTTACAAGTGTAGCTATTGTTCTCAGAATCTAAAACAATGGCTACACATGTAAATTACACGTGTAAAAGTTTTATTAAATTGACCCCAGATTGATGGCGTCGCAATGGGCTCTACTTGGCCCAGTTTTGGAACACATTTTCATGTGCGATTTTGAAGAAACATGGGTGATGCAAAACAGCAATCAGACTTTTTTTAATGGTCTGTCTCAACGCTCTTTCATAGTACCACTGTCAACGATAAAAGACGGAAAAGACATGTATATGAAACAGGTTTCAGTTTTACTTTTCGAAACGGCTTGGAGAAAAAGTCCGATACCCTAAATGAGTGGAATTAAGATAGAGTTCTAGAGAAAAATGTTTATAGTCAGTTTTAAATGTAAGGTCACTATTGCCATAAAAATCCAACGAAAGTGTTTTCTTCACTTCATCTGAGGAAGAAGTTAACACGTGGTAAAGCAATCGGGCAGCACGTATTTAAAAACATTTCTCTTCTATTTGTTCTGAAGAGCAATAACACAGCAAAAATTAAAGTTGGGAAATTTCTGAAGGCGCGAGCTCGATGAGTTTCAAAATTGTTTTCAACGTCTTAACGCCGTTCCTAACAATTCAGATCTTGGATTATAATTTAGTAGTGACACTGCAAACCTCGTCATTAGGGTCTTCTTAGCTTTCAAAATGGCCATGTTGAAATCCGAAAGGATCCTGAAAACGAGATTTTCCCCATTGTACACATTGAAAGGGTTGTTGTTGGAACAAATGACAACCACTTCAACCAGAGCGAAAATAAAGTTTTGAATAAAGGCTTTCTTTGACTGATATATGTTTCGTCTGTTAATTATCGCTTATTTATATATGTTTCTCGACTGCGTCCACTTCTTGGTAACTGACTTACCTTTCCGTACACATACTTGACCGACTTTTCTGTAGCCTGACTCGCACACGCACTCATATCCGGGGTCTTTGGGCAGAAGTTTCCATAAGTTGAAGCAATAACTGTGTTCAATTGTGTCACAAGTGTGATTGTTGGTCCCACATTCGTCGATATCTGTACAAAACGAGAAGAACTTTGGCTTTAGACATTTTCAAATTGTTTATCAAAAGTGCAATGAGACGAAGACAGACCTTTAGTTGCCTGGATCTCGAAATTCTGTAATTGTAGAATTGGTTGTGAAGGATGAAAAAAAGAGAAAACAAATTGCTAACTGAGAGAAATAACCTCAACAATGCCCAAATTTGAAATGATTTTCGATACATTTGCATTCAAATTCCTCCTGTTCTATTGTTATTAATCGTTGAATAGCAATAATTATTTGTGAGCAGTTTACTTTAATTAATTTAGATCGTTTTCATTTGACGTCATAGCGGCCATGTTGGTGTACAAGAACAATAGACGTTCTCTCCTTTGGGAATCAAACTCCATGCATACATTTTGTATTGTTTTGTACACCAATATGGCCGCCAAGTCACGTGAGTGAAAAGCATCTAACTACCCTACATCGCTATTCAAAAACTAATTAATAATTCATGAACCTAACATCTATCAAAACATCGATAAAACGTCACGTGCATGAGCTTCAAACCGAATAAAACACTCCTCATTTGCATTCTTTATTAAAGAATACCAATGACGTTCGGCTTGTTTGTCTTGAATGCTAATACCTTCCCCTCACATTTTGAACCTTTTGTTCGGACTCCCGAGGGAGATGCTTGGTCTAAAGACACTCGGCTACGCCTGGTATTTTTAAACCCGATAAAACACTGCTGCTCATTTTTTAAACATCGCTTCATATTGGAACCTCGCTGTAAACCGTAGTCATTCAATGCTCCTAAAATCGTAATGGAGAAAGGTAGTGCCTTTCGAAATATTGGCTTGATATATAGCGAATATGAAACATAGGCGCGTATAGATCTGTATGAAATTTCTCTTCGAGTGATACCTCCATAACTCACGAGTGAGCGCAGCAAAGGAGTGAGTCATCGAGTTGAACATGAGAAGAAAAATTCAATATCTACTTTCAACCAAGTATTCTTACTCAACAAAAGATCGCGTTTCTCGACTCTTTTTGTAAAGTATATAATATATGTCTGTCCATCACGTGACCCCCGCAAACAGTATGACCATATTTGTTGCCGCGTTGAAAAAAGAGCAAGCTCAAGAAATAAGGGATATTTATGTGTAGTTTACCATTTGCTCAGATATATAAATTAAAATTAACATTTTAAGAATGAGTAATAACGTGATTAAAAATATATACGACATACCAACGCAGACATGTTCGTCATTTTTCTCAAATCCTGAATCACAGTCGCATCTGAAACTTCCCACGGTGTTAGTGCACTCACCCTCCATTCCACAGTCATGAGTCTCGCATTCATCCACGTCTGCAAGGTGAACACAACAAGTCGTCTCAGACCTCTAGTGGCTCTCACATTCGTCTTCTCCGGTTTAAAAATGGCGCTCATAGTACTTATACTGTGACAATGTGGATGAGAAGATTAGATAAACGGCCTCAGCCTGCAGAGCAGGCAGGCGTATTGATGGGGGATAAATGCCACCATCTTGGATAGTAAAAGTGATGGGAGAGTGCAAAAATGTTCCAGGGAAGAGGATGATCAACGTACACTTGTAGTAGGGAAGAGGCCAACCCCGCTGCCATTGCCATTGCCAATTTATTTTACGGTATTTTACGGTGGCATTGGCATTGCCATTGGCATCCATTAATATTGTCTTTGCCATTGTCATTTCCATTGCCAGTCCCATTGCTATTTCCATTGTCATTGAAATGTCAAATATGTCATTGTCATGGACATTGACATTGACATTGACATTTGCATTGACATTGCAATTGACATTGTTATGGGCATTGCCATTGGCATCCATTAATATTGTCTTTGCCATTGTCATGGACATTGACATTGCCATTGCCATTGACGTTGTCATGGGCATTGCCGTTGCCATTGCCATTGCCATTGCCAATTTATTTTACAGTGGCATTGGCATTGCCATTGGCATTCCCATGATTACCATTACCAATACCGTTGTCATGCATTGCCATTCGTGTGTGAATGTTATAAAAGTAAAAGCGCAAATGAAAAGATCATAAAATTTGCCGTCCATGACATCCGAGAACGATCACCACTAATTTTGACTCCAATGAAAGTATCGTGTAACTCTTGTTTGTCATTTGGGAACTGTTCAATGTGCTGGTTTAGAGTAGTTGTGAAATTAAATAAAATGGCTGGAAATTTCGAGTTCCCTCGTGTTCTCTCTATTTGTTGCAATTTATTTAGATTACTTCGTAACTGCTTTGTGAGAAGATCATCTGTATGTATTGTCATTTCATGAATGATTCACCTCAGCTCCTGCACAAAATTTTCCCTCGGTTTAAAAACATTTGTTCTAATTTGTTCTTTTCTTTCCCTTGCAATTTTTCGAAGGCATTCTTTTTCCCATATAACGAGGTGAGCTTCCCCTGGTCATTACTCAGCTTTATTTGGGACAATTACAGATCAAAGCTTTCAGAAAACCAAAGGACACATTGGATCGTGTTTTTCAGCAGCCGAAGTATTGCACCCCTTTGATTTGGCCCCACCTGTGTAGACATCTTCTTTCCAGTACATGTTTGGGCTGCTTCCTTGGCTTCAATATAATCTGCCAACTCTTTATTGACTTCGCTTGGATCTTTGACATGGTCTTTCAGTTTCGTTATCTCTTGCGTCATCTCGTCATATACATTCTTTTTTGGTTTTCCAAGTCATTGTACGATTTTCTAAATTTTTCTAACTCCTTATTAATCTTCATCACCTCATACGTCTGTGCTTCTTCCTCTTCTGACGCATGTGTACACTTTGGTGTCAATTTCCTGGGTTCTTTTTGGACTTTGCTCCGTCGCACTGTTTGAGTCCTTCTTTCGCATCACGAATAAGTAGGGTCGTGCCATCTTTTAGAGAAATAACAGATTTGCTCCTTTTTTCGGGCGGTTCTAATTTTATTTCGAAAGAAGAATTTCTAGTTCTTTGACAGGAATATCAGCCTGCCAACTTGACTTTTCCACACTCTTCGTGTGGCGAGATTCATCTTCAACTTATTTCTTGAGTATCGATTTTCCTCAGTGGAAGCCACAACACTAACCATATGGCATATTTTCATTTGCCATTTTGCCACACGCTAATCACTTACCCTCGCAAGTTATTCCATCCCCTTTGAACCCTACTCTACATTCGCAACGGTATTTTCCTTGTTCGTTGATACACTTTCCACCGACTGAGGCGCAGAAATTTTCGCCTTCACACTCATTGATGTCTGATGAATAAAAAAAGAAAAAAAAAGGAACCACCATACCTCACAAGCACTAGATTAACTAGTCCCACGATAAAGGATATGATTATTATGTCCTCTCGTTTCCTTCCCTTTTTTTCGAAGGTGCTTTTGAAGTTTTCTGTTTAATTATCCCAACAGCATTTACATCTGGCTTCCAGAACAACTAAGAAAACGTTTCCGATTTTACAACACTTGAATATTTTTGCGTTCGATGTTAGGGGAACGCATACTATTTTAGATACTGTTAATTCTTTCATTCAATATCGGATGCATTTTACGAATTACATACTGTTAAGGTGGCCGAACAGAGTTTTCGCGTGCGCTCTTGCTTACACAATGCAGCGCGCGCGCAAGGATTGCAAAAAAATAAACATGGCTTCAATACAGCAATCATTTTATTTGCTCAATGCTTCCGCTGTCTGTACTACTTTTCTTCATAATTCAACAACAACAACAAACAACAAAACTTTAAAACAACAAATTGTTTTGGTAGTTTTAGTCTTTTATGAGAAATTTATGTTAGAAAAAGTAACGATGCAAATAACTCCTCAATTGTTATCGAAAGAAGTTAAATGCAGAGGATGCGTAGTAAGTTAAAAAATGCGATTGAATGCGGAATAGCTTTTTCGGAAATACGCCTATTTCTCGAGAACCACTCGTTAGAAATTAGCGAAATTTGGCACGAAAATAATTTAGGAAGTAAGTAACTGGAGTATTGAAAAAAATTAGAACTTTAACTGACAAAATTCTAGATATTCCAGCGAATCTTCAACAAGGGATAATTAAAGATCTCTCCGTCAAATTATCATTAAAATAGTGTCAACTTTCAAGTATTGTTATAAGCTTGTTGCATGCAAATTATAAAGACAATGTAACGACCAGATTTTCTGCAAATAAACAAAATCGATTTTAAAGGCCTGTTTATATTTATTCATGTTGCCATGGGAACGGCATATATGTCAGCTTAACTATCAAACAACCGAAGTTCGTGTTGTCAACTTGTTTGCTACCATTTGTGGCGACCAAAGGATCAAGGGTTTTAGAGAAAAAGGTAAATGAAACATAGGTATCAAAAAACTGTGTTCAGCCACCTTAATAGAGCTGTACAATAGTTTTATGTTCAAATTCCAACCAATGGTTTCGTTTTTCGCAACCGTCAATCACGCTGGCCGCGAAAACAGAAACCAACAAAGAGAATAAAAATCAGCCAATAATATTTCCGAATGTTATCCAATATCCTATTACGCCTCAGTGACTGACGGCAGTGAAAAAGGAAACCAGTGAATAGAATGTTTTCACGTGGCGTCACGGCAGCCATTGCTGGTGTACGTAAACAAAGGAATGGCGGGCATGATGGTGTACCAATTTGAAACTTTGAACTCTATTGTTGTGCAAATACTTTCTTTTGTTTCAGTAATCCAATATGGGTGCCCGGTCACGTGAGTGAAAACGCTTTATAGAATGTCAACTCTAGAGTAACGCGCAGTAAAGTCTGTGGAGATGGCATTCAGAGGAAAGCGACCGAGCAAGCATTTTTTTCTGTTCTGGAAGGATGGTTCAAACTTTTTCGTTTGGGAAAATCTTGCTGGAATGAGACCATTGGAATTGAAGGTGCGACGCAGTCTCTTTCTGCATTACCTGTGCATTCTTTCCCTGATCCTTCAAATCCCTTTGTTGCGCATTCGCAGTTATATCCTTTAACTCTGTTAGAGCACACCGCCATATCGTCACAATCATTTTCTTCCATGCACTCATCTATGTCTGCAAGTGAAAGTGATAAACAGAAACTGAAACGAAGAAGTTTGTCTTGAGGGCCGGGTTTGGTTTTCAGAAACGGAGGGGCAACGGGGGAGTTTTTCTGATCAAGACTTGTCTTGCAAAAGCAATTTTCCTGTGAACAAAATTTGTTTTACAGGGGAATCACGTTAGGATTTGAGGATACTTCAGTTTTACATCACTCTCTGACTAACTTGATCGTTCTGTCTTCGTTCGTTTCTAATTTAAATCCACTACGCCTCGTGAAAGCCCGACAATTCTTAAATTTACTCAAAATAATTGATGTTTAATGGGAACAAGAGAGAAAGAAAGGGTTAGCATTAGAGAGTTCATTTGCGCCGGAATAACTTAGGCCACCAACTTCGATAAGGGATGTATGTTCTCGGGTTTTGGAATGCACGCGTTGCTTAGCAGTTGGAAAGTGCTGCTATTCGTCTTCTAGCATATAAGGCATGACTTGCAAACTAAGGTCGCTCGATACGATGTCTCGCTCGCTACACTTCAATCTGTCAATTCTGCAACCGTAACATTATTTTAATAATGTGAAAATTTGACTGCAGATTGCTTTGGCTACAACATGAATTGTAAGAATTTTATGTTGGCGTTTCAATTCTGCAGCCGTAACATTATTTTAATAATTAACCTTCGACAATTCGCAACATAAAGACATTGGACACTTTCAAGACTGCTGTTAAAACTCATTTTTTAAATTTAGCTTTCAAATAGTTTTTTATTCATGTATAAAACAACGTATGAAGTCAGATTCGAGACTATATTCGTCTTTCAACTCGTCGAGTCGTTATTCCGGTTTGTCTCGTCGTGTATCGAGTTCGTCAGGTCGACTTCCCAGTTCGTGTGATCGTGATTTGGACCCTTTCGTTTCTTCGACCCGTGAGACCCTTCATAATAATACATCATTCCGCCTTCGACTCGTCATGTGCCGAGTTCGTCTCGTCGACCTCTGAGATCGACTCGTCGTACGTGGATCAGTCGATTCAGATCTCTACGGGCCGAAGCTGGTAGAAGCCTCGGACTAGTTACAAAATGGCCACTTCGGCTGCAGATAGCAAATTTGGATGGTCTCAAAGCTTCTCGTGATGGTGTGCAACATGTAACCTCCCGCTTAAGTGAAGAGATTTTAGCAGACGAGGACGGCATTGATTATCTATGTACAAACATCGACCGGCTTTTAAATCTGTTAACAAGAGCAGGCTCTGTTTTTCATTCCAGAGGACGTCATCTCTCTTCTTCAGCAGAGCTCGTCAAGTAGTTAGAGAATCGACTTCCAAATCAGAAGATGGTGATATGGTAGCAGTGTTTTATACAGGATGCAGAGGAAGACCAGCAATAGCTATTTCCAAGGAGCAGCTAGAACTGCACTTGGAATATGGCTTCACGGGCGTTTAGATCAATTGTAAATGAAACATTTAACGCTGACAACTATGATCGGTATAACAAACTTTATTAAATTCTCAACCTCGAATAATGTGATTCTAACTTTCTCATTGGTTCACTGGATCTCGGTTACGAGCCATTATACACCCTTTTAAGAAGTCTAATATATGCCGTTTTCCGCTAAAGACGTCAAACTCATGCTTTTAAAATTTATTCAGAAATGTACAAAGGCTTCAAACAAGAAAAGAAATCGGAAAAGTTTTAGGCCTTTGTACATTTCTAAATAA
>OX421458.1:6669921-6672421 GCA_949126865.1 Montipora capitata | reverse complement strand
CAGAGCTTTGAATAGATACGTATCTATATATATTCGTTTATTTATTTATTGACATATTAGTAACACATGATGGCAAGACAAAAGCTACAAGGTTAAACCACCCACCCCACCCCTTGTTAGACCTTGGCCTATTAAGTATACTTTCCTGCACTTACCACATGTAAAATTATAAATTGGCGTTTTCCTCAGGCTATCAGGGATGGAGCAAAGGGGTTTTCTTACAAAGAATATCCCCTCTACATCAACCATTGCGCGATCTAGCCCACTACCGCAGGTGCAGTTCCATTTGTTTCCTGCAAGAGCACTGAACAAAGGCATAGATGTATCTTTTGCACATCTTCACAGTTAAAAATTACCATCACTTGGAAATTAATAATGTAACGACAAAAAGAAATGTGTTGAGCCGGGACTTACAAAAAAAGATGCAGTCTTAACAGTTCGGACGGGTCTAAAGTACAGGTTACTTTTCACAGGTCACACGTTGACACCCATGCTAATCGGCTAGCCTCACTAGGCCTAAAATCCATATGTTTAGGCCTAAGGTTCCCCGTTTTCAAGGTTTTGGGTTGCTTTGGCGGTAAAATAATGACCTGTAATGACTGAACTGTGAAAAGAAGTGATCTGTACTTTAGTTCCTCCGGAGTGTACTTTCACTCCTCTAGAGTGTCTTCCAAAGCTCGCGCACACAAACCGAAAATGCTTCATCAGCAAAATTTTGGGATAAGTTCTTGTTATACTGCTTGTAAGCCAAAGCTTCATAAACATAATACATACATAGTATATACAGGTCCAAATTCCAGTGGACTGTTGCCTTTGTAATTGTATGTATACCCTTAGTTGACCACTCCCCATAGGGGCTCCTCAGGACCAATGAAACAGTCGGCGAAACGACACAATGACAACAACAAATGTTAAGAATCAGTAACTGGCCTGAGACAAACCAATTGCCTATTTACAAGTACATCTGAGAGGTTAAACCAGAGACTATCTGGATCAAATTCAACGAGCTGTGCCTGATCAGGTCTTAAACCCTGGATCTCCGGATCTCATTGCAAAGCAATCTGTGACGCTTTTAGCCTTCCAGCAATAAAAGCCCATTTCCTTTTTAAAGAGGTTCTATGATTTCAATTTTTAAACTTACAGGTATATTGTAGTTCCAGTCCTGCCTCCCTTTATAGTTGTTATTAAGTCAGAGGGCAATGTGGTAAGAAAGTTATATGACAAATCACTGCAAAAAATAATACAAAGAACATGTCAAATTATTAACTTCTCCCACGCACAAATGTCAGCCTCAATGATTGATCTTGACATCGCTGGCAAACTTACAAATATCTTATTTTGTCTAGCCCCTTGAAATGTTCCGTTGATACTTCAGTTTGTGCAGTGTATTGAAGGGACCTGTAAGAAAATTGTAAAGCTGATTTATCCCTTGTCTGGACAAAAAAAACACTGCATGATGTACATTATACATAACTCCGGCTATATTTAACCAAACTCCATTCACTTACATGTCAAATTAAACATGAGCAAGGGTCCATCGCCAAAGAGTAAGATTTGACCAAATTGGCCAAGTCCCCATCAGCGTCAGAAAAGTGTCTATTTTTAAACCAGGTTTTGCGAGAAAATAAACATTAGACCAAATACGTTAACTCAATGTTGTACCCAATTCAAACCCTTTGGGAATAATTAAAACGTTTTGTTTCAGGTGTTTCCATGTAATAACACCCTAAGCGAGACCAAAATCCAAAATTTACACCCCTAAGCGAGACGACGAGCATCCCCGTCTGTTTCATATGGGAGTCCCCCCCCCCCCCCGGGGAAACGGGACCCTGATTTCAACGAGACAGGACGGGATGAAAAAACATTCGACCCCTCTCGGAACAAATCAGATTAGAGGACGGATTGTGCGAATTCCGCCAGCTTGTCCGTACTCTAACAAAATGAAAGCAATACTTACAACATCCTTATCTCCGTAAAATTTTTGAACATTCCAGGGATAAGATTCACCCTGTTGCCATCAAACCAACTGGAGACAAAAGGAATCAAGAAATTAGATTTATCCTAAAATGGGTCTCTTTGAGTCCTTCAGCGGACTTTTATGGGAAACTCGAATTATTCCGGATACGAATACCTAGAATAAGGTTTGCCTAATGGTTGATGGAGAGGTGACGTGGGAATTCATCAACTAATTTAAGCAATCTGGGAACAGTCGATGGGCAGTGAAGTTCAGTGCCAAAATTATCCCTGTTTTAATAACAATCCTCCGAGATCAAAACCTACTAAAGAGCCATTCGATCGTCTTCATAAACTAGTTAATTATTAAAGAATCACACGCGCATTGAAACATCCTCCGTTTCACAAAAAAAAGGAAAAGAAAATAAACTACTCAAAAAGGGGGTGCCCTAATTAAACTTAAAACAACACGCTCGCAACAGTTCGAGGCTCAACAAAACATTGAAATAAAAATTGTCTGAGATCGGCTTTCAAACTGCAACAAAAA
>OX421458.1:6662421-6664921 GCA_949126865.1 Montipora capitata | reverse complement strand
TTCCCAAAGGCGCATGTTGTCATATGGCAGGAAAAATTCGCGGAGCGGAAATCATTAGTCAGCTTCTTTACAAGGGAATGTTTCAAAACAACCATTAGTACGCAAAGAAAATCCTTAACAAAATTAATTACAATCACTTACACTGATCTAAATTCCCTCCAGCTTCCAACATTCGGATTTAATATATCGTTGACATCTTCATAGCTATATACGTCTTCCAAATGGGAGGTATGACATCCAAAGAAACTGAAGAATCTATTCCAAAAGCACTGATGACCCGAAATCTTTGAGAAAGAAAGCAAACAAAAAAGAAGCAAAAAACGCAAGAACCGGAAACGATTCCCCATTTTCAGTGTTCGCGGTGATTATTAGCTGGCATTTGTGACATCACAAATGTTAAGAATGTCTACGTAGGTAGTTACAATGAGCGCGTGTGATTATATTTTAACTCAGATTATTGATGTTAGGGCTTGGGAGAAAATAAGCTCTGATAATTGCCTCTTTTACTGCAAGCAATTGAAAGGAAAATTGGTAGGAGGACTGGGCGGTTATTTTGGTGTTCCAAACTAATCCTCCGGGAATTGAAGTAGTCTGATATTGGATTGACATCACGTCGAGCATGCGTGACAGAACATCCAGGAGATCCTTTACTAGAAAGGTAAATCAAGAAAGCCAGGGATGCGCGAGCCGTGTGAATTGAAGTGATTAACGAGTCAGAAAAAGTCAGACTCTTCGTATACACGACCCCACAAGCTGTTTAGCTTTAAAGTGTACATGACAGATTTTTCTTTATTTACTCAATCGAAACATCAGTGGTTTTTTGAAATAAAAGCAACCAGAAAATTTCCATATCTACTTTCCTCCCGTGTCATTTGGCCTTTTAAAAATCGGAATTTTCATTTCCGGTGAGGTACAAAACCGCGCTAGTAGGGAGACTGGGGATAGCAAAGCTGTGACGTCAAAACAGGAATGAATTTTTCCAGGGCTCGAATTTTCGTTTTTTTTAGATTCAGAAGTTGCTGAGATACAAATAGAACACAAACTGGGGTGACAGACATGAGGCTAAACAAGCGCATACCTGATATGAATTTTAGGGTGCGTTCGATTGACCGTATTCCGGAAAAGGAATACATCGAATATAAGTTAGAAATCCTTCGTTTTTACGGAGATTCACATTACAATTGTCACATATCTGCTAAAATGCTATTTTAAACATATTTTTATTATCCTCGCTGCTTCGAAACCGGCCAAACATATCGTTTTAATCATCACTCCACGTATATTCTTATTCCGGAATAGGGTCAATCGAACGTGCCCTTAGTGACTTAACGTTTCGTATGCTCAACATGCATCTTCAGAAGTAACCGTTAGCTAACATTTTTTTTGAAATATTTAAGCAATAGAGGACCTTTCCGTGTTTCCATAGCCTCATCTAAACACAAGAGGGAGTCATGCAAACCCGATACGCAATTTTGTAAAATATTTCTCAAACTGATAATCCGACAAATGAAGGAAAAGTTAAAGTCTTGATTGAAACAGATTTCCTTTTTCCTACCAGCCAATCAAAACGCGCGTCTGGCGGCATATAACCAATCAAAATTCGTGTGATGTCACAGCCGTGTTTCCATAATCTCATCTAAACGCAGCTATTGACCAATGAGAGTGCGCGTACTATCCTAATTATTTTATAAATAACAGTAATTTGAGAAGCTTATCAGGTAATACTGTGGAACCCCATTAATACGGTCATCAACTGGCCTAAAAAAATTGAACGTATTAAGGGGGTGGCCGTAATACCGGGGTAGGGTGAAATTCATGACTAAGGGGCCGTAAATGTACGTACAGGAATTGTATAAAATACTTGAAATTTTGCTCAGTACTAGGTAAAACGCTTAAAATTGTTAAGTGTACAGAACGTTCTGAGCCTAAAATCAAAACAAGAACTTACTATGCTTCTAAAAAACGGAAGCCACCGTAATTACCAAACCGAAAGACTTGATTGAGTATCAATCGTCTTTTTGATAAAAGCACAATGACTTAATCCCTTCGCGATTTGCCTTACTGGATGTTACAGTAGTGTCAACATCGTGTTTGTCATGAAAACAGGGAGGAGTGTTGCTGACAGTACTTTGTAAAGTAAATCGGCTGTTCGATTACCGAGTCACGGGCGTTTTGGTTTTCTAAATTTAGCGCGAGTGGCACTACGGGTAAGATATCTTGAGAAATCTATCCATACGAGAAATGTTGGTTATGACGTCAGCGTACGCCCATCCGCCCGCGCGTACAGACCGTCTGGGTGGAGGTGGGGAGGCAGGACAACCTCTGGGTACGGGAGTGTTCGGACACTTTTTCGTGGCGGGAAATTGCGGAGCAGCGTTGCATGAGGGTCTCAATTGGGGGGGGGGGGGGGGAGGGGGTCCCTTTTGACGGTTAAAAATGAGCCATTTTGACGCTTGGCGCTTACATTTTAGGTCATTTGACGGTTACTTTTTCGAAACAA
>OX421458.1:6652421-6657421 GCA_949126865.1 Montipora capitata | reverse complement strand
ACAACAAGTCGTCTCAGACCGCTAGTGGCTCTCATATTCGTCTTCTCCGGTTTTAAAATGGCGCTCATAGTACTTATACTGTGACAATGTGGATGAGAAGATTAGATAAACGGCGTCAGCCTGAGAGCAGGCAGGCGTATTGATGGGGGATAAATGCTGCCATGATCTTGGATAGTAAAAGTGATGGGAGAATGCGAAAATGTCCCAGGGAAGAGGATTGATCAACGTACACTTGTAGCAAGTCTCTATTTTCGAATTCCCCATAATACACTTCGTTTGCTCCCCAAATTTTGCATAAACCGTTGTTTTCAAATGCTCTTGGGAATATGCAGTGTCCCCAAGAGCATTTGAAAACAATAGTTTGTGCAAAATTTGGGGGGGGGGGGGGGGGGGGCAAACAAAGTGTATTATGGGGAATTCGAAAATAGAGAAGGGAGAGGGAGGGCACGGCACTATCTCAGTCACTCGCGCCAACCCTGTTCTGTTTTCAAAATCATGGCGGACCTTTTCGTGCCACCTGATAGTAACGTTCTTCTTACGTTCAAGGAGATACTCGTTGATCCGTCAGCAGGACAGCCGTTCAATGGTATTTATCAAAGAAGACAATAATGAGCTTAAGCACGCGCGTTTTTGAGACGCGGACGGCAACTGGAAGTGAGCTGTTTTTCCCTTTAAGTTGTCTTCACACAAATACACTTACATTGCTACGGCGGGTCTAATTTGCAGGTCGCAGGTCGCAGGTCGCAGGTCGCAGGTCGCGGGTTGCAGGTGATTGTTTCACTAATACAGAAAGTATCCTAAACATTCATAAAAGCTAACCTTTGGCCTAAAAACTTTTGTTTAGGCCTAATTAGGCCTAAGGTTAGCTTTTAAGAATGTTTAGGATACTTTCTGTATTGGTGAAACAATGACCTGCAACCCGCGACCTGCGACCTGCAAATTAGACCCGCCGACATTTCTAAGTATCTTCTTCCCATTAGAGATGATTAGTATAAAAATTTGGGAGACATAACTGCCCTAGCACGCGAAATGTTCTCTTCCGGTTGCCGTCCGCGTCTCAAAAACGCGTGTGCTAATGCTAACTCAGCTTACTAGTTTAATTTACGTCACGAAATATAGTCTGTATTACAATCTCTACAGGATGGCTATCTCACTCACTTAACAAAGCCACTAAAAGCTTAAAAATATGGATATAAGCAACTCACACAACTCTCTTCTATAGGTTGCGCTACGCTATTCTCTAGTGATTAATGTTATATAAATATTTCAAATGTTAAGACATTAATAACGACTGATTCCTACCAGTAGTCGGCAATCTAGAACGTTCTTTCAATGTCACGCAATCATCATATTGTTACACTGATAACAGGACATTCGCCCTTGTTTTCTTTTGTACGACGGTTTTGACAAGTAAGGAAGAGCTAAAATCGGGCTTTCTATTACTTTAAAAATACACAAAATGTGGTTTAAATTCACTGTCTTCAGCATCAACAACAATAACAACAACAATGATGACTAAACGAATTTAATCAAAAACGTAAAACAAGCAGCTGCTAGTCAAACATAATGATAAAACGCATTTTACTTTGGACTTGACGTTTCGTATGCTACAACAAACATCTTCAGAAGTGATGGTTGAGCAAATTCAAATATGATATATATAAAATTAAGAATACTGGTAACTAAAGAGAATAAGATAAAAATAGTACGATAAATAGATAGCCGTGAAAGCTATCTATTTATCTTACTATTTTTATCTTATTCTCTTTGTAGCCGCTGTTTGTTTTATGTTTTTGATTAAGTTAAAATGGCCAAAGTACAAGGATTTTTAAGAGAATTTACTAGTCTGAAGTGTCAGCCGTCTTCTCGCCCAAACCACAGGCACCCCAAGCTCAGTGTGAGCATGGCCAACAAAAATATAAGGATTTGTGTGAGAATCCCGATAAAAAGGTTAAGAAGATAATTATATGAAAAAAATCTCAATTGAAAAGCCTAACCTTATTGCCATCGTGGATAGCTTCCTTCCCGTGTGGTTATTTTCCAGATCCAACGCGATTTGAGCCATTTCTCAATTTCGTGGTTGTCAACGGTTATAATAAAACCCCAAGCTTAGTCTGACACTTCAGGCTAAGAATTTACTTAAATATCGGTAATGAAACATGAATTGGAAGTGCTAGTTAAAATGACTATTTTGATGCGTCTGAAATTGAACAATAAGTATTCCTTCGTCACATATACTTTCTCAGGTATAGTTTCTTCTTAATATGAGGTCAGCACATTCTCAACTCTGCCGCCTAGAAATCCAAGGATTATCTGTGCGACTTGGACTTTCGACTCTTCGTCATTCTCTTGTCATTTCGAATACAAGCTCGAATGCAATATTGCAAAACATGATTACCATATCTTTTTCTCTTTGTCTTCCAGTGTTACGTGTTATTATTATTATTCTCATGACTATTAGTATCACCCAACTAATGGACTAAAGCAAATCCTGCATTTTGATTGGCTCTGCTACTAGAGGACTATTAGTAATAGCCTTCGAGTAGCGAAAAGAGTGATGCTTTCTTTCGTTTTATTCCGAAATAAACATTTCTTCAACTTGCATTTGCTAACTGTATTATTGCCTTTTCTATCCGACTAGTTGGGTGATACTAAAACAATTAGACCCGTAGCCCACAAGGGCTGCGGGTCTAATTGTTAAGTATTGTCAGTTGTAGATTGTCATTGACATTGCCATTGACATTGTGTAAAAGTAAACTCAAAGATTACTATTTGTCACTTAAGTTTTTCTTTCCTTGTTCAATTATCTTTTGTACACGTATTATGCTTACTTATATCACAAATTCCCTTCCTTTCTTATTTTAATTTCTTATTATGTTGTTTCTTTCTTGCTAAGTATGTCCACAATAATATTAGTATTAATAACATTTTCTTTATGATGTCGTTATAATTGTAATTATAACTATTATTAATTGGCAGGCACCCGCTTGTAATTTCTGTACTCTGACCTACGCCGCATGAGCCTCTGGCTTTGGCTTTTCATTGCTACATACTGTGCTTGTTTTCAAGAAACATTAAACATTCTTGGAAAAAAAAATTAAAAAGTAATAATTGGCATTGTTATTGTCATTGTCATTGGCATCCCATTAATATTGTCTTTGCCATTGTCATTTACATTGCCAGTCCCATTGCCATTTCCATTATCATTGAAATTGCCAATATGTCATTGTCATGGACATTGCCATTGCCATTGACATTGTCATGGGCATTGCCATTGCCATTGCCATTGCCAATTTATTTTACGGTGGCATTGGCATTGCCATTGGCATCCATTAATATTGTCTTTGCCATTGTCATTTACATTGCCAGTCCCATTGCTATTTCCATTGTCATTGAAATGTCAAATATGTCATTGTCATGGACATGGACATTGACATTGACATTGACATTGGCATTCCTATTACTCCCAATGCCAAGACCATTGTCATGCATTGCCATTTGTTTGTGAGTGTTATTAGTACTGCAAGATTTTAATTAATTAGCCGTTATATTCTTTGAGGTACCAAATACCACCTTCAAATGGGGAGGTTTCACCTTGTTTGAGAATACTTGGGAGCCTGAAGAACACTTACCCAATTTTTGTATTTAATTTGATAGCCTTTTTATTGTTACTGTACAGTATGAACAGTATATTAATATGCTTATGGATATTCGTAGAATAATGATAATTATAAACACCTGGAGACTTCTAGTTGAACATTTTAATACTCCTAAGGGATACAAATCAATGGAGCTGGTTCCATGAAAAACTAAGGATTATAATTTTTTTGAAGGTCTAACGAGTCTCCAAAGCCACCACTGGACATTGTTCAGAGCTATATGGACCATTTAAGGGTGTCCTTGGTGGATACTCGTCGGCACACAGGGCCATTACTATCCTTGCCACTGGAATTTCGACGTGATGTCTCTAAATATGTATTTCATGGGAAAGGAAAAATTAACCTTCGCCAGTACTGGTCAGCGGTACATTAGTTATAGACAGGGGCAGTAGCGACTCACTCATTCGGCCCTCGTGTTCTTGTGTGTATCAACTCTTTCTGTGATCGCTCAGACTTATTAAAGGTTCCAGTTGCGTAACGAATCGTGTCATCGACTTACCTCTGCCTAATTTACTGGCGCTTTTTATTGTTACTGTACAGTATGAACAGCACATTAATATAAGCTTATGGATAATTTGGTAGAATAATGATAATTACAAACAGCTGGGGTACAAATCAAGGGCGCTGGTATTTTCCATTATTATATCAATTATACATCAGACTCACTATGAAAAATCTGATTGGTCGAGAGCATTCAATCAATTCACAATAGCTTGTGAACTTGACATGATAAATGTAATACAGTCGAACCCCTCCTAACGGACACCCCTTGTAAGCGGACACCCCTTGTAAGCGGACACCATTTTGAAGTCCCGGCCGTTTCCTTAAGAAAACCCTATATTTGTAACCTCCCATAAACGGACACCTCCCGTAAGCGGACGCGGACACCATTTCTCTGGTCCCAACGGCAAAAAAGACCTCCCGTAAGCGGACACTTGAAAACATAATCCTCAGAAAATACACCGAATGCAAATATGGCGGATCACTCGGGCGGCCCGGGTCTACTTGCGCGAAAGCGAGGCTAGTGAGGCCTCGCGTTTGTTTTGACAACGCGTCCTTTGAGTACGAGTCCATAGAGTATTTGCTTTGTAGTCGTTCTGTTCTAAGCATGCATCTATATGGTTACGAGTTGTTGCGTCCCAGAATGTAGTCAGAAAGGATAGAAGACGTCCACAGGAGAGAAAGTTTCTTTCTTTGAATTTCCACGCTCTCCTCTAAGGAAAAAACAGTGGATTCACGCAATTCGCCGTGAAGAAGGAAAGGAGTTTAAGATTGTCGATGGAACAAAAGTTTGTTCGCTGCATTTTAGGCGTGAGGATATAAGAAAATCATTTAATGGAC
>OX421458.1:6619921-6644921 GCA_949126865.1 Montipora capitata | reverse complement strand
ACATTTGCCGTCCATGACATCCGAGAACGATCACCACTAATTTTGACTCCAACTGAAGTATCGTGGGTTAGAGTAGTTGTGAAATTAAATAAAATGGCTGCCCTTGGAAATTTCGAGTTCCCTTGTGTTCTCCCTATTTGTTACAATTAATTTATTTATTTCGTGTAGTCACTAGGGCTTGTGTCTTTCGTGTTCTTCCTTCCTAAATACGAGGTATATAAAAATGGCATCTTGGGCTCTTGAAGTCTGGAACTATGTAGAGTTCAAGTCTTTGTCTCCGTCACAAAAACGCGGTCTCACGCAACGCTGCCCCAAAGAAATCGAACCACATTCCTTTCTCAGTTGGAGCCAATCACAGCTACAGTTCCATTTTCTGGAACTCTATCGTGCAACTCAACCAATAAATAATACCTCTGGTTTTATTAATGCGCTCGATCACCACAAAGTTATATTTTTCAAAGCGACCGCGTCGACCAAGAACGCAAGAATAACTGGAAACTGAAATTGTGAAAGGATGTCAATATTATCACAAAATTCGATACTTTTGTTGACTCTTAAATCAATTCCTGTACGCGCAATTTTATGAATTTCACGTACTTTCAACTAACCACTGTGCAAAAAAGAGAGCTGAGACCAAAGCAAACAAAAGTCCATCAAAATCTCACCGCGTCTGTAACTTGAAACCGAGGTAATAATAATAGGTAATGGAGAAGCTTTCTGTTACAGTTACAAAACGCAGATTGGATCCGCGGCTAGAAACCCGGTAAATGCACAAATAGTTTCGGGCACACCACTGTTGCGAAATTATGGGTACTATTGCCGAAAATATATATCTCTTTCTTGGGCAGTCGCAATTTTTTCGGCGTTTCAATCCAAATTCCTACATGGGGCTGCCAGAAATCGCAGTGAATGGTTTTTGTGACACTCAATTTGCTAATAATTTTGGTTTGGTCTCGCGATCTTTTGGCGACACTGTGGCGGGGCAACATTTCACAATGTAACGGCAACGGCTCGTGCAGGGTATGTGGCACTGAAATGTTTCATTCAACTTGCCCCGCCACAATGTCTCCCTAACGTTGCGAGACAAGTTACACGAAACATTTCACAGTGTAACAGCACCAGTAATACGACGGTTTTACTTGACTTAACTTCTGCAGAAGGCATGTCGAACTACGCACTTGAGAATCTACACAAGGTTGTCCACACAGGATAAAGGAATTTTAAGAGCTGGTCGAAGCAGCTTTTAAGAGTCTGTGAGGAGATTGGAGTCTGAATTATTGAATGTAACAAGAGAACCGTGCCCACCATACTCACAAATTTCCGGCAACGCATGTCATTGCCATTAACATTCGCATTGCCGTTGCCATTGCCATTGCCATTGCTATTGTCGTTGCCGTTGCCATTGCCATTGCCATTGCCATTGTCGTTGTCGTTGCCATTGCCATAGCCGTTGCCGCCATTAACGTTGCCGTTGCCACTGCCATTGCCATTGCCATTGCCATTGCCATTGCCATTGCCATTGCCATTGTTGTTCTCGTTGTCATCATTGTTAAAAAGATGCATATTAATGCGCAAACCCATAAATTGCAATACTTTACATATTGAAACTTATTTGAGACGTTAATCTTGATGAACTAAGCTTTTTAAATGGTCCAATTGTTTCTGCTCAATTATGAAAAAACGATAATTGGACATAGAACATGTCTATGAGGTGTTATCCACGGTACGTTTTTGACACCGTACAAGGTCACTGCTTTGTGACCACATAACGTCACTACACATCTAGATTTTCTTGCCAAATAAACCTCATGGGAAAGTTCTACAAACGGGAGGTTACAAAAAAGGCAATTAAGTTTGTAATAAAGATATCACAAAATTGTAGAGGGCAAACAATAAAACTTGTAGATTTCATTTAATTTGTGGAACAGGATTGTTGTTAATTTGAACGCTGAACTTTCAAGGTAGAAGCCGTTTTCTTGATCTTGGTCATGTGAGTAACTTCGTCGAAGAAAGTCGAAATAAGCCATATTTCTTGAGTATCGATTTTCCTTAGTGGAACCCACAACACCAACCATATAGCATATTTTCATTTGCCATTTTGCCTCACGCTAATCACTTACCCTCGCAAGTTATTCCATCCCCTTTGAACCCTACTCTACACTCGCAACGGTATTTTCCTTGTTCGTTGATACACTTTCCACCGACTGAGGCGCACAAATTTTCGCCTTCACACTCATTGATGTCTGATGAATAAAAAAAGAAAAAAAAGGAACCACCATACCTCACAAGCACTAGATTAGCTAGTCCCACGATAAAGGATATGATTATTATGTCCTCTCGTTTCCTTCCCTTTTTTTCGAAGGTGCTTTTGAAGTTTTCTGTTTAATTATCCCAACAGCATTTACATCTGACTTCAAGAACAACTAAGAAAACGTTTCCGATTTTACAATACTTGAATATTTTTGCGTTCGATGTTAGGGGAACGCATACTATTTTAGATACTGTAAGATTTCAGGGTTTGGGCGCCATCTTGGCCTGGCTGACCACTCCCCTCCATTTCATGCGAGGACCTCGAGCCCATCTCGCAGCCAACCACTGCTAGACTAACAAACATGGCTCTGAAAAGACGGCACAATGCAATTTCGTTATACTACTCCTTTCGGTCATCGCCATGGCATTACGTCGATTACCAAAATGTTGAGCTTGCAACTTGTTTATGACACAGCTGTAAAGCACCCCGGCTTCTCTAATTACGTTTGGCAGTTTAATAAAATATATCATTAAATTTTCAACCTCGGTTAGTGCATTTCTCGTGCTCTAATTGGTTCACTCAATCTCGTTTATCAGCTTATATACCTCAGTTTGACCTTATATGGTAAATTATTGCGCAAAGCGTTGCTAAACTTTTTTTTTTCGCCGGAAAGCGAGATTTCTCTCTGAATAAAGCAATTAAAACAAGTTTTTGTGGAAAGGTTGGATCAATTCCGACGCTTAGAAAAGGTAAGAAATGTTTTTATGATGATTTGGTTTTATCAACGGAGTTGATAATGTAAATTGGCCACCGTACAGAGATTCTAAAAGCTGACGTTTCGAGCGTTAGCCCTTCGTCAGCGCGTCTGATGATGAGCCTGCGTCTGTCTGACCACCAGGTATTACAAAACATCGCATCACCATTCTTCATCAAGTTTTTTCGATTTCGCTCGGATTTTCTCCCTGTTTTTCGCTTCTATTTCGTACTTCCAGAATTTTGGAGTTTAAGGAATTTAATAAAACAATTATTCCATTCGCGATTGTTGGATATGAGACTGGTTAATTCCAACTCGGCAATACGGGCCTCGTTGGCTATTTACCATCTCACATGCAACGCGCGCTCATGGAATAATTGTTAGTTCTTTTATTCAATATCGGATGCATATTACGAATTACGTACTATTAATAGAACTGTACAATAGTTTTACGGTCATTGCGCTTTTTATAAACATACCAACTCTAAGTTCAAATTCCAACCAAAGGTTTCGTTTTTCACAACCGTCAATCAGGCTGGCCGCGAAAACAGAAAACCGACAAAGAGAATAAAAATCAGCCAATAATATTTTCGAATGTTATCCAATAACCAATTACGCCTCATTGATTAACGGCAGTGAAAAACGAAACCAGTGACTAGTTTAAACAAAAGACAGCATTCGCACAATAGAGTTCCTTGTTTACGTACACCAACATTGGGCGCCGTGACGTCAAGTGAAAGCACTCGTGCCCGGTCACGTGAGTGAAACTCTCCATAGAATGTCACCTCTAAAGTAACGCGCAGTAAAGTCTGTGGAGATGCATTCAGAGGAAAGCGACCGAGCAAGCATTTTTTTTCTGTGCTGAAGGATGGTTCAAACTTTTTCGTTTGGGAAAATCTTGCTGGAATGAGACCATTGAAATTGAAGGTGCGAAGCAGTCTCTTTCTGTATTACCTGTGCATTCTTTCCCTGAACCTTTAAATCCCTTTGTTGCGCATTCGCAGTTATATCCCCCAACTCTGTTAGAGCACACCGCCATATCGTCACAATCATTTTCTTCCATGCACTCATCTATGTCTGCAAGTGAAAGTGATAAACAGAAACTGAAACGAAGAAGTTTGTCTTGAGGCCCGGGTTTGGTTTTCAGAAACGGAGGGGGAACGGGGGAGTTTTTCTGATCAAGACTCGTCTTGCAAAAGCAATTTTCCTGTAAACAAAATTTGCTTTACAGGGGGATCACGTTAAGATTTGAGGATACTTCAGTCTTACATCACTCTCTGACTAACCTGATCTGTCTTCGTTCGCTTTTAGTTTAAATCCACTACGCCTCGTGAAAGCCCAAAAATTCTTAAATTTACTCAAAAGAATCGATGTTTAAGAAACAAGAAAGAAAGAAAGCGTAAGCAATAGAGAGTTCATTTGCGGCGGAATAACTTAGGCCACCAACTTCGATACCCTGGGATGTATGTTCTCGCGTTTTGGAATGCAAGCGTTGCTTAGCAGTTGGAAAGTGCTGCTATTCGTCTTCTAGCATATAAAGCATTACTTGCAAACTAAGGTCACTCGATACGATCTCTCGCTCGCTACACTTCAATCTGTCAATTCTGCAGCCGTAACATTATTTTAATAATGTTAAAATTTGTCTGTAGATTACTTGGGCTACAACATCTCTGTCATTGAACTGAATTGTGTTGGCGTTTGGGCTCGTGTAATAGAACTAGTACTATTGTTTTTTCTTTCTTATCCATCGCCGCGTGTATTATTATAGTCCAGCTATCAATGAACAAAATGCCTATTCCTAAATCTTGTTTGCATGGTTGTATATTAATATAAAAATGCTTTGTTTTCGTTTCACAGCAGAGTGATTAGAGAACAAATGCCACTTAGCTTCGCGTTAGTCTGTGTGAGGAAGATGATATAATAGACACCTTAGTATGCAATTCAATGTTGGAGCCTTTAATATCAGAGAAAACAGTATTTTTCATCCCACAAGGCTCTGATATTTCATGCCTATTCCAAGCCAACTGTGCAAAAGCGTATGAAGTCAGATTTGAGACTATATTCGTCTTTCGACTCGTCGAGTCGTTTATTCCGGTTTGTCTCGTCGTGCACCGAGTTCGTCACGTCGACTTCCCAGTTCGTGCCATTGTTGGATGCGAGATTGGTAATCGTTGGCAATTTACCATCTCGTATCCAACGCGGGCTCATGGAATAAATGTTAATTATACCGACTGTAACTAATCAATACGCCGTTGATTACTGGATTAAAATGTTACAGTATGTAACGTACCGACCAGAAATTAAGCCAAAGCAGAGATCAAGTAACAATCAATGTCCTTGTATCACTTCTGTTTTTCGAAAAAAAAGAAAACAACTGGTCTACTAACAAATTATTTCAGTTTTACTCCTTTTCAGTACAAATTAGGGTTAATTTAAACTCTAATCGACAGGGCATATAAAACTAACAACACTACCCTAACCCAGGGTTTTCAAAACGATATGAATACCCTTACCAGCTATTTTGAAACGTCATAATATGTTTCCCAGTTGGTTAATTGATAAGTCCGTTCAAGGTTATCTTAGAAATCTTGCAACAAAAGAACTCGCTTTAAACATGATGTATCTACAGTAACTGTGATTTTTACAAACTACCTATCCATCTTATACCAGAAAGAAAATTTCATCTATTATCAGCAACTTGTATTTAAAGATTTAAATGTTGAGTAATTTTCTCTCCATATAAACTGTGCAACATTTTGAACCCAAAGGATTTTATTCTGGATTCTTTCAAATCACGTGTTGTGTACAAATTTACTTGTGCTCGCTACTTTGGTGAAACCAACAGGCATTTCTACACACGTGTAAATGAGCACCTTTTCCGGGATAACTTGAAATTCTCATATTTTCAAGCATCTTGGTTTTCTAAAAGTTGTCAGGATAATTGTGATGTCTCTTGCTTCAAAATTATTGATAATGCTACCTCTTTCTATCAATTCAATATCAAGGAGAAATACGGATTATCTTGCAAATATTTTAACGTTACACTCACTATGGCTGATGATGATGTTTGAAACATCGAAACATGTTCCTTAACCTCAAAAGGGTGGTTGTATTTTTAAAAATATTTATTTATTTACATATTAGTAACACGTGATGGCAAGACAAAAGGACAAAAGGACATGAAGTCCCCTAGAAGGTTAAACCACCCACCTCACCCTTCGTTAGAACTTGGCCTATTAAGCATACTTCCCTGCACTTACCACATGTAAATTTATAAATTGGCGTTTTCCTCAGGCTATCAGGGATCCAGCAAAGGGGTTTTCCTTTAAAGATGATCCCCTTTCGATCAACCATTGCGCGATCTAGCCCACTACCGCAGGTGCAGTTCCATTTGTTTCCTTCAAGAAGACTGTACAAGGCATATAATTGGTTTTTTTGCACATCTTTACAGTTAAAAATTACCATCACGTGTAAATTAATAATTTAACGAAATAAGAAATGTGTTGAGTCGTTACTTAAAACTAGATGCAGTCTCTGCAGTTCGGACGGGTCTAAACTACAGGTTAATTTTCACAGGTCACACGTTGACACCTTTACTTATCGGCTAGCCTCATTAGGCCTAAAATCTATATGTTTAGGCCTAAGATTACCCAGTTTTCAAGGTTTTGGGTTGCTTGCACAGTATAGGTAAGACAATGACCTGTAATGATTGACCTGTGAAAAGAAGTGAGCTGTACTTTAGCCCCTTCGGAGTGTCTTCCAAAGTTCGGGCGCACAAACTGAAAATGGATGATCACCAAAATTTTGGGATAAGTTCGTGTTATACTGCTAGCAAACCAAAGCTTCATAAACATAATACATACATAGTGTTTACAGGTCCAAATTCCAGTGGACTGTTGCCTTTGTAATTGTATGTATACCCTTAGTTGACCACTCCCCTTAGGGGCTCCCCAGGACCAATGAAACAGTTGGCGAAACGACACAATGACAACAACAAATGTTAAGAATCAGTAACTGGCCTGAGACAAACCAATTGCCTATTTACAAGTACATCTGAGAGGTTAAACCAGAGACTATCTGGATCAAATTCAACGACCTGTGGTCTGATCAGGTCTTAAACCCTGGATCTCCGGATCTCATTGCAAAGCAATCTGTGACGCTTTTAGCCTTCCAGCAATAAAACCCCATTTCCTTTTTAAAGAGGTTCTATGATTTCAATTTTTAAACTTACAGGTATATTGTAGTTCCAGTCCTGTTTCCCTTTATAGTTTTTATAAAGTCGGAGGGCAATGTGGTAAGAAAGTTATATGACAAATCACTGCAAAAAATAATACAAAGAACATGTCAAATTATTAACTTCTCCCACGCACAAATGTCGGCCTCAATGACTGATCTTGACATCGCTGGCAAACTTACACATATCTTATTTTTTCTAGCCCCTTGAAATGTTCCGATGATATTTCAGTTTGTGCAGTGTTTTGAAGGACCCTGTAAGAAAGTAGTAAAGCTGATTTATCCCTTGTCTGGACAAAAAAAGCACTGCATGATGTACATTATACATAACTCTGGCTATATTTAACCAAACTCCATTCACTTACATATCAAATTAAACATGAGCAAGGGTCCATCGCCAAAGAGTAAGATTTGACCAAATTGGCCAAGTCCCCATCAGCGTCAGAAAAGTGTCTATTTTTAAACCAGGTTTTGCGAGAAAACAAACATTAGACCAAATACGTTAACTCAATGTTGTACCCGATTCAAACCCTTTGGGAATAATTAAAACGTTTTGTTCCAGGTATTTCCATATAATTTAAGGACGGTGCCTACTATTGTTATTGCGCTTACGTTCTGCGCATCTCGAAATACTCGGATTTCCTATCGGTGATGCTTACTAATCCAGGGATATTTTTGCGCGGTTTAAAACTATCCGGAGAAAGTAGATCTTAGTAAGTACTCTTGGTATCCAGAAAGAAAATTGAGGGTAACCATGCATTTTTGAGAGATAATTAAGCATTAATTTGAGAAAGAACGCCATACATTGCTTTGTATTTTAAAGCTTTTTACAAATATGATTCATGAATTATCTTTGAAAAATGCGTAGTTACCCCCAATTTTATTTTTGGATTTCAATAACACTTGTTAAGATATACAGTTCCTGCACAATCATAAACCGGGGCAAAAATATCTTTAATTAGTAGGCACCGTTCTTAATGATTTAAATGTTTTCGTCGGGCACATTTCTCGAAAGTCCCGGAACTTTCCGGGCCTATTTCGGGTGTCACAATCCCGTATATATCGTAAAAACGCCCGGGTTTTAAAACATCAAGCCCTGCAAACAATTTCGCTTTTACTTGTCTGCAAAATAGATTTTTAAGGCTAAGCTGTCAAACTAAAGCAAGTGAAAGGTAGGTTCGTAAATGAGTTTTTGGGACTTCCCAGAAACGGGACGGTCACCCTGGCTTCAAGGACACGAGACGAGAAAAAAAAATTCCGACCCCTCTCGGAAAAAATCAGATTAGAGGACGGATTGTGGGAATTCTACTAGACTTGCCACAAGTCGACTGCGAAAGAGAGCGAGCGCGAGAGCAAGCTACCCGGCAAGGTGACCATGCGAACAAAAGAATAGAAGAAGTTTTAAAACAATTCTATCCGATCCTCTTTGGTAAACTAAAGGAACGAAGTGGCGAGACGGGCCACCTATTTATTTGCCAGCGGAAACGCCGGAGCTTTGAGAAAGTCTAGAATTCTGCCAGCTTGTCCGTACTCTAACAAAAATAAAGAATTAAAATGAAAGCAATATACTTACAAGTAAATTAGCTTCTTAAATCCTTTGAAGAATCCAGGGATAAGTTTCACCACGTTGCCCTTTAACCAACTTGCAAGACAAAATGAATCAAGAGATTAGATTTATACTAAAATACATTTGGGTCCTTATGCGAACTTTTATGGGAAAACTCTATTTATTTCGGATAAGGATAACAGAATAACTAGAATAAGGTTTGCCTAATGGTTGAAGCGGAGGGCCCATATATATATAGATAACTGCAGACAGTACTGACCCTGTTGACTCGTAGCCCTGGACAGACAGAGCTGGATTAAGTGATCATGAAAGTTTAATCCAGTTCAACTTGCAATCTTATACCATTTGTATTTTAAAATGTGCGCACCGTCGACCTCAGGTTTGCCAGTTGAATTACTGTTACCAGTTATCGACGTTAAAATATCTTTACTTTACTTTACTTTACTTTGCTTTATTTATTTTATATGCACTTTAAGCTTGAGCGGACCTTAAGAAAACATGAAAAAGTCGATTCATTCATCCCTTTTCTTTGATTGTTCTTATCTTGCCGTATCTGATTTGACTGAGCGGACCTTTTTATCAGGTTGGGGGGGGGGGGGTGTACGTCCACCCGATGCACCCCCCCTGCGTACGCGCCTGAAGTAGTATTCCCAGCCAACAAGTGATAACACATGGCAAATTACCATATGCGTTGCAAAAACCCTTCGCTTCAAAACAAATCTTCCAGCGAAACCATTCAAATGAAAAAAGTTTGATTTTGATAAAAATGCTCAACCATTACAATTTCAATATCTTTACAAGAGGACTCGCTTTCAATAGGAGGCAAACAGCAACTCAGAAATGGCGTTTCATTGGGATTACCCGAAAAACGATCATTGATCAAAGATCACTTAGATCACGATTCGTCAAAGGAACCGATGCAGCGATCTTTGCTCAGAGCGGATCCATGGGTTAGGTAGAAATCTCTACCCTTCAAGTTCAATCATTTACCCGTTACCCTCTACCCGTTACTCGTTACCTTCTAGGCGTTACCCGTTACCCTTTACCCGTGTGGGAAAGGTCTGCCGCCCATAGCCGAGGTAACATGGCAGAAGTTTTTTTCATTTGGATATTTCGCTTGAAAAGTTCTTTTTTGCTTAACGATCCTGGTGATCTATCAATTTTTCCGTGCAAGTCTATTCTTCCAGTTATTGTCTTAGTGCAGCAAATTTAAAGTTAAAAAACATTTACCGCCAAGTCGAACCCGACGACGCGTGCGGCAAGAAATTGTTCCCCTTGATCGGAACAGCACCTTTTGTTTTATTCATTGATTTATTATCTTTTTTCTTTCGTTTTTCGACTATTAATAAGCCAGAATTAAGCAAAACGTAGCGTAAAGCGATGAATCAGTCAGACATGCATTTCCCAAAGGCGCTTGTTGTCATATGGCGGGAACAATTCGCGGAAACTGGAGCCGAAATCATTAGTCAGCTTCTTTACAAATGAATGTTTCAAAACAATCATCAGTACGCAAAGAAAATCGTTAGAGCGAGTTTCAATTGAGTGTCGTAAAACCAAAACCAAAGTAATTACTTTGGCCAATCAAAAAGGACTGAGACAATCCGGCAAACCAATCAAAACTCGAAGTAATCACACGTAGCCGACACAAACCGCGGGAAAATGTGCAAGCGTGAGCCACGATTGGTTTTGGTTCACTTCTGATTGGTTTAAAAAATGGCGCGAGAACTTTGAACCAATCACTGATTGAAGTAATCATAAATCAGAGTAATTATCTAATTTCTTTCGACACTCAATTGAAAACCGCTCTAACAAAATTAAATACAATCACTTACAGTGTTTTTACATTGCTCCTGTCTAGGCCGGTCTCGTTTATTTTGTCGAGGAGGTTTTCACGGAGAACTACGTGTGTCAAATTGGAGGAAAAACAACCAAAGTAATACGAGTATTTGTTGGCCACGCACGGAATCGTATCGGGCTTTGAGAAAGAAAGGAAACTAAAAAGAAGCAAAAAACGCAAGAACCGGAAACAATTCCCCATTTTCACTTTAAGGCTTGAGTGTTCGCGATGATTATTAGCCGGCATTTGTGACATCACAAATCTTAAGAATGTCTACGTAGGTAGTTACAATGAGCGCGTGTGATTATCTTTTAACTCTTATTGATTTTAGAGCTTGGGAGAAAATAAGCCCTGATAATGGCCTCTTCCGCTGCAAGCGATTGAAAGGAAAATTGGGAGGAGGACTGAGCGTTTTTGTGTGACGTTACGGCGGCCATGTTGGTATTCCAAAACAAAGAAATAGCGGCCATGATTGCGTACCAAACTAATACTCCTGGAATTGAACTCTATTTAATTTTTTTGTGACTTTCTTCTTTTTGCAGTAATCCAATATGGCTGCTGGTCACGTGAGTGAAAACGCTTTATTTAACGCCTGCCCAATGGTGAAAATAGTCTGATATTGCATTGATGTCACGTCGAGCATGTGCGACAGAACATCCAGGAGATCCTTTGCTAGAGAGGTAAATCAAGAAAACCAAGGAAGCCGCGCGAGCCTTGTGAATTGAAGTAATTAACGAGTCAGAAAAAGTCAGACTCTTCGTATATCCGACCCTACAAGCTGTTTAGCTTTAAAGTGTACGTGACATCAGTGGTTTTTTTTTTAATAAAAGCAACCAGAAAAATTCCATATCTACTTTCCTTCCGTGTTCTTTAGCCTTTTAAAATTAGGAATTTTCATTTCCGGTGAGGTACAAAACCGCGCTAGTAGGGAGACTGGGGATTAGCAAAACTGTGACGTCAAAACAGTAATGAAGTTTTTCCAGGGCCTGAATTTTCGTTTTCTTTAGATTCAGAAGTTGCTGAGATAGAAGTAGAACGCAAATTGCGATGACAAACATGAGGCTAAACAAGCGGATAACTGAAATAAATTTCTAGTGACTTAACGTTTCGAATGTCTCAACATACATCTTCAGGTATAACCGTTAGCTAATTTTTTTTTTTGAAATATATAACAGTAATTTGAGTAGCTTATGAGGTAATAATGATATAGTAACTAAAGGAGGAAATACAATACTTCACAAAGACATACAAGAAACAATAAAAGCAAAGAGAAAATATAATATACACCAATAATATGTACCACAATTTCGGAAGTAATTCTCCCATCCCAATCAAGTCACCTCCAGCTCCAGCTGGCTGTAGACCATGTTAATAATTGGTCACGCGATAATCTCTTCCAGCTGAACCCCTTGAAGTGCAACAAGCTTCATATCTGTTTCAAACTTTCGCCGCCGGATTTCAGTCCTGCATTTCTCAACCTGGTTCTGGTCGACATTGCTGCCTAAGGTCTTCTTCCACTGAGTCTGCGCAGGTGCATGTATGCGATAGAAAGGCATCTAGAAAAGCGCTAAAAAGGTGGCGAGACTCAAAACGAGCAAACAAACGACTATTTGTCGGAAATGGAATAAAACAGAAGAATGAAATGACATTTTGCAACCCTTGAATTTGAATAATGAAACTAACAATATCCAGGTGATCTGGTGACGTAATTTGGAGGACTGGGAGGAAGAATTTTAACGCCGTATCCCGCAACCGCGCGCGGCCTTAGGTGTTGTTTCCAAACTCCCTGCAGTATTGCCATCGCCAAAACTCAACAGATCATTACGTGTCCACCACATTTCCTGTTACTGAATGAACATTCAAGTAGACCCGACAAGAGCTAACCTCTCCTCTGCCATGCTGAATTCGAAAATAAGGCCGAGCACGGTTGTGGGATACGGCGTTAAAATTTTTCTCCCCATTCCTCCTAATTACGTCACCAGATCACCTGGATAAGACAGGTGCACTCCTTGAATAACGCGTTGCCATCCGTAGGACTTTAGAAAGCGAAGGCGGACAAATGGTGGTCAGTGATTAGAATTCCCTGGCTGAGTATGGCCACAAATAATGAAAGCTTGAATGCGTATTTGTTGTCGGTCAAATCCGGTGTTACCTAAGTTAAATTGGTGTATGATCCTCATTTTTTCTAGGTTGAACTATACACTCTGCCTGGTTTAAGCAGCTATGAACCCCCCAAAAATGATTTAAAACACCTATACCTTCTCTCACGCTTTGTCTTACGCATCTCAAGACATCTTTCGTATCATCTTAGCGGTTTCTCTATTCATCCACTTATCCGTTCAGTCTCAACATTACAAGGCAATAAGGGAACAAAGAACTGTACTATGCACTTACCAGTACTAGAACTCAGACCCTCCAATTCTATAGTCCTGCATGTGTCTTCCAACACTACACTACAACGATGAACATGATCAACCCGACAGAGTTCTTTTCATTCAGATTTACTCTTCTATAATAACTCAATTGATATCCATGTATAGAAACCAAAACTAAACCTAACCTGACCCTAATTTTTCTCTTGACATAATTTAGGCTCCAAAAAAGTTTCTTCAATTCATCTGAGTGCGCAACATGAGGATCACCAAATTCACCTCGGTAAAAGAGGATTCAACTTCAGAGAGGATTTGACCGGCAACAAATCCACTTTGATCGAAGGCTTTTGTAACGGCGTTCATTCTAAAGACAACACGAAGGGCTTTTAATTGTTGTTTGTCCTTTTATTGACAAATACAGTAAAATAAGAGTGCATCCTAATTATGAAGAACGATCACACGAAACAAAGGTTGGAAATAACACAGTTATCTCCGACTAGCCCTAGTCGTCATCATCATCTTCCCACTCTTGGGTCTTTTCTTGTTCCGGTAAGCCAGCTTGAGGCATATCAAGGCTCGCAAAATCCACTGGGGGAGGTATAGCAACAACTGGAGCCATAAGAACTGTGTTCTCTAACAGCTGTTGAGCCTCTAACTGCCTACAAATAAGATATATTTTACAACGTGCTTAGAAGATCCCGCGTATTTAAAGGCCAATGTTCACCCAAAAGACCTTGCGCTGCGTTGAATTACGCACAGACGGTAAATCCGAAAATCACCCAATCAAAACGCTGGAACTATTTTAAAACAACAACACAAGCGCGCAATGTCTTTTGGGTGATACCCCATTGACCCCTGGGAGTGAGACTTATTAGATTTTAGTCTGTCTAACTTAAGCCTGCGCTCGCAGACGTATTTCTGGCGACAACCGGAAATACGTCTGCGAGCGCAGGCTAGTCTAACGCCATTAGATTTTACAACTAGGGGTCAATGGGTTAAGAGTTTGAAACGTGAAAGAAGAGGTTCGATTGGTTATCACAGTTCTGTTCTCAATGGCTTCGCTGGTGACCGGTAGATAGAGACTCCACCATTCCAGGTCAAACTCCTTGTAGTCTTTTAAAATCCAAGCATTTGATTATGGCATACCTATCCTATCCTTTCAAGGTTAAAACTGTTTCAAGTATGAACTGGATTTATGTTACAATTTCTTAAAGCTTTCAAAGAAAAGGAAACTGATCAAAAAATGAGAAAATAAAACGTAAAGTCAGTGAATTGACGATAAAAAAGAAAAGAAAGTCTGCAAGTTATTGTTGCAATCAGTGTCCATAGTCCTTCAGGTAAGTTGACTGTTTGTCCATCTGACCAGAAAGCAGACATTACTGCTGTTTCGCGACGCCATTGTCTATTCCCTGGGTGAGGGGTGAATAGGTCAGGGTTAGGGTTAGGGTTTTTAAAGGTGAAGTTTTTGTATGTATATCATCAATAAGTAATCGCGTGATTATTCTCCTGCATTTTGGGGAAGAAGTGAGGACTTGTATATTTTTTCTGCAAAGACTACAAATTGCACGAGCCCGTAGGATTTTGCTTGTCTTCGTGTTTCTTCCAAGTTGCACTCGAAATCATGTAATTACCTACACAAACCGCGCCGTTTTCATCATGACTCTGATCATGACGTGATGTTTGTATTACATCACTCTCACCTACAGCCTCACTTTTATCCAAAGGCCAGGCAGCCGAGCGGCTTTCTTACCTCTCTTTCATGCAAAGGCAAGGTCTCTGAGCAAGCAACTATAAATTATCTTACTTTCCAATTCTGCGTGAAAACGCATGAGCCATCACCTACACTTTAAGCTATAGCTCCAGGTTCTTCTTACCTTTGCAACCGTTTTCGTAACCATACAGAGCCGACAATGATGAGTATGAGACCCACAATGAAACCACCCACAATCACTCCCACGTACTTTAATAACTCCAGGGTACTACCTGCAATTATATATGAAGTGATCATCCTGCACTACAGTTGTTATGCACCGGTCAATGGAAACCCCACCCCCGAAAGGGTGGACGAAACACGGGAATGGAATCACTCTTAAACAGGAATTTTTCCCGTAGGGGTGGTAGATTAAAGGAATTTTGACGTTATTCCCGTGGTGAAAAACTGGCTTAGTGTAAAGCAGGAGGAAGGTACGGATCTCTTGACGGGCATACACCTGATGGCAAAGCAAACCTCGCTCTCTACTTGTGAAGTAAAAATGTGGGTGAAACACCTTAGCAATGTGAAAAGACATCGCCAGGAAGGTGCTCATAAAGCTTCCTCTATAAAGAGAAAAGAGAGATCAGTGGATAAATCGAGTCGTAAATCAGCATCTTTGGACCTTGAAGAATCATGGTGTATGGTTGACCTGAATTCGGTGAAATGATTGCCTGTTAAAAGACCGACTGCCCAATAGAGTGGTTTCTTTTCCAGTGCGTAAGGATCATAAACAACTGCAGAAGCGGAAAATGCCATCTCCAGATACAGTCAGTAGGAAACACAGGTGTCATATAAAAGTTTTCATAGTTTCACTTGCAATTTTCTGGACTATTAACATCAGTAAAAATCAAGTACATTTCGATTATTTACTGTAGCTATCCACCTTACGATGTTGCAATTTGTTTTTCCCGCAAACTTCGCTTGGTATGACTTGGGACATTCTTGCCATTGAAGTAGGGAAATTTGATTTCATTTTCTGACTAGGGGGTGGGGAAATTGATGCTTTTTGCCTTGATGCTCTGTCATTTCCTCCACCCTTTCCCGAGATCGGGGGGTGGTGGTAAGGTTTCCATTGATTGATGCATTATATATTAACACTGCACTTTTCGCAACTCTGCGGAATCTCACTTTTATGGAGCAACAGAAGCCGAGAAATCAGCCACGAAAATGGGTGTTTTGCTTTTCTTGTTACAGTGTGTGACTGACTGAATATGTACTCTAAAACGTCGACCAATCATTATCTAAGGATCTCTCCGTGCAAAACTCGATGCTTCACTTCTCAAATTGATCGATTTAGCGATCGGCGTTGGCATGGCTAGCTATAGAGGGTCACTTTGTGACGCCTACACCGAGTAACGTCAATCTATTGCGTTTACATGGCAACCTCCCTTACCTCTCCGGACACATATTTCACCGACTTTTCTGTAGCCTGACTCACACATGCACTCATATCCGGGGTCTTTGGGAAGAAGTTTTCTTAAGTTGAAGCAATAACTGTGTTCAATTGCGTCACAGGTGTGATTTTTGATCCCACATTCGTCGATATCTGTAAAAAACGAGAAGAACGTGAGCTTCATACTAATGGTCAAACAGTCAAGCGAGTAAGAGAATTTTGGATATGGAACGACTTTCCAAGTGAATTATGGAACAACTCTAGCAATTTTCAAGAAGTTTGAACCAAGAGAATATCAGTTAAGAGAGCGCACCTATCATATTTGGTCCCATTCCGATGAAAATTGTTGGATATTTTTCATCAGTTCTATGACATACTGCGTGGTTATTTCAACGACGAAACCTTATTGATAATTTGGTGTGAAAAAGGACGCCGTGAACATGGGAACAACAGATTTTAAAATATATCCTCGAAGCATGGACGCAATCCACCTTATTCCCATTTAAATACTTTTTTGTTTTTATTCAAATTAGCCCTTGATGCCTCGTTCTTAAGCTTAAAATTCAAAAGAATATTTTATCTTGAACGAGGCAACAAGGGCCAATTTGTACCGGGTCAGAAGGGGAGTGGGTCTATTCCAGATTTGACGTCACAATCTAATTTGCACGCATGTTTACAAAGATTCAATGCAATGTAAATCAGTTTGTGGCGTCAAATCAGGAATAGACCCGCTCCCCTTCTGACTCGGTCGTAAACAGGAGATGCTTGGTTTTTCGCAAGTTTTGAAGCCTATAAAAAGGCAGGATTTGTTAGAAAAAGGAAAAAAAGGTCGCAATGCGTTTCGAACAGGTGCAGAGTCATTTTAGTGAAAAAAATATTTTAGGGTTAGTTGCAGTTTACGACGGCTTGAGAGAGCAACGTGGTGCGCATTTCCAATGTCATGGGTTCGAGTCCTTGAGCCCTGGTCCTTTTTTCCATGCAATGTTTAATATGTTTCTTAGGGCCTGCTGACATGGGGCTGGGGGACCCTGAGTAGGTGAGGTACCCCGCCCACCTGTAGTAAAAAAAAGATTGAACCTTCACAAGTAATATTTAAAGCCCCAGGGTGCTGGGGTGAGGTTCCCAAATGCTATCGCGTGGTCGCTATGCACGAACAAAAACAAAGATGGCAGACGAGAGACACGTTTTGGCGGTAAACGCGATTTTCATTTTATTGACATCTTTACGGTAGCTTTCCAGTTATGTTGTTTAATGTTGACCCATTTAATCCTCGAAAGACGTCGGCTCCAAAGAATAGGCCCAGAAGCAAGCTTTTTGTGGGCGGGCTTTGGCAGAATGTTCAAAACAAAAGATAAATGCCCGGATAAACATCACCCCAGTCAGACGGGGTACCCCACCTTCAGCATTTACATGGAGTAACCTCACCCCAACTAAGCTGGTTACCCGGTCCGGCTGACCGGAAACCCGCCTATATGGCCAGGTGAAGCACCCATCTTTCATGTAAACACGATGAAGAAAAAAAAGAAAGATTACTGAATTAGTTACCCCATCAAGGAACGGTACCTCACCAATTCGCTGTCCCCCACTTCCATGAGAACAAGCCCTAAGAGAATGATTATGACGTATACAAGAAGGCGCGGGAAACAGTGCGGCTCAGTGGTCAGGGAGCTTGCCTTGAGATCCCGCGGGATCCCGGGTTCAAGTCCCGCTCTGTCAACTCGTTGAATTTGATCCTGGTAGTCCCTGGTTCAACTTCTCAGCTGCACTTGTAAATAGCCAACTGGTTTCCCTCCTGCCAGTTGGGATTCTTGGCATTTCTTGTTGTTTTTGTTCTGTCGTTTCGTTGATTATGTTTCATTGGCGTCCGAAGACCCTCATGGAGAAAGTTCAATTAAGCATGTGTTTTTGTAGGTATAGAGTTCATTACCCAAGAGTAAGTATCCCGTTTGTCCCCATCAACGTCAGAAAAGTGTCTATTTTAAAACCAAATTTTGTGAATGAACTTTGCAGCTCTTATTACAAACTGAGTTGTAGGAAAAGTCACTCTAAAGATGCTCAAGAACTTAATATACGACATACCAACGCAGACATGTTTGTCATTTTTCTCAAAACCTGAATCACAGTCGCATCTAAAACTTCCAATTGTGTTGGTGCATTCACCCTCCATTCCACAGTCCTGAGTCTCGCATTCATCCACGTCTGCAAGATACACATATAATAATAGTTTTAAACGTGAAGCCTTTGTTACTCTGGGCAATTCATCCTGCAACTTGTCTCGCAATAGGCCATTTCCGATTTTCCGTAAATTGCCTCTGGGTCAAAACGAGTCTTGGTGCTAAACCATTCAAATGATAATAAGTTGGATTTCCATGAAAATACACTCATTTCCATTTGATTGTGCACCAGGAATCGCTTTCAAACCGAGGCAAACAACAACTTGAAAATGGGCTGTTTTGTTGCGAAAAAAGTTCCGCACATTGCGAAACACGTTTCTTGCAACTTGTCTCGTTTCGAAGATCACATGAGGTTAAAGGACCATTTTCATTGGGTGGTGCCGCAAACCGTTCGGACACAAGTTGCAGGCCAGATGTTACACTACGCAACTACGCAATGGTTGAAAAATTTTTCGCAGCGTCGCGAGACGCGTTGCCCAAAGTAGAATCGATTTCTACTTCTCGTAACGGTGGCGGCAACCATAATGTCTTTGGCAGGGTATGTTACACTTGGCAATTTTTTGTGGAACTTGTGTCGCAACAAAATTGCGAGACAAGTTGCACGAGAACAAACTCTGTAATGCTAATAGGACTGAGTGGAGTCCAATTCGGTCTGTAATCATACGAGTGATTACAAAATCAGACGACGATTTGTTTATCACGAGTATGATTACAGACCGAATTGGACGACTGGAAGTCCTCTTATCAATTAATCATAAAAATTACCATTTCCGAGAAAAGAAGGGCCAAGTTATGAAAGAAAGGGGAAATTTGCATTAAAAGACTGACAAAGGAGGCTTAAATTGTTTGATATCGCTCTGAAAGAAAGAAAGAAGAGAAAGAAAGAAAGAAGGAAAGAAAGAAAGCCCTCAGTTTAGGAGTCTGTACACATTCTATACTGACTAAAACCAAGGTTGTGATTGGTTGATTTAAACTACAACTTTGAATGTGATTGGGTTTTTGAACTTTCCGATAACAACTTGGCAAGTGAATTAGTGGAAAATAGTAGATTTTTAAAACCAATCACAATCGAGCAAATTGTAATTTTTAGGATTAGCATAGCTATAGAACCGTTGATGTAAGCATCATGTAGAAGAAGACCCCGTTCCGTGAATGTCGCTCCTGCCTGCGCCAATGCTTTCCCGCTCTTTGTAAAAATATTTTATAGCTTTAGCAGCTGTTTGCAACAGAAGCATGAGAACCGCAGAGCTGCAAGATATCTGTAGACACGGGAGGCAAACAATCACTTTTCCTTGCATTTCTGGAAATACTTGAAAACAATAAACCAAAAGTAAAACAAGTTTCTTCGATTTTTTAGAAAACCGACGCAAATGCACCGTTTCCAGTAAACACAATGTGTTCGTTTGAGGCCGGAGGCCGCACGTTTCGACTGGTCATTTCCCATTCCATGTCCTGTACTTTGATGCCAATATTTCAGGGGTTTGTTTTATTTTTTATTATCATATTTTGTTTTACTTACTTTTTTTTTGTTTTACTTACTTTGAACTCTAGCCTTGCCTAGGAAACTGATTCCTGGGTCCAGAAACACTGGAAAAAGCATTTCTGAGTGTTCTCTTTCTTAAATTTCCTGAAATGGGGAGAGGGGCGGGCAGGAGGCATGACCCCAGACCCCCATAGGTAGGTAGTGTTGGGAGTTGTTGGGTCCGTTTGCACACAAATGCCAACACCATCCAACATCTATAGAACCAGCAACTTCCGACAATGTTGGAAGTTGCTGCGTACGTTTACACACAACTGCCAACACCATCTAACATCTACAGAACCAGCAACTTCCAACAATGTTGGGAGTTGTTGGGTCCGTTTGCACACAACTGCCAACACCATCTAACATCTACAGAACCAGCAGCTTCCAACCATGCTGGGAGTTGTTGGGTCCATTTACACACAACTGCCAACACCATCCAACATCTACAGAACCAGCAACTTCCAACCATGTTGGGAGTTGTTGGGTCCGTTTACACACAACTGCCAACACCATGTAACATCTACAGAACCAACAACTTCCAACCATGTTGGGAGTTGTTGGGTCCGTTTACACACAACTGCCAACACCATCTAACATCTACAGAACCAACAACTTCCAACCATGTTGGGAGTTGTTGGGTCCGTTTACACACAACTGCCAACACCATCTAACATCTACAGAACCAACAACTTCCAACCATGTTGGGAGTTGTTCCGTACGTTTACACACAACTGCCAACACCATCTAACATCTACAGAACCAACAACTTCCAACCATGTTGGGAGTTGTTCCGTACGTTTACACACAACTGCCAACACCATCTAACAACTTCCAACAACTTTCTGTAGATGTTAGATGGTGTTGGCAGTTGTGTGCAAGCGAACCCAACAACTCCCAACATTGTTGGAAGTTGCTGGTTCTGTAGATGTTAGATGGTGTTGGCAGTTGTGTGTAAACGTACGCAACACCTCCCAACACGGTTGGAAGTTGCTGGTTCTGTAGATGTTGGATGGTGTTGGCAGTTGTGTGCAAACGGACCCAACAACTACCAACATTGTTGGAAGTTGCTGGTTCTGTAGATGTTAGATGGTGTTGGCAGTTGTGTGCAAACGGACCCAACATCTCCCAACATTGTTGGAAGTTGTTGGTTCTGTAGATGTTAGATGGTGTTGGCAGTTGTGTGTAAACGTACGCAACAACTCCCAACTTTGTTGGAAGTTGCTGGTTCTGTAGATGTTAGATGGTGTTGGCAGTTGTGTGCAAACGGAGGCAACAACTCCCAACAATGTTGGAAGTTGCTGGTTCTGTAGATATTAGATGGTGTTGGCAGTTGTGTGTAAACGGAGGCAACAACTCCCAACATTGTTGTAAGTTGCTGGTTCTGTACATGTTAGATGGTGTTGGCAGTTGTGTGCAAAGGGAGGCAACAACTCCCAACAATGTTGGAAGTTGCTGGTTCTGTAGATATTAGATGGTGTTGGCAGTTGTGTGTAAACGGAGGCAACAACTCCCAACATTGTTGGAAGTTGCTGGTTCTGTAGATATTAGATGGTGTTGGCAGTTGTGTGCAAACGGAGGCAACAACTCCCAACATTGGTTTTATCAACGGAGTTGATAATGTAAATTGGCCACCGTACGGAGATTCTAAAAGCTCACGTTTCGAGCGTTAGCCCTTCGTCAGAGCGAATCGAGGGATTATGGGTTACGTGTAGTTTTTATAGTGGAGTTGGAGCTACGCTATTGGTGGTAACATGGCAACGTGAAAAATAGGAATATATTAGTGAAATGAAAAGCGTTCGTTAATACCGTGAGGATTAAGGGTGCCGATTTGAAAGATGAATTTTTGTTCCAGATTCTTGCGGCTTTCCGTCGTACCTAGATGTAGGGAAAGGCCGCAGATAGCCATGTGCTTTTTGGAGTGGTTAGGCAGATTAAAATGGCGAGCGACTGGCTTAGATGCATCCTTGTCATTCTTCTCAACATCGCGAAGGTGTTCGCGGAATCGGTCACCTAGTCGTCTAGCTGTCTCACCAATGTATAATTTATTGCATAACGAACAGGTTAAGCAATAAATGACATTTGCGGAGGTACATGTGAAACGATCGGTGATCTTAACAGATCGCTTAGGTCCCGATATCTTGCCAGTGTTAACAATGAAAAGACAAGTTTTGCATCGTAAGCGCGCGCATTTGAAAGTGCCGGGTTGCTCGTTAGTTTTGAGCGCGCTTCTAACTAAAAAGTTGCCTACGTTTTTGTCGCGTTTGAATGAAATAAGTGGAAGTTGCGGAAAGTTTCTACCAGTCTCGGGATCATTTTGGAGTAATTTAAAATTACTAAGAATGATGCTTTTTGACTGCGTGATTATGAGGATGGAAAGTGAGGGTGAATGGAATTCTGTCATTCTTATCTTTTTGCGCGATGATGGCCCGCTTTGACCACAGAGACAGGATAGCCACGTTTTTCGAAGAACTGGCACATCTCATCTGATTTGCTGGAAAAATCGGAGTCATCACTACATAGGCGTCGAAGTCTAAGAAATTGAGAATAAGGAATGGAGTTCTTGACACTTTTTCGTAGAATAAGGAATGGAGTTCTTGACACAGTTACTTGTTCACACAGTTATTTGTTGTATTCATCGTCACATCCATCATATGTCAAGAACTCCATTCCTTATTCTCAATTTCTTAGACTTCGACGTCTATGTACTCATGACTCCGATTTTTCCAGCAAATCAGAGGAGATGTGCCAGTTCTTCGAAAAACGTGGCTATCCTGTCTCTGTGGTCAAAGCGGGCCATCATCGCGCCCAACAATTTGATCGACAGTCATCACTACAAACGTCACAAAAAGATAAGAATGACAGAATTCCATTCACCCTCGCTTTCCATCCTCATAATCACGCAGTCAAAAGCATCATTCTTAGTAATTTTAAATTACTCCAAAATGATCCCGAGACTAGTAGAATCTTTTCGCAACTTCCACTTATTTCATTCAAACGCGACAAAAACGTAGGCAACTTTTTAGTTAGAAGCGCGCTCAAAACTAACGAGCAACCCGGCACTTTCAAATGCGCGCGCTCACGATGCAAAACTTGTCTTTTCATTGTTAACACTAGCAAGATATCGGGACCTAAGTGATCTGTTAAGATCACCGATCGTTTCACATGTACCTCCGCAAATGTCATTTATTGCTTAACCTGTACGTTATGCAATAAATTATACATTGGTGAGACAGCTAGACGACTAGGTGACCGATTCCGCGAACACCTTCGCGATGTTGAGAAGAATGACAAGGATGCATCTAAGCCAGTCGCTCGCCATTTTAATCTGCCTAACCACTCCAAAAAGCACATGTCTATCTGCGGCCTTTCCCTACATCTAGGTACGACGGAAAGCCGCAAGAATCTGGAAGAAAAATCCATCTTTCAAATCGGCACCCTTAATCCTCACGGTATTAACGAACGCTTTTCATTTAACTAATATATTCCTATTTTTCACGTTGCCATGTTACCACCAATAGCGTAGCTCCTACTCTACTATAAAAACTACACGTAACCCATAATCCCTCGATTCGCTCTGACGAAGGGCTAAAGCTCGAAACGTCACCTTTTAGAATCTCTGTACGGCGGCCAATTTACATTATCAACTCCGTTGATAAAACTAATTTTTGCATACTACTTCCCCACCGACGCAGCACCACAGTTTCTTTAGAAACCATCCCTACAACTCCCAACATTGTTGGAAGTTGCTAGTTCTGTAGATGTTAGATGGTGTTGGCAGCTGTGTGCAAGCGGACCCAACAACTCCCAACATTGTTGGAAGTTGTTGGTTCTGTAGATGTTAGATGGTGTTGGCAACTTTCAACCATGTTGGGAGTTGTTGCGTACCTTTACACACAACTGCCAACACCATCTAACATCTACAGAACCAGCAACTTCCAACAATGTTGGGAGTTGTTGGGTCCGTTTGCACACAACTGCCAACACCATCCAACATCTACAGAACCAGCAACTTCCAACCATGTTGGGAGTTGTTGGGTCCGTTTACACACAACTGCCAACACCATCTAACATCTACAGAACCAACAACTTCCAACAATGTTGGGAGTTGTTGGGTCCGTTTACACACAACTGCCAACACCATCCAACAACTACAGAACCAGCAACTTCCAACCGTGTTGGGAGTTGTTGCGTACGTTTACACACAACTGCCAACACCATCCAACAACTACAGAACCAGCAACTTCCAACAATGTTGGGAGTTGTTGGGTCCGTTTACACACAACTGCCAACACCATCTAACATCTACAGAACCAGCAACTTCCAACAATGTTGGGAGTTGTTGCCTCCGTTTGCACACAACTGCCAACACCATCTAACATCTACAGAACCAGCAACTTCCAACAATGTTGGGAGTTGTTGGGTCCGTTTACACACAACTGCCAACACCATCTAACATCTACAGAACCAACAACTTCCAACAATGTTGGGAGTTGTTGCCTCCGTTTGCACACAACTGCCAACACCATCTAACATCTACAGAACCAGCAACTTCCAACAATGTTGGGAGTTGTTGGGTCCGCTTGCACACAACTGCCAACACCATCTAACATCTATAGAACCAACAACTTCCAACCATGTTGGGAATAGTTGCGTCCGTTTGCATGGGGCTTTAGTGAGTTTTTGACCCACGGCATGTGACACGCTCTCCTTAAATTTGAAACCGTTATTTGAATTGGGAGATATTACATGTTTTTTCGATGTTCATAAAAATTACAATTTCTTCGATTGTGATTGGCTTAAAGAACTCCAATTTTCCACTTATTCACTTGTCACGTTGTTATAGGACAGTTCAATAAGCCAATCACATTCAAAATTGTAGTTTAAATCAACGAATCACAACTTTGGTTTCAATCACCAAAGAAACAGTGTACATACAGACTCCTAAATTGTGGCTTTCTTTCTTTCTTTCTTTCTTTCTTTCTTTCTTTCTTTCAGAGCGACATTAAACAATTATGCATAGTTACCCTTTCTTTCATAAGTTGGCTCTTCTTCTTTCTCTCGTGAAAATTGTAATTTTTATGATTAATTGGTAACAGGACTTGGTGTCGTTTACTTCTGTCTGTATAATCATACTCGTGATA
>OX421458.1:6597421-6614921 GCA_949126865.1 Montipora capitata | reverse complement strand
TTGCCCTGAGCGGGACTCGAACCCATACTCGATACCTGCTTGAATGTACGTTTGAACTACCCAACAAAGTCAGAATTTCTTAAGTTTTGGGGCAAATTGTTCCACAAAGAGGCCCTGCTCTAACAGAAACTTTGTTTGAAATAATTTTTATTTAGGACTAGTTTAACTATGTTAAAGTTTTTGCAGTGAGGGTTATGTTGGTATCGTCAGCGAACATTCTCGGGGAAGCCTCCCTGGGAGGCAGTTGGGGAAAGCGTTAGTATTCATTAAAAAAAGCAAGGGACCTAGCATGCTGCCTCGTAGAACTCCAAAAGTAAGAGCGCGAGGATTTGACAATCTCCATTTACAGTACAATAAGCTCTATTTGAGTTCATATGCATGTGTTTACCCCGTGCCATTTTGTTCGGATCATTCTCCCGCGGGTTTATGAACACTCGCCCGCCCCAGGCCTCACCTCTCCTTAAGGCATCGGTCTTTTTCGAAGCACTTCTGTCCACAGCAAAGGAAGTGGCAATATGTGATAAATACACCTTGGACCCGAGCCTGACTGAGCCTTAGTCTCTTGCATTTGCGAAGCGTAACGGTTGATATTTCGCCGATACAAGTGGGCTTTCCAGAAAACCCACGGTATGTCAAATCTATTCTTGTTATTTATTTTACTTTATATATTTTGGAACAATAAAATTAATTTCTATGTTGTTCTGGGGTGGTCCGTAGGGGGCCCGTAGAGGGGGTCCGTGGGGGTAGTCCGTAGACCCGTAGACTTGTGCATTATAAAAGTCACGAAGTGTTCCATTTGCGCAACTTTAACATCAATTGTCCCCAAACTACCCTAAAATTATCATTGTTGTTGTTTATAGCAGTAGGGGTATGAACTCAAGCGACACTGTGATGTTTAGCAATTACATGTAAGCTTGGATTTGATTTTGGACGAAAGATCAGTTATGAATAATTCTATACGAGAGAGCTTTATGAGGATATACATCTCTCTTAAGCAAACAGTTTTCAACAAAGTCACATTTAATTAAACTTATTAAATGTGTGGATAATTCACCTTTATTTTTGTGTTGTCTGGTAGGGGGTGCAGGGATGGCGCTGTGGTGAGAGCACTCGCCTCCCACCAATGTGGCCCAGGTTCGATTCCTCGACTTGGTGTCATATGTGGGATTGACTTTGTTGGTTCTCTACTCTGCACCGAGAGGTTTTCTCCGGGTACTCCGGTTTCCCCTCTCCTCACAAACCAACATTTGACTTGTTGTATTAATTGTTAATTTCACTTTACAGTGTCCCCAATTAGTGCTCCAGCGCTAAATCTAGTAGACACTTAAATAAAGTTCCTTTCCTTTTTTTTTTTAGTATCATGCTTGCACTTTAGACTTTAGCCTATGTAAATATACTTCCCCGTACTTACCACATGTAAATTCATGAATTTGCTTTTCCCTCAGGGAATCGGGGCTGGAGCAAAATGTGTCTCCTTTAAGGGCTATCCCTACCATATCATTCAATGCGCGTTTTAACCCACTGCCGCAGCTGCAGTTCCATTTGTTTCCTGCAAGAGAACTGTAAAAGGCATATATGTATTTTATGCACCTCTTTACAGTTAAATTACCATCACTGGGAAATTAATAATGTAGCGGAAAAAGAAATGTGTGACTTAAAACCAGATGCAGTCTCAGCAGTTCGGATGGGTCTAAAGTACACTGGTTACTTTGCACAGGTCACACGTTAAAACCTTTACTAATAGGCTAAACATAGGCCTCATTAGGCCTCAAAACTATGTTTAGGCCCAAGGTTAGCCAAGTTGTAGGTTTAGGGTTGCTTTAGTACAGGCAAAACAATGACCTGTAATGATTGACCTGTGAAAAGAAGTGACTTGCCCTTCCCTGCCAGTGCAGTTCTTATAGGTTGCGGAAGTGCCTTCCAACGCTCGGGTGGACAAAATGACAATGCTAGATCACCAACATTTTTGGCATAAGTTCGTGTGTTACTGCTAGTAACACGACACGTGAAAAGATCGCTGTTGCTATGGTTACATAGCAACACTCGAAGAGACATTTCGTATCTCCGCACGGCCATGTAATATCCTCTATATTATATACAGGTCCAAATTCCAGTGAACTGCTGCCTTTGTAATTGTAGACATGTATACCCCTAGTTACCACTCGATCCCCATTGGGGCTCCTCAGGCCCAATAAAACACAGTCAGTGAAATGACACAACGACAACAACACATGTTAAAAATCCGAACTGGCTGGAGACAAACCAATTGACTATTTACAAGTACATCTGAGAAATTAAACCAGAAACTGTCAGGATCAAATTCAACGAGTGGTCTGACCAGGCCTTGAACCTGGGATCTCCGGATCTCATGGCAAAGCAATCTGTGATGCTTAATTTAGCTTTCTGTTTATAAAAAGCCCATTTCCTTTCAAAGAACTTTCTGAGATTTCAATTTTTAAACTTACAGTGTTATTTTAGCTCCAATCCTGTCTCCCTTGAGGGCTTTTAAAAAGTCAGAAGGCAATGTGGTAAGAAAGTTATTTGACAAATCACTGCAAAAAATAATAGGAAGAACATAATTATTAAATTATTTAATCTCTCATGCACAAATGTCAGCCTCAATGACTGATTTTCACATAGCTGGCAAACTTACAGATGTGTAATGTTTTCTAGCCCCTTAAAATGTTCCGATGATATTTCAGTTTGTCCAGTGTTGGAAAGGACCCTAGAAGAAAAATAGTAAAGTTGATTTATCTCTTTCTCGCGAAAACTCCACATAACAAATTAGGTCAACCCATTCTGTTGTATAATTTTATAGTTATTATTATTATTATTGTTGTTCTTCTATTTGTCTACATTTTCCCTACTAGGGCCAGAACCAAACCATGGTTCTCAGGCACTAGAGGAGGGTTTGTTCAATTTACTTGATTGAGGGAACCTTTCTCAGAATGTTATTATTATTATTATTATTATTATTATTATTATTATTATTATTATTATTATTATTATTATTATTATTATTATTATCTATACTGATGAATGGTATATGAAATTAATCATATATGAACTGCGGATATGAAATCAAGTGAAGCTACGATCTTCGCAGTTATGAACGCAATTTTTGCAATTGCGTAGAGAAGCCTGAAAAATTCAGTCTGTAATCTTGAAATCATGATCTTTGCAGATTACTCCAATGGAGATATGCTGGAGCATTGTTGTGCCTGGTGATGCACTCTGTTTTGGCTAAGACCTTTCATCCAGATACAATATGGTCCACTGTCTCTTCATGTTACGAACACATTCTGCATTTGCTCTCCACTTGCTGGCCACATATTACTTTCTGGAAGTTTCTGGTGTTTATATTGCTTGATCTTGAGCTGCCACAAGTAGTCCCTCTGTTTCTCCTTTCAGATTGCTTGACAACCATTTGTTGGTGGTGATTGTGTCTACGTGGGGCTTCTCTAGGATCTTAGGATATTGGCCATGCAAAGCTTTGTCTTTCCACTTTTCTTCTTTCGTTGATTTCATCTTAGACTTGAATATGTGTTTCAGGGCCAGAGCATTTTCTGAGGCTGATTTATCTTCTCTGTTCTCAAACTCTGGCATTGTTACTTCCCTTTTGAACTTAGTAGCATTCTTGATTATTGAATTTATGGCTTTAGATCGATCGTGTTCAAGCAACTGCTTTGGATATCGCCCATCTTTGTGCTTCAGATAATGATCAAGTCCTATTGTTGCTGTTTTGAATGCTGTTTCTACTTCAATCAGGCCCCTTCCTCCATCTTTTCTTGGAATGTACAGCCTTTCCACATCTGCTTTAGGGTGTAACATCTTCTGCATGTTCAATAGTTTGCGTGCTTTTTTGTCAATCTTCTTAAATTCTGAGATTCTCCAGTCTATAATGCCAAAACTGTATTGCACAACTGGGACTGCAAGACTATTGATAGCTTCGATTTTGTTTCTTCCATTGAGCTCAGTTCTTAGGATCGATCTTACTCTCCTATTATATTTTCTTCGTATCTTCTCTTTCATTTTGCTGTGCTGGATACCATCGCTTTCATCCACACCCAGGTATTTGTATACTCCTTCCTGGTCCAACTCTTATATTTCTGTGTCAACATCTATTACTATATTGTTTCCAGTTGAGGTCAGTTTACCATTCTTGAAACTGGCTTTGGCACATTTCTCAAGTCCAAATTCTATGCCGATATCATCACTGAACTGTTTCACTACTTTCAGTTCTCCAATTTTTTCTTGCTCGTTCTTGCTGTACAGTTTTAGATCATCCATATAAAACAGATTGCTGACTGGAGCACTTGTGTTTGAGATCTTGTAACCATACCCAGACGTAGCCAGTTCTGATGTTAAAGGCACAAGGGCTAGGCAAAATAGCAGCGGCGAGAATGAATCTCCTTGAAAGATCCCTCTTTTGATCTTGATCTGATCCGTTGTGATACATCCATCGTTGTAAAATAGCTTCATTGTAGTTTTCTAGTTGCTCATTGAGGCTTCCATGAACTTAATTAGTTTTTCATTAAATCTGTACATCTGTAAGATCTTTTAGTATCCAACCATGAGGGACACTATCATACTCATACTACCATACTCAAGTTCTTTTTCTTCTTTTTGCAGTCTTCTATGATCATTTTGTTTATTAGCAGCTGATCTTTACACCCACATGAATTCTAGCTGGCACAATCTCTCTGTTCTTCCGGTATTATATCATTCTTTGTGATAATTGGGTGTAGCTTCTTTCTGTCAAAATGATCGATGGCATGAGCACTTTGTAGGATGTTGATAAGCAGGCAATTGGTCTATAGTTCTGAGGGTTCTCTGTGTCTTTGTTCTTTGGTAGAAGGTATGTTTGTGCTGTTGTGAACCAATCAGATGTTTCAGTTGCTTCTTTCGTAGGTGCGTTTTCAACTGATATGTGTTCTTTACCAAGGCTTCTGAAGAACTTTTTTCTGTTGTTTGCAAACGTTTGGTTTTGACTGAATTGTTTACTTCTCTTTACATTTCTCCTAATTCTTTGGGCTTTTGCTTGAATTCTCATTTTGAGGGATTCTCTTGCTGCTTGCAGTTCTTGGTTTCTTTTGGGTTTCACCTTTCTGTGCCATATCTGTTAATATCGACAAATCATCTCTGATCATGCTTTTACTCTGATTCTCTATGGGCTTTTGCTTGCATTCTCATTTTGAGGGATTCTCTTGCTGCTTGCAGTTCTTGGTTTCTTTTGGGTTTCACCTTTCTGTGCCATATCTGTTAATATCGACAAATCATCTCTGATCATGCTTTTAACCTGATTCTCTATTCTTGCTTTCCATTTTGGTAGCTGCCGTTTATTGCTCTTTGTCTTTGGGATTTTTGGCGTTTTACCCAACTTTTCAGATATTACGTACGCAGCTACATATTGTAGCGGGTTGATGTTATTGAGGTTGAGCACTTTGTCTGCTATTATCAGCTGGATTGCTTGGTTTCCTTGTGTGATCAACAGCTCAGTTTTTCTGTTCATTGATATCTTGGGTAGAGGGGGCCTCTCTGCCATCCTAATGTTTTCCCATTCAGCTCTAGCCTTCTTAATTTCATTAACTAGGTCATTGATCTCAGATGAATTTTGTGATGGCTCTACCTCTTCTTCAATCGGTTCCCCATGACGGCTGTTGGTTTCTTCTAAAACCACACCTGCATCTGCTACACTACTTGTTTGGTTGTTTTGTACATTGAATTCATTTTCAACCCGTTGCTTGATGTTATCTACTTCGATTCCTGTTAGTTTGTTTCGTTTTTCAATAAATCTACGTTGGTTCATCAGCGCGTTGTCTGTTAGATTGGGTCTTTCAATAGTGTTTCTTTTCCTCCTCATTCTAAATGTATCTTTTGTTACTCCTTCCTTCACTGGGGTCTGCCTTTGCCTTGTAATAACAGAACAGGACTACAATGTAATCCTCTCACGCCCATTTCTGTGTAGTGTTTCTTCTATCTGTGTTGTTACCTGCCCGTTCTGGTGTGGAAGGACCCTGTTGGGAGAGACTCTCAGTTGGGTTGTCCGCCACTGCAGGTTGAGAGGGTAGATCAGTAGCCAATTTTTCGACCTCAGCCTGACCACTCACTGAGGGACGCGCTCCTTATTGACTCGCACGACGAGCGATGCGGTATGAATTCCTTATGTTTCTACTACTCATATTGGTGAAGATACTATTTGACCCATAGTTGGGGAGAGGCTAACCCGTGCCAGATCTCAGCTTGGAATTTTGCAGCCCTTCTTATTCTTATTTTTATTCTTATTACATTTTTATTTTTTTAACCAAAAGAGGATGTTTTCTGTGATTCCATAGCCTCATCTAAACACAGGGGGGTTGGGAGGATTCGAGACAGTCATGGAAACCTAAGATGCAGTCAAGGGTTTGCATCACTGTCGAGAATTCTCCCAACTGCCCTGAATATTTAGAGTAGTAGTAGTAGTAGTAGTAGTAGTAGTAGTAGTAGTAGTAGTAGTAGTAGTAGTAGTAGTAGTAGTAGTAGTAGTAGTAGTAGTAGTAGTAGTAGTGATGGTGGTGGTGGTGGTGGTGGAGGAGGAGGAGGAGTAGGAGGAAGAGTAGGAATAAAAGGGGGAGGAAGAGGAAGAGGAGGAATAGGAGGAGGAGTACGAGGAGGAAGAGGAGGAGTACGAGTAGGAGTAGAAGTAGGAATAGGAGGAGTACAAGGAGGAAAAGGAGTACGAGTTAGAATAGGAGGAGTACGAGTTAAAGTAGGAGGAAGAGGAAGAGGAGGAGGAGTACGAGGAGGAGAAGGAGTAGGAGTAGGAAGAGGAGTACCTGGAGGAGAAGGAGGAGGAGAACGAGGAGGAGGAGTGGGAGTAGGAGGAGGAGGAGTACAAGGAGGAGTAGGAGTAGAAGGAGGAGGAGGAGTAATAGGAGGAGGAGGAGTAGAAGGAGGAGGAGGAAGGGGAGTAGGAGTAGGAGGAGGAGGAGGAGTACAAGGAGGAGTAGGAGGAGAAGGAGGAGAAGGAAGGGGAGTACGAGGAGTACGAGGAGGAGGAGGAAGAGAAGTACGAGTTGGATTAGGAGGAAGAGGAAGGGTAGCAGTAGGAGGAGGAAGAGGAGGAGGAGTAGGAGTAGAAAGAGGAGTACCTGGAGGAGGAGGAGGAGGAGGAGGAGGAGGAGTAGGAGTTAAAGTAGGAGGAAGAGGAGGAGTAGGAGGAGAAGTAGGAGTAGGAGTAGGAGGAGGAGTAGGAGGAGTAGGAGTAGGAGTAGGAGTAAGAGTAGGAGTAGGAGGAGTACCTGGAGGAGGAGGAAGAGTAGGAGGAGGAGGAGTGGACAGTTGCCACAATAATGATGATCAGAATTCAGTCCCAAAATCAAGCAACCGAAGCCAGCCACAAACCGCTGACGAAATAGGCAATGATTGTGGTCGCAGTTAGGGAACTAACACTAGTGTTAAATCAAGTTCTACTGGTGTTCCCCAAGGGAACAAGTGTGACCGCAACCAATGATGGCAAGAAAACTCGCCAATGATGTCTGCTGTAAGCTTGAATGGCAACGTGGTGTGTGATCGTTTAAATATGCCAGAATCTCTGTGATCAAAGAAATTGCAAACGTTTTCAGGCCTTCTTCGTTTTTTAGTAAGTTTTACAAAATATATGAGGCAGCGAGGCGTGCATTAAGAAGGAAAACATTACCTGAAAGCTAACCGTTGTAAATAAGTGTTTTGTCACTCGCTCTATTTCTCATAGCTTTATGCACGGTGTTCTTCATTGAGATTTTCCCTTCTTTTCCTTCCTCGGCTTCTCTAGAGGCTTCCTTCCCTTAAATTTCTCACGTTTCGTCGCCTCTTCTCTCGAGCTCTTTTTTACTCTTTAATCTTTTAATTTCCCCGGTTGCTCGTCACTAATATGATTTCCCGCCAGAAAAACGCGGGTTGCTAAATGCAACGCGGCTACGCGATTTCCCACCCAGGAAAATTGCACGAACACTCCCGTCCCCAGGGGCTATCTTGCCTCCCCACCTCCACCCCGGCAGTCTCTAGGGGCGGGCGGGCGGGCGTACGCTGACGTTATAACCGGATAGATTTCCAAAACAATCTTACCCATGGTGCTCCGCAGGCGCGCTTCGCGCGCCTGAGATACGCTATCATAATTATCACTTTGTCGGGTATTGTGGCGCATTTTGCGGGCTACAATGGAGAGCGTGGCAGGCTAAAATATATTTTAGCCCACTGAAATAAACCAATGAACTGTACAATTAATTTCAACACTTACAAAAAAGCTTTATGGAACTTTCCTTTCATCGCCAAGATTTTGTAATTTCAAGGCAGCTTCACTTGATGATGTATTTTCATTGAGTGAAAATAAAAGCCATTCAACTTGTTAATACTCGCGTTATTGTTGAGACTGTTTTGTTGTCTTTTTTTTTTTAAGTTTTAGTTTCTCAATGCCCTCCAAAGTGATATTAATATTAATATACACTTAATGTAGGGTCCAGAGGGAGACAGTTGGTTTTGTTTTCCCGAGAGACCATCGTCTCGGGAAACATCAGAACTCGAGGGAAAACAAAACTAACTAGTTTCCCGAGGGGCCAGACATTAAGTGCTTTGTTATATATTTAGACTTTTCCTGCAAAAATCGCAGCAAAACATCCGGAGCGGGCAACATCTGCGGAATTGTATCCCGGTCGGGATGCATTTCAATTTGACCAGGAGCACGTGATCAAGAATGAGCTAATCACAGTGCTTGTTTTGTTGAGTGAAAATCTTGGTAAATAACAATACAGTTTAGGTTCTCGGGCATAAATGTGTTTTGTGCCCTCCTTAGAGCTCATTGTAACCCTTGCGTCGCCTCCCCCTCCCCTCCCCCTGAATCAATTAATTAGCCAATATCAAAAATACCATAATACTATGTTTGTCTCTCCAAAAATTTTGAGGGACAAGATCCAAAATCAAAGATACCAATTATACTCTTTGTTTGTCCCTCCAAAATTTTGCATAAGCATTGTTTCCAGTTTCTCGTGGGACCATTCTCACTCCTAAGAGAAAATAAAAACAATGCTTATGCCAAATTTTGGAGGGACAAACAAAGAGTATTATGATATTTTTTAAATTGGTTAATTAATCGCACAAAGGTTAACTCAATACTCACAAGGTTACCACATTCTTGAACTTTTTGAAAAATCCTGGGGAAAGCTTCACCTCGCTTCCCTTTAGACTCCTACAAAAGTAAACTAATTAGAAGATGTGAATACGGTTCTGTTGGTTGTCTGATCTTCATACTCGCAGAAAGATATACACCGTGTAGATTCTTAAATACCGTTTGTTTTTCGGCCATTTTAACTTGATCAAAAACAATTAACAAACTGCAGTGATAACCATAGTATAACTCATTTTAACTTGACGTTTCGTATTAGATCTTAACAAGTGTTATTGAAATCGAAAAAGAAAATTGGGGGTAACCACGCATTTTTCAAAGATAAATAATGAACAATATTTGTAAACAGCTTACTGAATACAAAGCCATGTATGGCGTTCTTTCTCAAATTGAAGCTTAATCATCTCTGAAAAATGTATGGTTGCCCCCAATGTTCTTTTTCGATACCAATAGTACTTACTAAGATCTACTTTCTCTGCATAATTTTAAACCGCGCAAAAATATCCCTATATTAGTAAGCATCACCCATAGCAAATCCGTGTATCTCGAGATGCGCAAAACGTATGCGCATTAACAATAGTACGCACCGTCCTTGATCTATTTTACTAGTCTCTCTCAAAGGTTTACATACACAAATTTCAAAACTTTGTTCAAGCGTCACTTCTGAAGATGTATGTTATATCATACCAAACGTCAAGTTAAAATATATAAAAATTAGTTAATCACAACAACAACGTGAAATCACCAAACTTGAGGTTTTAACAAAAACGTGAGCGTTCAAATGTGAATCTTTCATTACGTATTTTAAGTCTAAAACCGCTCGTATAAATTTAGTTTTAAAATAATTCGCCCACGTTGTACGGAGGAACAAAGAGATGAAATAACCGCGAAAGACTGCGGGATTGTGTAAAGCTTTATTTTGAGATGACGTTTTCGTCGCCGTAGTAAATCTTAAAGTCCTTCATTAGAGAGATTTAAGATCACGTTTACGTGAAACGCGAACAGCAAAACTAGTGACCACGTGATCAAAAGCATTTCAAGGTATAAAGTCAAACGAGGAAAAATTAAGTTTCATGTTATTGCCCCAATAGTTCGTAACTTCAGTCAATTTTCTTCACTATGAACTTACGTCGACTCTCTGTTGACTCACAAACAACGTCATCGAGACTCGCAAAATTTGACGGGTAAGAATTTTCATTTTATAAAGCGTGTTCTTTTACAAACAATGTTAAAAAAAACTCCGAGTTTTTTGCGCGGTTTTTGTTTTTTTTTAATCGAGTTGCCGAGGGTCACGTAAAGCTAGAGTCACAAGCGTTACTCCTTTTTACGTGAAACGTGAAACGTGAAAGGGCAAGTTATGCTAAATCTTTCTATTGTTTGGAAGGAGCCAGGAAGAGGAAGAAGCATAGCTTTATCTTGATGGAGCAAAATGTCCCAAGAATTTTAACCTCCATCGATATTAATTAGTTGTCATTTTCCGGTTAATTTAGTTATTCGGGTTAAATCTGGAGTTTTCAGCCCAACATTCACAGAAAGCTTTTCTTAACAATAGTTGCATGCATCTCTCAAACAAGCTAGCTGTCATAATTTAAGAAAAATTGAGGATTGTTAAAGAAATTAAAATCTCAAGGAAGCCTTTATGATTAAGAAGTCAAACCAATCTTCGACCAAATCTCGCAAGACTACTCACAGCTCCTTGACCTGGTATGCTTCTGTCTTGCTAACTGGAAAAGTACGTTGGAGCTTGTCCAAAGTTATAGGAAGTTTCTTGTTGTTTGCGCTACATTCAAAGCGGCCGTTCGCTGTACTTCCGATACTTTTGCAGTTCAACGGTTTCCCCCCACTTGAAAAATTAACCCAACAAAACAGAATCAAAAAGAATAAAAAATGGTCGGAAACCTTCCCCATTTCGGCTTTAAAACCCGAGCTTTAGCGATGACTTTTCGCGCTTTTGTGACGTGAAAATGTAATGCGTTTCGTAATCACAAGAATTCACACTTCGAATTCATACGTATGTTTGCTCTTTTCCTTTATTACATGTATATCTCTCAGCTAGTACGCGCGCTGTAATTGGCTAAATTAGCGGCCGTAATCTACATTATGGCCAGCGGTACGGCCCGCTACATTTGAATGTCGATAGAGACCAGCAAACCATTGTTTTAACGAAAACCGCTGGCCAGCAACCTGGTTCTGGTCATTGTTGTCTAAGGTCTTCCCGATAAAACACTCTCTAGCAAGTTTTTCATGTCGTTTCTGTTACATAAACTTCTAAACTTGAAGGAGAGCATGCGTGGACACGATGTGCGGTGGCACGTTTTTTGAGTGAGCGAACCTTTGCCCCCAAAACTTGCAAACATTTGTGAAGAAATCATAATCCTTTACAACAAAAACTTAATATACAAGACAACAACTCATGACACGGACAGGAAAAAAACACAAAAGGGGAGAAAGAGGCTCGGCTGAGGAGGAGATGGAAACTCCAAAACGATCAAATACGGCGACATCGCTGGGACAAGATGAAGACATATCTCCGGCGACACACCAGCCAACAAACGAACAGCACAAATCAGAACCATCCCTATTTGAACTCCACGAGAGGCTGGTAGACATCCAGATAAAACGTAAATAACATTCTACGTGAGAATAAAGAGATGCGTAGAGAGATGGAAGAGCTGAAATCAACGTTTTAGTCGACAGACGAACGAAATATCCACTCTCAAAAGGCACTTTCAAAAAATAAACAATCAGTACCAAGAAGTGGAAAAACAACTTCACGCAGCGAAACTATTATATATTTAGTTATGTATCTGTATGGGTTATGTATCTTAGGTCGTGTTCTATTGGGATCAACCGTTTCAACTGCAACCGGTTTAGGTTGAAGTGGTTGAGGTTTCCCAATAGAACACTTTTCCACCGTTTTCGGTTGAAACGCGGTAACTCCTGGGAATAGTTATTACCAGACGTCTCAGCGTTGACAAGTCGAGGGAAAGCAACACGTCAGGAGCCCGCGGCAGACTTTAAATGGCCCACGTAAACGACAGCGGTCGCTGCCAATGCTTTTTCAACCGTTTCAACCTAGTTTGATGCCGGTTGAAAAAGTTGATCAACCAAATCAACCGAAAATGTTTTTTTCCGAATATAACACTAAAAGACCCAACCAACTAAAAACGGTTGATCCCAATAGAACACGACCTTAGTTATAAATGTAATGTCTAGAAGACATTGGCTCTTGTAGTTATTCTGAAATTCGAGATGAAATAAAGTATATGCATGGATGTATGTTACCTTCAGCAGGGCGCGTGCGTGCACTTTGTAATCTGCGACTCCAGTGCTTACCATATGACAGATAAAATGACTTTTCTCTAGAATATATAAGCCATTGAAATCTTACGCTAAATTGCAATGACAAGGGCGGTCTGGAGCTGTGAGTAGGCGTGGAACTTATCTCATATGGTTTAGGGGCCGACATATCCCTCCCTCAATGCCGTACCGGGAGGCGAGGTCGGTGGCAGAAAGCAGCGAAGGGCCAACTGCGTCCAAAAGCGATCGCACGGGCCGAAATCACGGAATGACTCGCTTGGTACTGCTATTTTCTCTCGAGTTAAAACATTCCGTGAGCGCATGGGTATATGTTTCGACATCTAGCCTACCAAAAAAATCAAGATGCTCGTTTTTACAAGAAACTGAAATTTCAGTTGATTCTACAGGCATAAACGTAGTAACGTAAGAATCGCGCGTTCACGTCTTGTCTTTTAGAGACAGATGTGAGAGATGGTTTAATGCAGACAAGGACGCCTAAAATGCTCTGTTGTAAACATGGCGGTTCACGAGTGAAATTGTCTCTCTGGCCTTTCTGTGGACGAGGTCCAGGACCTACTGACACAATTTGGGCAAGTTTTGAAAGCTAAAAAGTTCAGTATAGTTTGAAAGCGGGAGCTTGCTAAGCATGAAAGAAGTCGAAAGCCGAGTGGACTCTGGCTTCTTGAGTGCTTAGCAAACCTCCCGCGTGCAAATAGCACACGCTGAACCGTTTTCTATTTGTTTTATAACATAACCAAACATCTTGTGACAGTTTGTGACATCTTTTGTCTTCTTTGAATATTCTCGCTCATTAATTAACTCTTCAAGCTGGCTTTATTGCTTTGCCGCTGGTCAGGGTCAAAACATGACATTTCTAAGTCTCTTTTTTTTCATAAAGCTACAAAGAAATCTCAGCATTTTCGGCGGTAGACTGGACGGTCATTAATGCAGTTTGAGGAAAAAAATATTCATTATAACCATTCACTCTTAGGCAAATAGTAAATGGGTAATTGGCCAATCAGAGCGCGAGCTTTACTTTTGTTATATTAGCTAATGTATTACCTGTTCCCAAAGTATTTCCGTTGAGTGACTGAAATCAGTTGAGGCCTATATCAATGACAAAATCTCACTTTGAGGGGTTTTGAGAGGCTTGTCGGAAAACAAAACTGAAATATTCTAGTCGTAAAAAAGGTTGATGTTATTCATCGTGGTGAAGTACAAGTACAACAAGTATCCTCCTTTTTGAAGTCATTACTGATTACCTAGGCCTTTGTTTGCCAACAAAGAGGGACATAATAAAACCATGGCACAATATCAACAATATATCAACAATATTGCTTTAGTCTAACTGACTGGATAAAGATGCGAATTTCGCTAAAGTGTATTCTTTCGATTTTAGAAACTGCTTTTGACTGTGCTTCCCACAAAATTGTTTGTAAAAGTCATATGGCATCACTTGTAGTCGATGATGTGACTACTTAGTTTGTTGTTTTCCATGTGGCAATGTTTTGGGGACACTCTAACGAATTAGCAATAAACGCTTTTGGCGCTGTTTTGTAACTGCATCTCCTTTTTTCAATAACTGCTTTTAGTATAAATACACAGGTGATTATACAAAATCGCGCGCTCTCATTGGCTCGCTATCTCGGATTATCAGCCGATAATCACCTCGACGGACAAAATGGCTGCCAGTAGTCGTTTTGCCACTGTAAGTAAAGATGATTTCGCGCTGAAATGTTTTTTTTTCTCTTTTTTGAAATAATCACCTGTGTATTTATACTAAAACAATCATTCGCCTCAGGCTCAGTGATTATCGGTGAATATTCACCTCGACTTCGTCTCGGGTGAATATTCACCGATAATCACTTCGCCTTTGGCGAATAATTGTTAAATATCTTATCCAAGCAATTTCGTTGTAAACGTGCACGTTCGTTTGCAGGTATTTACCTTTTTCATTAAAGGTTTATTCAATTTCGATTCAATGATGTTGATCGGGGAATCAAACCCGAGCCACTCCGAGTGGTGAGTAGCAGGTGCTCTCAGCACTGCACAAATCCTGTTTCTGTGATGTCTGTTGGGTTGCCTGTGGCTGCTCGTAAAGAACTCGCGGAAAAAGAGGAACAATAGAAATTAAACCATCGATGTGCGGTTTAAATGCGAACAATAGAGTGTTATGGTCCCCTACTTTACTTCCAGACTGATTTTACTCCAGTTGAATTGGGAAACAAAACAGCTGTCTCAATGTGTCTTTAACAGCATCTCTCAATTCTTTGATCGTCCAACAGTAAAGAAATGGATTTAACGATGGGTTGAAATAAACTAAAGTCAAAGTTATTGTATATGCAAAGAAAAAGGAAGAAATTTCTCCTCTTCTTAGTTCTCGATATTTCAAAGGCGTCACGGCAATGTGTGGCAAATAGCAAAACATTAATGCCACTTGCACCAACATTGCACTAGTAACCGTCTTTTGGTATCGCCTTACGAAAACTGGACTGGTTGCTGGAATCGCGTGAACTTGATTTTGAAGGATTCGCAACCCAATAAAAATCCTCGAGTAGCAGTAAATGATTATTAAAAGACATCCCGAAGAAACAGTTATCATCGAAATCAACCTTGCAGTGTTATTCCAAAGAATTGGTAAGACGCCTGCTAATGCAATAGCCCAGATCACGATAAGCGCTACATAAACTCGCTTAATAGTTACAAATCCTCTGTACCTGTGTCCTAGCGAGAGAGCCAGATGCCTATCCACACTAATGGCGGCTGTTGTGGCCAAAGACACTCCACAAAGAATATTGTTCGTTGTACGAGTTACAGCAAAGACGTAGCGACACGTCTGTCGTAGTTCGAGCAGCAAAGACACCCAGAAAGCGACCTGGGATGGTTGTGAGACGACACCCACTAGTAGATCAGTTGTCCCCAGATTACGAAGAAGGAGTTTGGACGGAAGATGAAGCGAGGTGTGCTTGTGAAGTGAAATAAGGATCAGAGTATTTCCAGTGATGGCAGTCATGGCGAGAACAATATTGAAAGCTAAAATATATGTCAACTTGCTGTGTTGGGAACCACCAGCTAATTTTGCTGAGCAGATCAGCAGATCGTCGAATTCTCGAGAATGTCCCGTAATATTTTTCTGCAACATTTCGTTAAAGTACGGTGGTCTTGTCTGGCAAACTGGGTCACCTTGCAGCCTTTTTAACGGCTTTGGAACTGTCTTAAGCTTAGAAGGGTAATTTAGGATGCAAACTGCTGACACGCACAAAGCTGATTAAGCCCGGAAAAAATCAACGAGTTGAGTGACATTTGATGTGACGCCTTAAAAATTTACATACTGCAACAGAAATAAAAGGCAGTTTAAACAAGGACAATGGCAACCTCAACAAAAACGTCACTACAAAATATAGCGATATTTCTTGTTTACAAACATTGACGTCATATTTCTTTTGATATTCAAATTTGCCAACCACGGAACAAAAGAAGTCATTTTTCCAACAGCCAATTAGGTTCTGGTTGGCATATTAATAACAATAGATGACGTCACCAGAAACATCGCTATAACTTAGCGCTATCGCAAGTATTTCTCGATTATTCCGTCTTGTTCCGATGATCACTTTGTACAAACGGGCAAACTGTCCTGTAACTGGATGGGTACGAACGGGTATTCTGACGTTAAAGTGAAAATAGAAAATGAATTATTTTTGTTCGTTGTTGCAAGTTCATGTTGTCACCAAAACCCAACATTTGGTGATTTCACGTTGGTGGTTTGTGGAGTACGGTAAAGAAATGCACATGATGAGCGTGACGCACGAGCAACACAATTATTTTTCCTTTTTTAACCAATAATATGCCTTCTTTGTGTCGTTGTCGTTGCCATCGTTCTTGCTTAATTAAACTTTCCAATTAAATTAAATGCGGCTCGTGCCACGCATGCGCAGATATGCCTTTGACAGGTGCCAGACCTCTAAGACTTTTAAAGTGAAAAAAAACAACCGTGCTATTTGCTTCATTAATATTCATCAACGTATAGTACATCCTTAAGGAATTTTTTAAAAATAAGATGCAGGGACAGCTATTCTTAGAGTTATTTTCATAGAGTTATGTCGTAGAGTTAGAGTTAAGTTTCCAAAATCCTCAGCCAACATTCATAAAAGCTAACCTTAGGCCTAAGGTTAGCTTTTATGCATGTTTAGGATACTTTCTGTATTTCTGAATTAAGGATTTAGGCCTTACAAAATCTTGAATTCAGGATTTTGGAAACTTAACTCTAACTCTAATGTCATAACTCTATGAAAATAACTCTATTGCTAGCCGTCAACCTCATAAAATGCATGTCTAGATGTCTTTAAGTCATTTTATGCTTTTAAGCATAAACTTTAAGCAAAAAATGAATTTAAAAAGTTAATAATTTAACGTTCAAGAAATCTCTTTGCAAACTCTTTTCCTATTTATTTATATTTACGTCTCAAACACAGGAGTGTGTGTGCAGCTGAGAATTTTGATGCCTTTTGATAGCTCAACCAGGAGACAAGTCTCTAAGTACACAGCAAATAAATCTCAGGCTATTTGGACTGTGCACCGCCTAATACAAAAACCCAAAAGGCCACCACGTGGGAAACACTGCACGTCTTAAATCATCTGTATCGGATCAAACGGCAAAAAAGACTGGCACTAGAAATTTTTTGGCCGCCTAAATCAAAATCAAAATGGCGGCAGTCAATCGAAGAAGAAGACTTTTGGCCTGTTATTTGCTTCTCCGTGATGTTTTGCGAAGAAGAAGAGAGAGAGAACATCGACAAAAGCATCGGTTTTGGGTTCGGCCGATATTCCTGAAGAGAGAACGTCTTGGAATCTTCCATACACTCGTTCAAGAGATGAAAGACGACAATAGACTGAAAATTTGAATACTTACAGAACTAAATTTGCACCTGTCCATATCTATACATTGTAGAAACAGTAACTAGAATTATTGGAAAAATAATCTTGTGTATAGTATACATGTGTCTTTATAAAAAATAGCATATCTTGGTATCTCAGTCTGTTTATGCTGTCATATATTTCAAT
>OX421458.1:6567421-6592421 GCA_949126865.1 Montipora capitata | reverse complement strand
GTCTTTGGGACAGCGTCCCTTCCTGAACCAGAAGGAACGCTTTTCACTTTCTTCAGATAGCGTGTATAACTAGTGCGAGTGTTCTTATACTTATTGTCGGCTTCCTCTGCAATAAGACCGAATTTCTGGCCAATCGTTTTCTCTGGTTCTTCTGTTCTTATAATCCTTCGGAATTTTGTTATAGACATTCATATCGCTGTATTTCTTCCATAAAGGTAGAGGTGTTATTCGAGTTGCTTGCCGAAGCACGTGTAAACAATCAGGTGCATCCTGGGATATGTTATAACGCTTCTGTCGCTCAGGCTATCCTTTGAACCCGGTTTCCATTAAAAATATGCGATCCCTTGAGAGTCTTTTCAGGTCGTCTCCGTCGCAAGGATAGAACTGGAGTCTATCTCGGACGAATAGTCGTTTCTGTCGCGAGGATCGTCCCGGGACCGTCCCGGGTGATCCTGATTTGGAGACTAATATAATTCAGGTGACTCACGTTGAATTGGGAAACAAAACAGCTGTCTCAATGTGTCTTTAACAGCATCTCTCACTTCTTTGATCTTCCAACAGTAAAGAAATGGATTTAACGATGAGTTGAAATAAACTAGAGTCAGAGTTATAAGTTCTGCAAAGAAGAAGGAAAAAATTTCTCCTCTTCTTATTTCTCGATATCTTAAAGGCGACACGGCAATGTGTGGCAAATAGCAAAATATTAATGCCACTTGCACCAACATTGCACTAGTAACTGTCTTTTGGTATCGCCTTACGAAAACTGGACTGGTTGCTGGAATCGCGTGAACTTGATTTTGAAGGATTCGCAACCGAATAAAAATTCTCGAGTAGCAGTAAATGATTATTAAAAGACATCCCGAAGAAAATGTTATCATCGAAATCAACCTTGTAGTGTCATTCCAAAGAATTGGTAAGATGCCTGCTAATGCAGTAGCCCAGATCACGATAAGCGCTACATAAACTCGCTTAATGGTTACAAACCCTCTGTACCTGAGTCCTAGCGAGAGAGCCAGATGCCTATCTACACTAATGGCGGCTGTTGTGGCCAAAGACACTCCACAAAGAATATTGTTCGTTGTTCGACTTACAGCAAAGACGTAGCGGCACGTCTGTCGTAGTTCGAGCAGCAAAGACACGCAGAAAACGACCAGGGATGGTTGTGAGACGACACCCACTAGTAGATCAGTTGTCGCCAGATTACGAAAAAGAAGTTTGGACGGAAGATGAAGCGAGGTGTCCTTGTGAAGAGAAATTAGGATCAGAGTATTTCCAGTGATGGCAGTCATGGCGAGAACAATATTGAAAGCTAAAATACATATCAACTTGCTGTGTTGGGAACCACCAGCTAATTTTGCTGAGCAGATCAGCAGATCGTCGAATTCTCGGGATTGTCCCGTATTATTTTTCTCCAACATTTCGCTAAAGTACGATGGCATTGTCTTGCAAACTGGGTCACCTTGCAGCCCTTTTAACGGCTTTGGAGCTGTCTTAGTAGGGTAAGTTAGGATGCAAACTGCTGACAGGTACAAAGGTGATTAAGCCCGGAAAAAATCAACGAATTGAGTGACATTTGATGTGACGCCTTAAAAATTTACACACTGCAACACAAATAAAAGACAGTGTAAACAAAGACAATGGCAACCTCAAAAATACGTCACTACAAAATATAACTTAGCGGTATCGCAAGTATTTCTCGATTATTCCGCCTTCTTCAAGATCACGTTGTACAAACGGGCGAACTGTCCTGTAACTGGATGGGTAGGAACGGGTATTTTTAAGTTAAAGTAAAAATAGAAAATGAATTGTTCGTGGTTGCAAGCTCACATTGTCGTCAAAATCCAACGTTTGAGCGTGTCGCAGGAGCAACACAATTATTTTTCCTTGTTTAACCAATAATATGCCTTCTTTGTGTCGTTGTCGTTGCCATCGTTCTTGCTTAATTAAACTTTCCAATTAAATTAAATGCGGCTCGTGCCACGCATGCGCAGATATGCCTTTGACAGGTGCCAGACCTCTAAGACTTTTAAAGTGAAAAAAAACAACCGTGCTATTTGCTTCATTAATATTCATCAACGTATAGTACATCCTAAAGGAATTTTTTAAAAATAAGATGCAGGGACAGCTATTCTTAGAGTTATTTTCATAGAGTTATGTCGTAGAGTTAGAGTTAAGTTTCCAAAATCCTCAGCCAACATTCATAAAAGCTAACCTTAGGCCTAAGGTTAGCTTTTATGCATGTTTAGGATACTTTCTGTATTTCTGAATTAAGCATTTAGGCCTTACAAAATCTTGAATTCAGGATTTTGGAACCTTAACTCTAACTCTAATGTCATAACTCTATGAAAATAACTCTATTGCTAGCCGTCAATCTCATAAAATGCATGTCTAGATGTCTTTAAGTCATTTTATGCTTTTAAGCATAAACTTTGAGCAAAAAATGGATTTAAAAAGTTAATAATTTAACGTTCAAGAAATCTCTTTGCAAACTCTTTTCCTATTTATTTATATTCACGTCTCAAACACAAGAGTGTGTGTGCAGCTGAGAATTTTGATGCCTTTTGATAGCTCAACCAGGAGACAAGTCTCTAAGTACACAGCAAATAAATCTCAGGCTATATGGACCGTGCACCGCCTAATACAAAAACCCAAAAGACCAACACGTGGGAAACACCGCTAGCCCCCAAACTTTGGGGGCTAGAGATGATTACAAACTTTCGAACATGAATGAGCCTTTTATAAAACTTGAAAGTTCGAGAGCTGACATGATACATTCAAACCACGCAAACACTGTCCAACCTTATTTATGCTAGAAACAAAAGCCTCTATGAATGGCCTGAGGCAAATGTGCGTTTCATACCAACAGGAAAATATTTACACTATTTGTCACTGCCACTTATAACATTTAGTTCCGCCTAACGTAAATCTGCATTTCTGCAAAGAAAACGTCAGTGAAGTCACAACAAGAAGACATGAAATTAATTTTATTTAAATTTACGCTAACATTTTCAATAGCTTTTCTCGCTCTCTGATTTGCTACATACAACAGTCACTAAGATTTCATTAATTAAAGAGTTGACAGTTGCACAAAGAGAGGTGCCACCACACACACACACACACACACAACAACGAGACCAGGTGCTCTCATCTGCGTTCTGTGGTGTCTCGTGGGTTGTCTGTGGCTGCTCATAATGAGTATAGCGAAATTGGCGCGGGAAAATAGCGGGAAAAAAGGAGTTAACTAAATCGTTGAAGCGCAATTTCAATGGGAATAAAACAGTGTTTCTGTCCCCTACTTCATTTGTAGACTAATATTACTCACTTGAATTGGGAGACAAAACAGCTGTCTCAATGTGTCTTTAACAGCATCTCTCACTTCTTTGATCTTCCAACAGTAAAGAAATGGATTTAACGATGAATTGAAATAAACTAAAGTCAAAGTTATTGTATGTGCAAAGAAAAAGGAAGAAATTTCTCCTCTTCTTAGTTCTCGATATCTTAAAGGCGTCACAGCAATGTATGGCAAATAGCAAAATATTAATGCCACTTGCACCAACATTGCACTAGTAACTGTCTTTTGGTATCGCCTTACGAAAACTGGACTGGTTGCTGGAATCGCGTGAACTTGATTTTGAAGGATTTGCAACCGAATAAAAATCCTCGAGTAGCAGTAAATGATTATTAAAAGACATCCCGAAGAAAATGTTATCATCGAAATCAACCTTGTAGTGTCATTCCAAAGAATTGGTAAGATGCCTGCTAATGCAGTAGCCCAGATCACGATAAGCGCTACATAAACTCGCTTAATGGTTACAAACCCTCTGTACCTGAGTCCTAGCGAGAGAGCCAGATGCCTATCTACACTAATGGCGGCTGTTGTGGCCAAAGACACTCCACAAAGTATAGTGCTCGTTGTACGATTTACAGCAAGGATGTAGCGACACACCTGTCGTAGTTCGAGCAGCAAAGACACCCAGAAAGCGACCTGGGATGGTTGTGAGACGAACCCCACTAGTAAATCAGTTGTCACCAGATTACGAAGGATGAGTTTGGACGGAAGGTGAACCGAGATGTGCTTGTGAAGACAGATAAGAATTAGAGTATTTCCAGTGATGGCAGTCATGGCGAGAACAATATTGAAAGCTAAAATACATATCAACTTGCTGTGTTGGGAACCACCAGCTAATTTTGCTGAGCAGATCAGCAGATCGTCGAATTCTCGGGATTGTCCCGTATTATTTTTCTCCAACATTTTGCAAAAGTACGATGGCATTGTCTTGCAAACTGGGTCACCTTGCAGCCCTTTTAACGGCTTTGGAACTGTCTTAGTAGGGTAAGTTAGGATGCAAACTGCTGACACGTACAAAAGTGATTAAGCCCGGAAAAAATCAACGAGTTGAGTGACATTTGATGTGACGCCTTAAAAATTTACACACTGCAACACAAATAAAAGACAGTGTAAACAAAGACAATGGCAACCTCAAAAATACGTCACTACAAAATATAACTTAGCGGTATCGCAAGTATTTCTCGATTATTCCGCCTTCTTCAAGATCACGTTGTACAAACGGGCGAACTGTCCTGTAACTGGATGGGTACGAACGGGTATTTTTAAGTTAAAGTAAAAATAGAAAAATGAATTGTTCGTGGTTGCAAGCTCACATTGTCTTCAAAATCCAACGTTTGAGCGTGTCGCAGGAGCAACACAATTATTTTTCCTTGTTTAACCAATAATATGCCTTCTTTGTGTCGTTGTCGTTGCCATCGTTCTTGCTTAGTTAAACTTTCCAATTAAATTAAATGCGGCTCGTGCCACGCATGCGCAGACATGCCTTTGACAGGTGCCAGACCTCTAAGACTTTTAAAGTGAAAAAAAACAACCGTGCTATTTGCTTCATTAATATTCATCAACGTATAGTACATCCTTAAGGAATTTTTTAAAAATACGATGCAGGGACAGCTTTTCTTAGAGTTATTTTTATAGAGTTATGTCGTAGAGTTAGAGTTAAGTTTCCAAAATCCTCAGCCAACATTCATAAAAGCTAACCTTAGGCCTAAGGTTAGCTTTTATGCATGTTTAGGATACTTTCTGTATTTCTGAATTAAGCATTTAGGCCTTACAAAATCTTGAATTCAGGATTTTGAAACCTTAACTCTAACTCTAATGTCATAACTCTATGAAAATAACTCTATTGCTAGCCGTCAATCTCATAAAATGCATCTCTAGATGTCTTTAAGTCATTTTATGCTTTTAAGCATAAACTTTGAGCAAAAAATGGATTTAAAAAGTTAATAATTTCACGTTCAAGAAATCTCTTTGCAAACTCTTTTCCTATTTATTTATATTCACGTCTCAAACACAGGAGTGTGTGTGCAGCTGAGAATTTTGATGCCTTTTGATAGCTCAACCAGGAGACAAGTCTCTAAGTACACAGCAAATAAATCTCAGGCTATATGGACTGTGCACCGCCTAATACAAAAACCCAAAAGAACAACACGTGGGAAACACTGCTAAGCCCCCAACCTTTGGGGGCTAGAGATGATTACAAACTTTCGAACATGAATGAGCCTTTTATAAAACTTGAAAGTTCGAGAGCTGACATGATACATTCAAACAACGCACACACTGTCAAACCTTATTTATGCTAGAAACAAAAGCCTCTATGAATGGCCTGGGGCACATGACTTGTGCTTTTCATACCAACAAAAAAATATTTACACCATTTGTCACTGTCACTTATAACGTTTAGTTCCGCCTAACGTAAATCTGCATTTCTTCAAAGAAAACGTCAGTGAAGTCACAACAAAAAGAAATGAAGTTAATTTTATTTAAATTTACGCTAACATTGTCAATAGCTTTTCTCGCTGTCTGATTTGCTACATACAACAGTCACTAAGATTTCATTAATTAAAGAGTTGACAGTTGCACAGAGAGAGGTGCCACCAAACACACACACAACAACGAGACCAAGTGCTCTCATCTGCGTTCTCTGGTGTCTCGTGGGTTGTCTGTGGCTGCTCATAATGAGTATAGCGAAATTGGCGCGGGAAAATAGCGGGAAAAAAGGAGTTAACTAAATCGTTGAAGCGCAATTTCAATGGGAATAAAACAGTGTTTCCGTCCCCTACTTCATTTGTGACTCACGTTGAATTGGGAAACAAAACAGCTGTCTCAATGCCACTTTAACAGCACCTCTCACTTCTTTGATCTTCCAATAGTAAAGAAATGGATTTAACGATGAGTTGAAATAAACTAGAGTCACAGTTATTGCTTCTGCAAAGAAGAAGGAAGAAATTTCTCCTCTTCTTAGTTCTCGATATTTCAAAGGCGTCACGGCAATGTGTGGCAAATAGCAAAACATTAATGCCACTTGCACCAACATTTCACTAGTAACTGTCTTTTGGTATCGCTTTACGAAAACTGGACTGGTTGCTGGAATTGCGTGAACTTGATTTTGAAGATTTCGCAACCCAATAAAAATCCTCGAGTAGCAGAAAATGATTATTAAAAGACATCCCGAAGAAACAGTTATCATCGAAATCAACCTTGCAGTGTCATTCCAAAGAATTGGTAAGACGCCTGCTAATGCAGTAGCCCAGATCACGATAAGCGCTACATAAACTCGCTTAATAGTTACAAATCCTCTGTACCTGTGTCCTAGCGAGAGAGCCAGATGCCTATCCACACTAATGGCGGCTGTTGTGGCCAAAGACACTCCACAAAGAATATTGCTCGTTGTACGAGTTACAGCAAAGACGTAGCGACACGTCTGTCGTAGTTCGAGCAGCAAAGACACCCAGAAAGCGACCTGGGATGGTTGTGAGACGACACCCACTAGTAGATCAGTTGTCGCCAGATTACGAAGAAGGAGTTTGGACGGAAGATGAAGCGAGGTGTGCTTGTGAAGTGAAATAAGGATCAGAGTATTTCCAGTGATGGCAGTCATGGCGAGAACAATATTGAAAGCTAAAATATATATCAACTTGCTGTGTTGGGAACCACCAGCTAATTTTGCTGAGCAGATCAGCAGATCGTCGAATTCTCGAGAATGTCCCGTAATATTTTTCTCCAACATTTCGTTAAAGTACGGTGGTCTTGTCTTGCAAACTGGGTCACCTTGCAGCCTTTTTAACGGCTTTGGAACTGTCTTAAGCTTAGTAGGGTAATTTAGGATGCAAACTGCTGACACGCACAAAGGTGATTAAGCTCGGAAAAAATCAACGAGTTGAGTGACATTTGATGTGACGCCTTAAAAATTTACATACTGCAACAGAAATAAAAGGCAGTTTAAACAAGGACAATGGCAACCTCAACAAAAACGTCACTACAAAATATAGCGATATTTCTTGATAAAAAAACATTTACGTCACATTTCTTTTGAAATTCAAATTTGCCAACCACGGAACAAAAGAAGTCATTGTTCCAACAGCCAATTAGGTTCTGGTTGGCATATTAATAACAATAGATGACGTCACCAGAAACATCGCTATAACTTAGCGCTATCGCAAGTATTTCTCGATTATTCCGTCTTGTTCCGATGACCACTTTGTACAAACGGGCGAACTGTCCTGTAACTGGATGGGTACGAACGGGTATTCTGACGTTAAAGTGAAAATAGAAAATGAATTATTTTTGTTCGTTGTTGCAAGTTCATGTTGTCACCAAAACCCAACATTTGGTGATTTCACGTTGGTGTTTTGTGGAGTACGGTAAAGAAATGCACATGATGAGCGTGACGCACGAGCAACATAATTATTTTTTCTTTTTCAACCAATAATATGCCTTCTTTGCGTGGTTGTCGTTGCCATCGTTCTCAGTTACTTAATTAAACTTCCCAATGAAATTAAATGCTGCTCGTGCCACGCATGCGCAGATATGCCTTTGACAGGTGCCAGACCTCTAAGACTTTTAAAGTGAAAAAGACAACCGTGCTATTTGCTTCATTAATATTAATCAACGTATAGTACATCCTTAAGGAATTTTTTAAAAATAAGATGCGGGGACAGCTATTCTTAGAGTTATTTTCATAGAGTTATGTCGTAGAGTTAGAGTTAAGTTTCCAAAATCCTCAGCCAACATTCATAAAAGCTAACCTTAGGCCTAAGGTTAGCTTTTATGCATGTTTAGGATACTTTCTGTATTTCTGAATTAAGGATTTAGGCCTTACAAAATCTTGAATTCAGGATTTTGGAACCTTAACTCTAACTCTAATGTCATAACTCTATGAAAATAACTCTATTGCTAGCCGTCAACCTCATAAAATGCATCTCTAGATGTCTTTAAGTCATTTTATGCTTTTAAGCATAAACTTTAAGCAAAAAATGAATTTAAAAAGTTAATAATTTAACGTTCAAGAAATCTCTTTGCAAACTCTTTTCCTATTTATTTATATTCACGTCTCAAACACAGGAGTGTGTGTGCAGCTAAGAATTTTGATGCCTTTTGATAGCTCAACCAGGAGACAAGTCTCTAAGTACACAGCAAATACATCTCAGGCTATATGGACTGTGCACCGCCTAATACAAAAACCCAAAAGGCCACCACGTGGGAAACACTGCAAGTCTTAAATCGTCTGTATCGGATCAAACGGCAAAAAAGACTGGCACTAGAAATTTTTTTGCCGCCTAAATCAAAATGAAAATGGCGGCAGTCAATCGAAGAAGAAGACTTTTGGCTTGTTATTTGCTTCTCCGTAATGTTTTGCGAAGAAGAAGAGAGAGAGAACATCGAAGAAAGCATCGGTTTTGGGTTCGGCCGATATTCCTGAAGAGAGAACGTCTTGGAATCTTCCATACACTCGTTCAAGAGATGAAAGACGACAATAGCCTGAAAATTTGAATATTTACAGAACTAAATTTGCACCTGTCCATATCTATACATTGTAGAAACAGTAACTAGAATTATTGGAAAAATAATCTTGTGTATAGTATACATGTGTCTTTATAAAAAATAGCATATCTTGGTATCTCAGTCTGTTTATGCTGTCATATATTTCAATCTCTGTCAACAATGTTCATACATGTAGAAACAGTAACAATAGAGGGTAAAAAATGATGATTTGTATGGACTATATAGTGATTGTAGGTTGGGGGTGTAATCAGAACTACCAGGATGATATCGATGCCCATACTGTGGTTGATAGTCTGTGTGATTATAGCCCATATGCACTGGGTTGACTGGAGCAGGAAACTGTTGTGCTGGTGCAAATTCAGCTTGGAACATTATCTGTTCCAGTTGAATCCTCACAAACTCCTTTGCTCTTTCTGGGAGTTTTTTAAGTCTTTTTGCAACGCTCCTTGCTAAAAGCATTTCTTCATCATCTTCATCAACTGATGGAGTCTTTTCTGATGGCTCTTGCAAGAGTTTTTCTGCAAGTTGAATCATTGCCAGATTAACGTCTTCTTTTGTGCTTCCTTTTCGGCGACTAGCTGCTGCCCATGGACGCTTTGTTGTGTTCAATGCAGATGCCGTTGGTTTCTTTGGGTTTACCACCACTGCCACTTCGTTTGTACTAGTAGACGATTGATTTGAAGTTGGCCTTGACTCAGAAGACGCAGGCGAATCGATTGAGTCTTGCTCTGTATCGTCGATATTGTTATGGCCTTGCGTCGAGCTTGAGCTGTTGTTCATTTGATCGTCTTCTTGGAGTTGCGAAGCTTCTTCCTCGTCGCTCTTATGATTTGACCAGTTAGACGCACTTTTTCTGTGGCTTATGTGTTGATCGAGCCATTGTAGGTTTGCAAACTCCCCAGTCTTTGGGACAGCGTCCTTTCCTGAACCAGAAGGAACGCTTTTCACTTTCTTCAGATAGCGTGTATAACTAGTGCGAGTGTTCTTATACTTATTGTCGGCTTCCTCTGCAATAAGACCGAATTTCTGGCCAATCGTTTTCTCTGGTTCTTCTGTTCTTATAATCCTTCGAAAATTTGTTATAGACATTCATATCGCTGTATTTCTTCCATAAATGTAGAGGTGTTATTCGAGTTGCTTGCCGAAGCACGTGTAAACAATCAGGTGCATCCTGGGATATGTCCCAACGCTTCTGTCGCTTCTATCCTTTGAACCCGGTTTCCATTAAAAATATGCCATCCCTTGAGAGTCTTTTCCGGTCGTCTCTGTCGCAAGGATAGAACTGGAGTCTATCTCGCACGAGTGGTCGTTTCTGTCGCGAGGATCGTCCCGGGATCGTCCCGGGTGATCCTGATTTGGAGACTAATATAATTCAGGTGACTCACGTTGAATTGGGAAACAAAACAGCTGTCTCAATGTGTCTTTAACAGCATCCCTCACTTCTTTGATCTTCCAACAGTAAAGAAATGGATTTAACGATGAGTTGAAATAAACTAAAGTCACAGTTATTGTATGTGCAAAGAAAAAGGAAGAAATTTCTCCTCTTCTTAGTTCTCGATATCTTAAAGGCGTCACAGCAATGTATGGCAAATAGCAAAATATTAATGCCACTTGCACCAACATTGCACTGGTAACTGTCTTTTGGTATCGCCTTTCGAAAACTGGACTGGTTGCTGGAATCGCGTGAACTTGATTTTGAAGGATTCGCAACCGAATAAAAATTCTCGAGTAGCAGTAAATGTTTATTAAAAGACATCCCGAAGAAAATGTTATCATCGAAATCAACCTTGTAGTGTCATTCCAAAGAATTGGTAAGACGCCTGCTAATGCAGTAGCCCAGATCACGATAAGCGCTACATAAACTCGCTTAATGGTTACAAACCCTCTGTACCTGAATCCTAGCGAGAGAGCCAGATGCCTATCTACACTAATGGCGGCTGTTGTGGCCAAAGAGACTCCACAAAGTATAGTGCTCGTTGTACGATTTACAGCAAGGATGTAGCGACACACCTGTCGTAGTTCGAGCAGCAAAGACACCCAGAAAGCGACCTGGGATGGTTGTGAGACGAACCCCACTAGTAAATCAGTTGTCACCAGATTACGAAGAAGGAGTTTGGACGGAAGGTGAAGCGAGATGTGCTTGTGAAGACAGATAAGAATCAGAGTATTTCCAGTGATGGCAGTCATGGCGAGAACAATATTGAAAGCTAAAATACATATCAACTTGCTGTGTTGGGAATCACCAGCTAATTTTGCTGAGCAGATCAGCAGATCGTCCAATTCTCGGGATTGTCCCGTATTATTTTTCTCCAACATTTCGCTAAAGTACGATGGCATTGTCTTGCAAACTGGGTCACCTTGCAGCCCTTTTAACGGCTTTGGAACTGTCTTAGTAGGGTAAGTTAGGATGCAAACTGCTGACACGTACAAAGGTGATTAAGCCCGGAAAAAATCAACGAATTGAGTGACATTTGATGTGACGCCTTAAAAATTTACACACTGCAACACAAATAAAAGACAGTGTAAACAAAGACAATGGCAACCTCAAAAATACGTCACTACAAAATATAACTTAGCGGTATCGCAAGTATTTCTCGATTATTCCGCCTTCTTCAAGATCACGTTGTACAAACGGGCGAACTGTCCTGTAACTGGATGGGTACGAACGGGTATTTTTAAGTTAAAGTAAAAATAGAAAATGAATTGTTCGTGGCTCACGTTGTCGTCAAAACCCAACGTTTGAGCGTGTCGCAGGAGCAACACAATTATTTTTCCTTGTTTAACAAATAATATGCCTTTTTTGTGTCGTTGTCGTTGCCATCGTTCTTGCTTAATTAAACTTTCCAATTAAATTAAATGCGGCTCGTGCCACGCATGCGCAGATATGCCTTTGACAGGTGCCAGACCTCTAAGACTTTTAAAGTAAAAAAAAACAACCGTGCTATTTGCTTCATTAATATTAATCAACGTATAGTACATCCTTAAGGAATTTTTTAAAAATACGATGCAGGGACAGCTTTTCTTAGAGTTATTTTCATAGAGTTATGTCGTAGAGTTAGAGTTAAGTTTCCAAAATCCTCAGCCAACATTCATAAAAGCTAACCTTAGGCCTAAGGTTAGCTTTTATGCATGTTTAGGATACTTTCTGTATTTCTGAATTAAGCATTTAGGCCTTATAAAATCTTGAATTCAGGATTTTGGAACCTTAACTCTAACTCTAATGTCATAACTCTATGAAAATAACTCTATTGCTAGCCGTCAATCTCATAAAATGCATGTCTAGATGTCTTTAAGTTTTGAGCAAAAAATGGATTTAAAAAGTTAATAATTTCACGTTCAAGAAATCTCTTTGCAAACTCTTTTCCTATTTATTTATATTCACGTCTCAAACACAGGAGTGTGTGTGCAGCTGAGAATTTTGATGCCTTTTGATAGCTCAACCAGGAGGCAAGTCTCTAAGTACACAGCAAATAAATCTCAGGCTATATGGACTGTGCACCGCCTAATACAAAAACCCAAAAGACCAACACGTGGGAAACACTGCTAAGCCGCCAACCTTTCGGGGCTAGAGATGATTACAAACTTTCGAACATGAATGAGCCTTTTATAAAAGTTGAAAGTTCGAGAGCTGACATGATACATTCAAACAACGCACACACTGTCAAACCTTATTTATGCTAGAAACAAAAGCCTCTATGAATGGCCTGGGGCACATGACTTGTGCTTTTCATACCAATAAAAAAATATTTACACCATTTGTCACTGTCACTTATAACGTTTAGTTCCGCCTAACGTAAATCTGCATTTCTTCAAAGAAAACGTCAGTGAAGTCACAACAAAAAGAAATGAAATTAATTTTATTTAAATTTACGCTAACATTGTCACTAGCTTTTCTCGCTCTCTGATTTGCTACATACAACAGTCACTAAGATTTCATTAATTACAGAGTTGACAGTTGCACAGAGAGAGGTGCCACTACACACACACACACACAACAACGAGACCAGGTGCTCTCATCTGCGTTCTGTGGTCTCCTGGGTTGTCTGTGGCTGCTCATAATGAGTATAGCGAAATTGGCGCGGGAAAATAGCGGGAAAAAAGGAGTTAACTAAATCGTTGAAGCGCAATTTCAATGGGAATAAAACAGTGTTTCTGTCCCCTACTTCATTTGTAGACTAATATTACTCACTTTGAATTGGGAGACAAAACAGCTGTCTCAATGTGTCTTTAACAGCATCTCTCACTTCTTTGATCTTCCAACAGTAAAGAAATGGATTTAACGATGAGTTGAAATAAACTAAAGTCAAAGTTATTGTATGTGCAAAGAAAAAGGAAGAAATTTCTCCTCTTCTTAGTTCTCGATATCTTAAAGGCGTCACAGCAATGTATGGCAAATAGCAAAATATTAATGCCACTTGCACCAACATTGCACTAGTAACTGTCTTTTGGTATCGCCTTACGAAAACTGGACTGGTTGCTGGAATCGCGTGAACTTGATTTTGAAGGATTTGCAACCGAATAAAAATCCTCGAGTAGCAGTAAATTATTATTAAAAGACATCCCGAAGAAAATGTTATCATCGAAATCAACCTTGTAGTGTCATTCAAAAGAATTGGTAAGACGCCTGCTAATGCAGTAGTCCAGGTCACGATAAGTGCTACATAAACTCGCTTAATGGTTACAAACCCTCTGTACCTGAGTCCTAGCGAGAGAGCCAGATACCTATCTACACTAATGGCGGCTGTTGTGGCCAAAGACACTCCACAAAGAATATTGCCCGTTGTACGATTTACAGCAAGGATGTAGCGACACATTTCTCGTAGTTCGAGCAGCAAAGACACCCAAAAAGCGACCAGGGATGGTTGTGAGACGAAACCCACCAGTAGATCAGTTGTCACCAGATTACGAAGAAGGAGTTTGGACGGAAGGTGAAGCGAGATGTCCTTGTGAAGAGAGATAAGAATCAGAGTATTTCCAGTGATGGCAGTCATGGCGAGAGCAATATTGAAAGATAAAATATATATCAACTTGCTGTATTGGGAACCACCAGCTAATTTTGCTGAGCAGATCAGCAGATCGTCGAATTCTCGGGATTGTCCGGTAATATTTTCCTCAATTATTTCGCTGAAGTAAGATGGCCTCGTCTTGCACACTGGGTCACCTTGCCGTCCTTTTAACGGCTTTGAAACTGTCTTAGTACGATAATTTAGGACGCAAAGTGATTACACGCACAAAGGTTATTAAGCCCAGAAAAAAACAACAAGTTGAGTGACATTTGTATAGTTCGTTAAAACGTTGTGCTAGTTTGTTTAGTAGTTTGTTGGAGTTGGAGATAGTAGCAGAAAGGTTGAAATTCTGAATGTGGCGGTATGTGGTAGTATCCTTAAAGTGTCGTGCATACTCGTTGTTAAACCAGGAGATGGGTACAAGAGCCCATCCCATGTTTTTGTCAGTCTTTCTCAATATGATGTCTGTGCGAGTTGAGAAATCGTGAATGTGAGATTGTATTGTAGGTGTGATGTTAAGATGGCGAGTGTGGACTAAAGAGCTTAGATTAATTAATTGAAAAAATTCTTTGGAATAATTAACAGTATTGAAAACATAATCGATGAAATGAAAATTGAAGTTAGGTCGACTTTGTTGCTCTAGGAGTAATGACGAAACCCACTAGTAGATCAGTTGTCACCAGATTACGAAGAAGGAGTTTGGACGGAAGGTGAAGCGAGATGTGCTTGTAAACACAGATAAGAATCAGAGTATTTCCAGTGATGGCAGTCATGGCGAGAACAATATTGAAAGCTACAATATATATCAACTTGCTGTGTTGGGAACCACCAGCTAATTTTGCTGAGTAGATCAGCAGATCGTCGAAATCTCGGGATTGACCGGTAATATTTTCCTCAAACATTTCGCTGAAGCACGATGGCCTTGTCTTGCAAACTGGATCACCTCGCAGCCCTTTTAACGGCTTTGGAACTGTCTTAGTAGGATAATTTAGGACGCAAACTGCTGACACGCACAAAGGTTATTAAGCCCAGAAAAAAACAACAAGTTGAGTGACATTTGATGTGACACCGTAAAAATTTACATGCTGCAACAAAAATAAAAGGCACTTTAAACAAGGACAATGGCAACCTCAAAAAAAAAACGTCACTACAAAATATAACTTAGCGCTATCGCAAGTATTTCTCGATTATTCCGTCTTGTTCATGATCACTTTGTACAAACGGGCGAACTGTCCTGTAACTGGATGGGTACGAACGGGTATATATTTTTAAGTTAAAGTAAAAATAGAAAATGAATTGTTCGTTGTTGGAAGCTCGCGTTGTCGTCAAAACCCAACATTTGGTGATTTCACGTTGGTGTTTTGTGGAGTACAGCAAAGAAATGCACATGATGAGCGTGCCGCACGAGCAACACAATTATTTTTCCTTTTTTCACCAATAATATGCCTTCTTTGTGTCGTTGTCGTTGCCATCGTTCTTGCTTAATTAAACTTTCCAATTACATTAAATGCTGCTCGTGCCACGCATGCGCAGATAGGCCTCTGACAGGTGCTACGAAGACTTTCAAAGTAAAAAAAAACAACCCTTGTGCTATTTGCTTCATTCATAAAACGTATAGTGCATCCATAAGGTCATTTTTAAAGAAAATACATGTTTAGATGTCTTTCATTGATTCCGGCATTTTATGCTTAAAAGTTATTAATTTAACGTTCAAAAAATCTCTTTGCAAACACTTTTCCTGTTTATTTATATTCACGTCTCAAACACAGGAGTGTGTGTGTGCAGCTGAGAATTTTAATGCCTTTTGATAGCTCAACCAGGAGACAAGTCTCTAAGTACACAGCAAATACATCTCAGGCCATATGGACTGTGCACCGCCTTATACAAAAACCCAAAAGGCCACCACGCCGTAGGAAACACTGCTAGCCCCCAACCTAGCCCCCAACCTTTGGGGGCTAGAGATGATTACAAAATTTCGAACATGAAACAGCCTTTTATAAAAGTTGAAAGTTCTAGAGCTGACATGACATATTCAAACAACGCACACACTGTCAAACCTTATTTAGGCTAGAAACAAAAGCCTCTATGAATGGCCTGGGGCACATGACTTGTGCTTTTCATACCAACAGAAAAATATTTACACTATTTTCACTGTCACTTATAACGTTTAGTTCCGCCTAACGTAAATCTGCATTTCTTCGAAGAAAACGTCAGTGAAGTCACAACATGAAGACATGAAATTAATTTTATTTAAATTTACGCTAACATTGTCAATAGCTTTTCTCGCTTGCTACATACAACAGTCACTAAGATTTCATTAATTACAGAGTTGACAGTTGCACAGAGAGAGGTGCCATCACATACACACACACAACAACGAGACCAGGTGCTCTCATCTGCGTTCTGTGGTGTCTCGTGGGTTGTCTGCGGCTGCTCATAAAGAGTATAGCGAAATTGGCGCGGGAAAATAGCGGAAAAAAGGAGTTAATTAAATCGTTGAAGCGCAATTTCAATAGGAATAAAATAGTGTTTATGTCTCCTACTTCATTTGTAGACTAATATTACTCACGTTGAATTGGGAAACAAAACAGCTGTCCCAATGTCACTTTAACAGCACCTCTCACTTCTTTGATCTTCCAATAGTAAAGAAATGGATTTAACGATGAGTTGAAATAAACTAGAGTCACAGTTATTGCTTCTGCAAAGAAGAAGGAAGAAATTGCTCCTCTTCTTAGTTCTCGATATTTTAAAGGCGTCACGGCAATGTGTGGCAAATAGCAAAACATTAATGCCACTTGCACCAACATTGCACTAGTAACTGTCTTTTGGTATCGCCTTACGAAAACTGGACTGGTTGCTGGAATCGCATGAACTTGATTTTGAAGGATTCGCAACCCAATAAAAATCCTCGAGTAGCAGTAAATGATTATTAAAAGACATCCCGAAGAAACAGTTATCATCGAAATCAACCTTGCAGTGTCATTCCAAAGAATTGGTAAGACGCCTGCTAATGCAGTAGCCCAGATCACGATAAGCGCTACATAAACTCGCTTAATAGTTACAAATCCTCTGTACCTGAGTCCTAGCGAGAGAGCCAGATGCCTATCTACACTAATGGCGGCTGTTGTGGCCAAAGACACTCCACAAAGAATATTGCTCGTTGTACGAGTTACAGCAAAGACGTAGCGACACGTCTGTCGTAGTTCGAGCAGCAAAGACACCCAGAAAACGACCTGGGATGGTTGTGAGACGACACCCACTAGTAGATCAGTTGTCGCCAGATTACGAAGAAGGAGTTTGGACGGAAGATGAAGCGAGGTGTGCTTGTGAAGTGAAATAAGGATCAGAGTATTTCCAGTGATGGCAGTCATGGCGAGAACAATATTGAAAGCTAAAATATATATCAACTTGCTGTGTTGGGAACCACCAGCTAATTTTGCTGAGCAGATCAGCAGATCGTCGAATTCTCGAGAATGTCCCGTAATATTTTTCTCCAACATTTCGTTAAAGTACGGTGGTCTTGTCTTGCAAACTGGGTCACCTTGCAGCCTTTTTAACGGCTTTGGAACTGTCTTAAGCTTAGTAGGGTAATTTAGGATGCAAACTGCTGACACGCACAAAGGTGATTAAGCCCGGAAAAAATCAACGAGTTGAGTGACATTTGATGTGTCGCCTTAAAAATTTACATACTGCAACAGAAATAAAAGGCAGTTTAAACAAGGACAATGGCAACCTCAACAAAAACGTCACTACAAAATATAGCGATATTTCTTGATAAAAAAACATTTACGTCACATTTCTTTTGAAATTCAAATTTGCCAACCACGGAACAAAAGAAGTAATTGTTCCAACAGCCAATTAGGTTCTGGTTGGCATTTTAATAACAATAGATGACGTCACGAGAAACATCGCTATAACTTAGCGCTATCGCAAGTATTTCTCGATTATTCCGTCTTGTTCCGATGATCACTTTGTACAAACGGGCGAACTGTCCTGTAACTGGATGGGTACGAACGGGAATTCTGACGTTAAAGTGAAAATAGGAAATGAATTATTTTTGTTCGTTGTGGCAACTTCATGTTGTCATCAAAACCCAACATTTGGTGATTTCACGTTGGTGTTTTGTGGAGTACGGTAAAGAAATGCACATGATGAGCGTGACGCACGTGGAACACAATTATTTTTCCTTTTTTAACCAATAATATGCCTTCTTTGCGTGGTTGTCGTTGCCATCGTTCTCAGTTGCTTAATTAAACTTTCCAATTAAATTAAATGCTGCTCGTGCAACGCATGGGCAGATAGGCCTCTGACAGGTGCTAAGAAGACTTTTCAAGTAAAAAAAAAAACAACCCTTGTGCTATTTGCTTCATTCATAAAACGTATAGTGCATCCATAAGGTCATTTTTAAAGAAAATGCATGTTTAGATGTCTTTCATTGATTCACTTTATGCTTAAAAGTTATTAATTTAACGTTCAAAAAATCTCTTTGCAAACGCTTTTCCTGTTTATTTATATTTACGTCTCAAACACAGGAGTGTGTGTGCAGCTAAGAATTTTAATGCCTTTTGATAGCTCAACCAGGAGACAAGTCTCTAAGTACACAGCAAATACACATCTCAGGCTATATGGACTGTGCACCGCTTAATACAAAAACCCAAAAGGCCACCACGTGCGAAACACTGCTAGCCCCCAACCTTTGGGGGCTAGAGTTGATTACAAACTTTCGAACAATGACCCTTTTATAAAACTTGAAAGTTTGAGAGCTGACATGATACATTCAAACCACGCACACACTGTCAAACCTTATTTATGCTAGAAACAAAAAAAGACTCTATGAATGGCCTGGGGCACACGTGCGTTTCATACCAACATGAAAATATTTACACTATTTGTCACTGCCACTTATAACGTTTCGTTCCGCCTAACGTAAATCTACAGCCCGGTTTCCAAATAGTCGTCCCTGTCGCTAGAATCGTCTCTGTCGCTTGAAAAGAGCTTCCCGAGGTGAAAAACCGACAGACGCGATTGAAGCGATTCTTAAATCGTCTGTATCGGATCAAACGGCAAAAAAGACTGCCACTAGGAATTTTTTTGCCGCCTAAATCAAAATCAAAATGGCGGCAGTCAATCGAAGAAGAAGACTTTTGGCTTGTTATTTGCTTCTCCGTGATGTTTTGCGAAGAAAAAGAAGAGAGAGAGAACATCAAAGAAAGCATCGGTTTTGGGTTCGGCCGATATTCCAGAAGAGAGAACGTCTTGGAATCTTCCATACACTCGTTCAAGAGATGAAAGACGACAATAGCCTGAAAATTTGAATATTTACAGAACTAAATTTGCACCTGTCCATATCTATACATTGTAGAAACAGTAACTAGAATTATTGGAAAAATAATCTTGTGTATAGTATACATGTGTCTTTATAAAAAATAGCATATCTTGGTATCTCAGTCTGTTTATGCTGTCATATATTTCAATCTCTGTCAACAATGTTCATACATGTAGAAACAGTAACAATAGAGGGTAAAAATTGATGATTTGTATGGACTATATAGTGATTGTAGGTTGGGGGTGTAATCAGAACTACCAGGATGATATCGATGCCCATACTGTGGTTGATAGTCTGTGTGATTATAGCCAATATGCATTGGGTTGACTGGAGCAGGAAACTGTTGTGCTGGTGCAAATTCAGCTTGGAACATTATCTGTTCCAGTTGAATCCTCACAAACTCCTTTGCTCTTTCTGGGAGTTTTTTAAGTCTTTTTGCAACGCTCCTTGCAAAAAGCATTTCTTCATCATCTTCATCAACTGATGGAGTCTTTTCTGATGGCTCTTGCAAGAGTTTTTCTGCAATTTGAATCATTGCCAGATCAACGTCTTCTTTTGTGCTTCCTTTTCGGCGATTAGCTGCTGCCCATGGACGCTTTGTTGTGTTCAATGCAGATGCCGTTGGTTTCTTTGGGTTTCCCACCACTACCACTTCGTTTGTACTAGTAGACGATTGATTTGAAGTTGGCCTTGACTCAGAAGACGCAGGCGAATCGATTGCCGGAGTCTTGCTCTGTATCGTCGATATTGTTATGGCTTTGCGTCGAGCATGAGCTGTTGTTCATTTGATCGTCTTCTTGGAGTTGCGAAGCTTCTTCCTCATCGCTCTCATGATTTGACCAGTTAGAAGCACCTTTTCTGTGGCTTATGTGTTGATCGAGCCATTGTAGCTTTGCAAACTCCCCAGTCTTTGGGACAGCGTATCTTCCTGAACCAGAAGGAACGCTTTTCACTTTCTTCAGATAGCGTGTATAACTAGTGCGAGTGTTCTTATAGTTATTGTCGGCTTCCTCTGCAGTAAGACCGAATTTCTGGCCAATCGTTTTCTCTGGTTCTTCTGTTCTTATAATCCTTCGAAAATGTGTTATAGACATTCATATCGCTGTATTTCTTCCATAAATGTAGAGGTGTTATTCGAGTTGCTTGCCGAAGCACGTGTAAACAATCAGGTGCATCCTGGGATATGTCCCAACGCTTCTGTCGCTCACATGAGGAGCTAAAGCCGACTCAGGAATTCTCGGCTGGACGTCTCCTGACGGTGTAGATATCCATCAACAAAGGCTAAAAACATAACACAAAAGGTGTTTCGTATTCAGAAAAGTGTTAAAGCATTCAGGATCGATCAGATTGTACTGTGAACTTACGTTAAGCAAAAAAAAATAGTTAATTTTTTATTGAATGACCATATTTAGGGGCGAGATGAATTTTGTGGGGAACACAAATCTATTTCAGTTCGTTTGCGCGTATCGACAGTGGCGGTTAGTGCTGGGACACGGAACCATTTTTCGTTCTATAGGATTTATGGATTAACTCTCTCACCCGGGGAAAAATGGTACAGGTCGCCGTCGTCTCTCGCTGACCAGCACTACTTCGACGCTCCTCGCCGCTGGTGAGCGAGAAGACCTCTGGCATCCAGGGTAAAATGTTAGCCAATTTGTCGAAGGAAAGTTTTTTCAGCTCTTTCGAAGAGAGATTTGTCGCCTTCAAGTCGGTAATTTTTTGCGGGAAAATGGTGATCACGTTCCGAAATTCGGCGGGTCTAATCTGCAGATCGCAGGTCGCAGGTCACAGGTTGCAGTCATTTTTTCACCAATACAGAAAGTATCCTAAACATTCTTAAAAGCTAACCCTAGGCCTAAAAACTATTGTTTAGGCCTAATTAGGCCTAAGGTTAGCTTTTAAGAATGTTTAGGATACTTTCTGTATTGGTGAAACAATGACCTGCAACCTGTGACCTGCGACCTGCAGATTAGACTCGCCGTCCGAAACGTATAAACGTGGACGAAGCTTACGGAATAACTTTGGTTGGCCTCTGTGGGGGGATTAATTGAGCAGTCTTCGTCTGAATGTCATGGATTTCTGTATTCATGTTTTCAAACGAGATATGGAGGCAGTACACAATGTTGACGTCGGGGAATTCGGTGCTGGAAGCCTTCCCGGTATACAGGCTCACGCTCAAACGTTGAGGTAAAATAATTGCTGATGATATTAGGATATCATGATAGCAGCTAGGAAAGTGATAAGTCTGTGATTAATATTGAATGTGCCTCCCTGTGACATGCTGGGAAATCAATTAGCCCGGAATGAAATTTTACACCGCTACAATTGGGCATTCTAAATTTCCCAGTTCCTCAGTTATCGAGTTCCGTAAGTATAAAACTTAAAAATTGTTTGCTTTAAAATCAGAAAAGAACCAATTCACCGTTGCTGTTGAGAAAAGTGTATGCCAGGCAAAACAAGTTGCATCTCGGTAGCCTGAAAGTTAACTGACAAAATAATTTGCCTGTGTTTAAATTAACAAATACACCAAGTTGCATCTCCATTCAACCATTATGTGCGCCTAGTCAACCATTATGTGCGCCTAGTCAACCATTATGTGCTCCTAGTCAACCATTATGTCAGACAACATTCTGTGATTTCTCTGCGGTGTCTGTACGTTATATCAGCGAACTCTTAGTGAAGTCCAATACTAAGTCGTGTATATTAGACCCTGCTCCAACTAGTGTGCTCAAGCATTCTATTGAAGCCCTGGCTCCAGCCATCACCTCTATTGTCAATGCTTCTCTGCTATCTGGTGTATTTCCATCATCCCTTAAAAAAGGTGTAATTCACCCTTCGATCAAGAAGCTGTCCCTTGACCGTGAGGCATATCCGAGTTATCGCCCTATCACAAACGTTGCATTTCTATCGAAGATGCTCGAACGTGTGGCCGCTACGCAAACGCTGAACTATCTTATACCCAATGGGCTTTTAGCCAAGTTTCAGTCTGCGTATCGATGTTTCCACAGCACAGAAACTACGTTATTACGAGTGTTTAACGACATCCTTGTTGCTATTGACAACCACCGGGATGTCGTACTTGTTCTTCTAGATTTATCGCCGGCGTTTGACACCATTGAACATTCTGCTTTACTTAGTCGTTTGGAACACCGTTATGGATTTGATGGGAAGGTGTTGAACTGGTTTAGATCATACCTGATTGGTAGATCCCAGCAAGTACTAATTGCGGATGTCAGATCAGCCGACTATCCTCTTCAGTACGGTGTTCCTCATGGGTCTGTCCTGGGGCCATTTTTGTTTTCTTTGTTCTTTGCCCCTCTGGAGAATGTGGTACAAGCCCATGGTTTCAATGTAATGACTTACGCAGATGATACACAGTTATATGTGTCCTTGGGCTCGTCGGATGATCGTCCTGCCGTTCTATCTAAGTTTGAAGCTTGTGTGAAGGACATTCTCATCTGGTGCACCTCTAATGGTTTGGCATGCAACCCCGACAAGACGGAAGTAATTCATCTACGCTCTTGTTTCCATAGCATTACTCTTCCTGGTATTGATGTTGGTGGTTATACTATATCGCCAGCACCAGCTGCCCGAGATCTCGGAGTGCTTGTTGACTCACATCTGACGTTGTCTAAACATGTTAACAGTGTATGCAAGTCCGCATTCTTTTCCATTAGTAAGATTTGTAGGATTAGGAAATATTTAGACCGTGATAATTGTGAAAGACTTGTGCACGCGTTCATTTCATCGACTCTTGATTCCTGTAATTGGTTACTAACAGGTCTTCCAGATAAGGAAATCTCAAAGCTCCAGCGCGTGCAGAATGCTGCAGCGAGGCTTATTGTTGGTGCTGCAAAGAATGAACATATGTCACCCATATTACAGCAACTACACTGGTTGCCTGTAAAGTTCAGAATTGACTTTAAGATTTTGATGCTAACTTATAAAGCTCTTAACAATCAAGCTCCCGATTACATTTCTGAACTATTGACTTTGTATAAGCCTTCTCGTGCACTTAGATCTTCCAGTCAAATGCTTCTTGTTGTACCTAAAACTAAAACTAAGCTTTACGGGGACAGATCGTTTGCTGCCAGTGCCCCTAAACTTTGGAATGCACTACCAGTAGAAATTAAGAATTCTGAATCACTCGATATTTTTAAGAGTAAAGTTAAAACACACCTGTTCCGCCAGTGCTATAGAGTATAGAGATCATATTATATATAGTTTATAGACATTACTATTATTATTATGTATAGTGTATAAACCTTATTTACATTATTATACAGGATATAGATTTTCTTGTTTTTCTTTAGAAATCTATTAATTTTAGAGTTTCTCATACTGCATGTAATTTGAATGTAAGATTTGAATGTAAGATTGTAAGATTGTAAAGCTTTGAGAATTTTGTAAAGCTAAATATATATTATTATTATTATTATTACCAATACATCACTAACGTTTCAGGTTTAACAGGAGAATTATGTTCGAAGGTGTAATAGCTGTTGAGTTTTATTCCTCAGTTATCGACTTCCATGAGTATAAAACCTAAAAATGGTTTGCTTTAAAATCAGAAAAGAACCAATTCACCGTTGCTGTTGAGAAAAGTGTATGCCAGGCAAAACAAGTTATATCTCGGTAGCCTGAAAGTTAAGAAATAATTTGCCTGTGTTTAAATTAACAAATATACCAATACATCACTAACGTTTCATGTTTAACGGGAGAATTAGGCAAGCAGATGTTCGAAGGTGTAATAGCTGTTGAGTTTTATACCTCAGTTATCGAGTTCCATAAGTATAAAACTTAAAAATGGATTGCTTTAAAATCAGAAAAGAACCAATTCACCGTTGCTGTTGAGAAAAGTGTATGCCAGGCAAAACAAGTTGCGTCTCGGCAGCCTGAAAGTTAAGAAATAATTTGCCTGTGTTTAAATTAACAAATACACCAATACATCACTAACGTTTCATGTTTAACCGGAGAATTAGGGAAGCAGATGTTCGAAGGTGTAATAGCGGTTGAGTTTTATTCCTCAGTTATCGAGTTCCATAAGTATAAAACTTAAAAATGGATTGCTTTAAAATCAGAAAAGAACCAATTCACCGTTGCTGTTGAGAAAAGTGTATACCAGGCAAAACAAGTTGCATCTCGGTAGCCTGACAGTTAAGAAATATTTTGCCTGTGTTTAAATTAACAAATACACCAATACATCACTAACGTTTCATGTTTAACCGGAGAATTAAGGCAGCAGGCAGCAAGGCAGCAGGCCCAGACGGCATTCCACCAGAAGCACTAAAGGCGGACGTCCAGACCTCCACGGAGATGATCCATCCACTCCTGATGAAGATCTGGGAGAACGAGCAGATCCCAGTGGAATGGTAGAAAGGGTACCTGGTGAAACTGCCGAAGAAAGGGGACCTGTCATCATGCAACAACTGGCGGGGTATCATGCTGCTCTCCATCCCAAGCAAGATCCTGACAAGAATCATCCTGGAGAGAATCAAGAAGGCCCTGGACGAAACTCTACGAGAGGAGCAGGCAGGTTTTCGTCAAGACAGATCCTGCACAGACCATATCGCCACGCTGCGAATCATCATTGAGCAGTCGCTGGAATGGCAGACCCCACTGTACTCAGTATTCGTCGACTTCCAAAAGGCATTCGACAGTGTGGATCGCGAAGTCATCTGGAGGCTAATGCAACACTACGGCTTCCCCCCCAAGTTCATTTCCATCATACAGCAACTGTACGACAACTCCAGCTGCCAAGTCATACACGACGGGAAGTTGACGGACACATTCCAGGTACAGACCGATGTTCGTCAA
>OX421458.1:6522421-6552421 GCA_949126865.1 Montipora capitata | reverse complement strand
CAGATATCCATTGCTTAAAATGGCCAAGTGGGACTCTAAAAACTTGGAAATTCGAAGCAAGTCAGTTGAACAAACACTTGTGCCATTAGTTACTCAAGTAAGTAGGGTTTCCCGTTGTCCTGCAACGGTGACCATTGACTAATTTACCAGGTTTTAAAGCTACAAGTAAAATCGTTGCTTTACCTTTGGTGTAACTAATATTTCATTTATTTACCGGTGGTCTGATTTTAATTTGTTTCTTGTCGATAGGTAACGACACTCGTAAACCACAAAGAACAGGGTCGAAGATCTGAAAGAGCACGCAAAGCGATCCATGATATTGGCAAAGTTGTAGCTTTCGCTGTCGATCGATTTGTCAGCGTTGGCGAGCAGATTGCAGTAGAAAACGAAGATGTGGCTTCTGAAATGCTTGAAGCATGCGAAGAAGCCAAAAAATCTGGTCAAGCAATTTTTAATCTCACAAGTTCTGCCGGCGATGTTGATGTGGAAGTAACAGGAGCCGATAAGGACGGCGTGGTTCGCGCTGCACGATCGCTTCTGTCAGCTGTTACGCGGGTTTTGATAATAGCGGACTCTGTTGTTGTGAAGAGACTTTTGAAAGCTGTCAAAAAGGTAAGAGATTGTTGTAGTCTCAGTGAATATTCAAATTTACGGGAGCTCTCTTTTGTAGTCTAACTCTCACAACATCGCTAATCAAGCTAAACTATTAATTAAACTCGTTGAAGAACACTCTTCATCCAGTTGTTTATTCTGTTTCTCATTTTGACTTCAACAAATGTTTAAATAAAAGACATAATTTAGGATATGCTTTTTATTCCTTAGTTTATTAATCTAGTTAGAAGTTTGGGTTCTGAAACCGCTGTGAAATTGTTATTTTTCAATATATTCAGTAACCGCGATACAATGTGTACAAAGAAATATACCTCATGTTTAATAATTTATTCTCGCGTCCAAACAGTTTGTGCTATTGTAAAAATTTATCAGTAACTTTTACCTATCTCGGTCACTAGACTGTAGCAAATAGATCGTTTCGCTTTCAGTGGCAAAGAAATACCGTTTCGCCGTTGTGGTTCGCTGAAATCCTTGCGATGAAAGTATCTTTTAAGTAGAAACTATTTGTTGATGAATCCTTGGAACGCATGGGCGGTACGAATGAAAAGGGCATTAATTACCGGATGATCGATTTGTAATCCCACGCAGATTTCTTACTATGAAGAAAATTTCTTTACTTCGCAAAAGCACTAGCGATTAATTCTATAAACTTCAAAGTATATTATCATCAATATGTGCATCAATGTTGAGCAATTTGGATGGTACACTGTGACCTCCTAAAGTGGTGCAATAAAATTGTATTTTAAAAATTAAAATCCACGTACATGTTGAAGTTGTTTGCGCATAGCGGAAGATCGGCTTTTGAAATCCGAAAATTTGTTTACTCTTCCTAATCAATCAGTTCCACCATGTGCAAAATATTTGCCTCGCGGTTTTTGTGCTCTCATAGATCAGCTACAAAAAATTGTTGCGTGTCAAAGCGCTTTGCCCTTTCGGGAGACTATATGGGAAGTAAGCATGGATTATCTGCCAATAAATTACAATAATATTATTGATGATAAAAGTTAGCCAATCAATGCACGAGAAATTGCTCAGTTCGAGGTGAAAGTGTCAAATCTGTTTGATTGTAGTTTTGCAGACTTGAACTCAGACGAGAAACCTACCTCAAAAATGGTGTGATTTTTAATAAGCCATGAACACTTTTGATTGTCACAAGGGTTTTTGATAATACTTCGATTCTTGAAGTGAAGTTTTAATTTATGCAGTTTGGTTGCGTGATTAGACAAGTTGGTGGCATGATTGTCAAATTTTCAGCGAACAAAATTTCATCATTTACATTTTTTTTGATATGAGTAGCCACTGACCGCACGAGAAAAGTTAGTGACGATAAATTGCATCAGTTTGAACAAAACTGCATACAGTACACTTTATATGTAGCTTTTGCATGTTATTTCTGTTCATTTAACCCAGGAAATAGACTCTTTTGCATTTTGATATTGTAAAGAAAACAAAATGACACCACCTTTTATGTGTCAATAGAAGGCTTAGAATTAACAGTAGGCAGCCATGAAAGTCAGCTTCCAAGGCAAACTTGACTGAGAATGGAAAATGTTCTTTCTCGGACACCATGTCATTTTATCAGATTTAACACAAGACTTGGAACTATTCAATTAAACGTTCCAGGCGTTTTACACCATAGACATGAATGATTGACTGTGAGCAGTTTTGTCATGATTTCTCCTGTTCAATGTTCATAAATATGCTATGAATTCCACTCAAAACAGGAAGAAGAATGTTTTGAAAGTTTCTTTGATGATAATTTAACAAGTGTAAGATACAGTAATTATTTCACCTTGACTGGTGATAAAATGAGATGAAAGTAGCCGGCTGAAGATGGATCCACAACAACTTTGACAATGTTTGTGTACTTTTATCATCATTAAGAGCAGAGACACACAAAAAAACTGGGATCAATTTGCTAATAGACCCTTTGCATATACATGTATGGCGCCTCCTACTTATGTTTCTAAACAAAGGATTTTTCACATGAATGTGAGGCTTAGGATGTACATTGCCATTTATGCAAAGGGTCTATGGGCAGGGTAAGGCTAAATCGCGTGGGTGGGTGGGTCATGGGTAGGTGGGTCGTGGGTCGTGTTTGTTTGAAGATAAAAAATGATATGTATTAGCTCCCTCAGTGCTTGGTCCAAATTTGTCTTAGGTCTTAGGTCTTGTTTGTTTCGAGAATTTCCAGTCGTTGATAAAAAAAAGGGTTAGGGTTAGGGACCCACAACCTACGATCCACGACCAATGACCCAAGAACCACGACCCACCCACCCATGCCAAATTAGACACTCTCCTATGGGCAGGGGTATCAGGGCAACCAAGTTTAACTCGTTGACTCCCAGGCCGGCCTGAACAAAATTAACAGGCCATACATGTACTTAGTATTTTACTCTTTTTAACGCCAGACAATTTTAGTCGTCAGTGGGGAACCCCTGGGTTAAGGGGTGTTGTTTCCCATCTTTTGAAACAGGGACAACCTAGAATTTTTTTTTAATTTTGAGCTCTGATCTGTCCGTCTGTAATAACTCTCACCTTCAAAATATTTTCACTGTGCAATGTACTTCCTGTATTGCTCATTTATCATGTAGGTGGATGACAGATTGAAGGAATTGGAAGGCGTCAACACCTTCACAGATTTTGTGCAGGCTTTCAGTCAGTTTGGATCTGACATGGTGGAGTTGGCTCATTTGTCAGGAGATAGACAGAATGTAAGTACATGTACATGGAATGACAGAGGTATTTGTTGGTTCATTTGGTGTTGTCTAGTAGTCTGGAACTGTCCCCTAACCTCTGCGTAGTGACTTATTAAAATGCAACTGAACACAAAGTTTACAGTACTTTTTAAGACTATGATATAGACCGTCCTCTTCCATTGTGGAGGCCAAATCAAATATTCTTTTATTTTAATTTCTAGCCTCGCTACGACTAGCAATTTTCAAAAGAATATTTGATTCAAAATGAGGGCAGTAGGTCTATTTAATTAACATAAACACAAAAGAATGTAAAGGAGGTTGCCATTGATGAAAGTGATCTATAATTATATTTCAAAGCAATATTGAATGAATTGGTTAAATCCATGATTTTTAAAATGACTTTGAATTTTACTCCCTTCCTTTACATATAATTCTGAGATCCTTTTTTATTCTTGGGGGACCGGGCCGGGTGACTTTTACCAGCCTTCTACAAAGGCTTTGTTAGCGACTTCTCATTCTTGACGGAAAATGTTTTTTTAACAAAAAATACTTTTAAAATGTGTCTTACTCACAAGAGTGTTCCGCTAGATTGATACGATCCCTTTATACAGTACTGTGCAAAAAGAATGCAAACGAATTTCGCGCTTTTCGCTACTTTTCGCTACTTTTCGACGAAATATAACGAAATTTCGGGCGAAACGAAATTTCATTCGAACTTCGTCGAATTTTCGAAAAGCCTATTGTTTCAATCAAAACGAAAATTCGCAACGGCCGCGCGAATATTCAAGCGAAATTTCGTCGTGACATAGCGAAATTTTGTTGGGACATAGCGAAATTTCGTCGTGACATAGTGAAATTTCGTCGTGACATAGCGAAATTTTGTTGGGACATAGCGAAATTTCGTTGGCACATAGCGAAATTTCGTTGGGACATGGCGAAATTTCGTCGTGGCATAGCGAAATATTGAAAGTTCGCAGCGAGCATTTGCCTTTTAAGTTAGCGTACGAAAAAGGCCAGTCGAAACCCTCATAGGTGACCAAGCGGGGAATTTGTGAGAGTGGTCGCAACAAGAGCCGGTCGCTTACATGAGCCGATTTTCGCAAGAGACCAAAATTAAAAACAATTGAGGGTGGTCGCTTACGAGAGCTTTCAGCAAAAGTCTCTGGATTTTAAAATTGTTATTGATGGTAGAGAAGATAATGCACGGGAATGCACCTATTAAAATCTGGAAACTTTCTTACTCTCATTCATAGTTGCCAAAATACCATTGCAAATTTCGCCGAAAGATTTTTAACCTATTCACCAAGTTTGAAGTATGTAGCTTGGCTAGAAGACGCTCAGTTAATTTTTTGAATTTTCCACACATTTGTCTGTAAATTTGGCTGGGTAAACAAACGTCTAGACGCAGTTCGCGGGAAAAAAATTTTGAGACTAATGTATATGGAAAATTAAAAAAGAATAGCTCAGCGACTTATAGGAAAGCTACATCCTTCAAACTTGGTGAATACAATCTTCCAAGCTCTGAACCAGAGTTAAACGCTTCAAGGTCATGAGCTTGTAGTCTGCATTACAACTACGTTCTGTCGAACACAAACTGGGACCTACCTTCCATATATGGCTATGCAATCGAATCCAAAATACGACAATTTGAATACATTTCTTGACTTAAGGACGTTCGCGCGAAAATTTTTCAACATTGATTTTTTTCTGAAACTTTTACCACTGTAAGATGATGAGTTAGTTATGTCAGAAATGTAAAAAAAATGGGGGGTCACCGACTTCGTTTTGGAGAGAACATGCCCGGAAAAACACCCAAAATGTGACAAAATCGGGCATTCGTTAGCGAATAAGGCCAGTGTCTGTAAACCCAAATATATTGCAACTGAATCTTTGAAGTGAAATCTTCTCTGCCAAATATTGTTTAAGTGGACTTATTAAGTGAATTTAGTCAATTGGTGAGGTTCCTTAAAGATCAAGTTCGCATTTAGCGACCACAGTTTCACGCGCCTTGCAGCTGCAAGATGGCAGGATTTGATGTCCCGTGAGCAGAAATCTTGAATTTTTTTTAACTTCCCACATTGATTTTTTGTTCATTTTTGGACAACGTGGAGATAATTGTAAATAAAATCCGTTTCTGGAAAGAAAAATAGGGGTCACCGAACGTCCAAGACCGTTAAATCCAGGCAAAGCTATAGCAATGGCCTTTTGCCCTATCATTTCTCATTTTATTACTTAGCGCGCGCTCTCGTGTATGACGTGGCGTGTGCATTTGCGTGCGCAGTAAGGATGCGCAGAAACAATTGGCGCGAACGTCCTTAACTGGTGCCTTAGATATCCAATTTATGACAGTTACAGAACCAGATTTCCACCTAGAGGTTAACATCACTGACAAGGACTTGGCAGGGGTGATAAGAAAGCTTAATCATTTATCTACATGGAGATAAAGGACTTGAAGCGAGAAGAAAAGTGAACTTGTAACCAATAAGCATCGAAGTTAACTTTGAAGTGTGACTTCTTCTAATCCGCAATCAAAACGATAAGGGCATTACACTGTTATATCTTTTTATTGACAGTGTCAATTGAAGAAAGGAAACGAAATCGCTTGTATAATGCTTGTCTACAGTTTCATTCAGGTCGTGTTTACACTCAAGGTTGAGAGAAGAGTACAGTTGTTGATTCCATTCATTAAAATGCGAAACGCTAACCAACACTTTACGAAATTTCGTTTTAGGCCGCGGCTACACGTGCAACTTTGCTCGCGACGGTCATGCGATTTTTTGAAATTTTGTCACGTCGCCAGCGCGCGATGAAAATCGCAAGTGTAGCCACCCTTGAATTGCCGACGCGACAACTGGAAAATTTGCGAGAAATTCAACTAAATCGATTTCTTGCGATTTTTTTTCTACGGCTTTTTTCTGCTGTCGCTTCGCCAGTTCAAGAGTGACTACAATTGCGATTTTCATCGCGCGCTGGCGACGCGACCAAAAAATTAGAAAAAATTGCATCACCCGCGCGAGCAGAAAACCGAAATTTCGTTGTTGGATTTGCGAATTTTCGTTTCAGTACGTACGAACTCCAACCGAAATTTCGTTGTTGGATTTGCGAATTTTCGTTTCATTACGTACGAACTCCAGCCGAAATTTCGTTGCTGAATTTGCGAATTTTCGTCCTCCGTTCGAATTTTCGTGTGGCTCAGCAAAATTTCTTCGAAATTTCGCCCGAAAAATCACACCTTTCCCACCGAAATTTCGGTGAAATTTCGGCGAAATTTCGAGAGAACAATAACCGAAATTCGACGAAATTTGTTTGCATTCTTTTTGCACAGTACTGTAGATGTCATAATAATAGGCTTGACTCAGTCCTTGGATAGAAGTGAGGGTTTTTGGAATCTGTCTTAAACATTGGGAACAATAATTAATGCCTTTAAAGGTTCACTGTAAGTTGTGTATTTAACCAATTCAAAAGATTTTTTTTGGTAATTGCTTGAAAAAAAAAAAAAACTAAAAACATGTACCATAAACACCGGCAGATAAGTTGCACCTTTTTTCCAAAAATTGTTGCTAGAAAGCGGGGGTGCAGCTTATCTGCGGAAACATTTGAAAAAAGTTGTCATGGATTTCGACGCCAATTTCTGTGATTTGACACTTTTATGGAAAACTATTTTTAATAAAATATTAATATTACACAAACCTACAAGAGAATACTGGTCATTGCTTTTGTAAGTTTGGTGGCTCTTAAAAGAGTCCTTGTTGATGTAATGTCCTTGTTGTGACTAAAAGCGTTAAACCAACTTCATTGACAGATCCTTTGAGCGGTTTATGGTCGCGTTTTTTTAACAGGAAAATGTCACACAGCACGCAAACCTGTTTGCAGCGTCAATAACGGCCTGTAACTCCAACACTGGGCAATGTTTCGTGCAGCTTATTTCTTTATGTAATACCCCTTAAAACTCTTAAAACATCAGGCTCCTTCCGGTGTCCAGTTTTCCATTTTCGTGTCCAATCTAATGCCTGGTTACTAAGCTACAGAATTCTGCTCATGTTCTTGTTGCAATGCAAAAATCTATGGAAAAACTGTGTTGAATGAAGAAATTCCTGTCAACAAATACCAGAAAAAGATCAGTCGTATGTCAAAGTTCATAGAAATGATGTTCACTATAATTTATTAATTAATTAAAGTGCTAAAATTGTGGGTAGGACTTTGAAGTATTTTCTGTTTCATTGTTAATAGTGAGTTTATGTTTGATGAAGAGTGGATGAAGAAGACTTCTAAAGACTCGACTTTGGATTTCTTTGGATTTCTTTAGCTGCAATTACGCTATCTTTAGATTGAAAGAAAATTCACGGCGAGGAACCAAAATAGTTTTGTCTAAATCAGTTCTAAATCATTTTGAGAAGTGGATTTAATTGTTTTTTTTTTTAGCTTGTCTGCCTACATGTAATCCGACTGAAATTCGTAACTTGTATTACCTCAACAACTACAAGGTCAAGTCGTTTTTGCATATGTCTTTCAACATACAGGATTTAAAAGATGACACATTGAAAGCAGAAATGGGAGCAGCCAGGTCAATACTTGAAAAATCAACTATGATGTTACTTACAACATCAAAGGTAATGTTTGAAACATCATTTTTGTTTTGTGTCACAATTTAAAAGCATGTACTGATATCAAAGGAGGAGGTGTTTCGAGATTCTAGTTATGCAAGGTGACTAAGCTTTATTACATTCTGTAGACTTGTTGTAAATGTTTGTTTTAAGTTTAGTTAGGGGTCAGGTAAGAATGTTTACAGAAAGGACTGGGATCTGTTTCAAAACATTATGGGTTGTGGAGTTTTCTGGAGCACATGGCAAGTGAGGTGTCTTTACCTGTAATACAAGGTTGTGGCCGATTAAAATCATTGTTGAAATGAAGAAAATAATGATTCTTGCATGCATCTGGACAATTAATTTCAGCAAGTTTTGGCCGGTTTAGGTGTCAATGGGGTAAAGCTCTGCCAACTGAGCTATGAAGCCACACAGTAAGGAGCAGGTCAATTTGCTTGGTGCATGTGTTCATGTAAAAGGATTTGATGAAATAAATGAATACCCTAAACACCTGCAAATAAGCCGCACCTTTTCCCCAAAAATTGTCGCTGGAAATCAGCAGTGCGGCTTTTCTGCGGGAACATTTGAAAGAGGCTGCTTCTGGTGTCCAGTTTTCCATCTTTGCATTCGATCTAATGCCTGGTTACTAAGCTATGAACATTTTGCTCACGTACTTGTTGTAATGCAAAAATCTATGGAAAAACCTGTGTTGAATAAAGAAATTCATGTCAACAAATTAATACTAGAAAAATATGTTGGTAGCAATGATCTTCATTATATTTACATGTAAGAGCTAAAGTTGTGGGTAAGACTTTGAATTATTTTCTGTTTCAATGTTAATAGTGAGTTTACATTCAATGAACAGTGGATGAAGAAGACTTCTAAAGACTCGACTTTGGATTTCTTTTGATTTCCTTTGATTTCTTTCAAAAACGTTTTTCCAAACTTTGAGCTGCTAAATTCACGGTGCGGCCTATCTGTGGTTGTTTACGGTACTTGTGTTTCTTGGAGTGCTTGAAGCAATCTGCAAGTTTATTGTAAGAAAGAAACAGTTTTGACGGAGGCATTTTTGTGTAGCGGTCAGTCCGCGGGTCAATCCCAGCCTCACTTGTTCAAGGCCCAGCTCAGCCTCTGTGTTGTTTCCTTTGATGAGAACCTTTGCTTCACACTGTCTTCATGGGTACCAGTGATGTACTGCTGGGAGTAACCCTGTGGTGAACTGGCATCCCATCCAGGGTGGAGTACACATGTAGGTTGTTCATTTTTTGAAGTGGGAGACTGGTTTGAGTACAGTAACCAAATGTTGTCATTAATTTTTCAAAAATTAATGAATTTTAGGTTTGGAAGAATCTGTCTTTAATTAATTACTTCAGTTAGTTTAGGCAAAATAGTAGCCGACTTCTGAGAGAAATAGCTGAGGCTTTTTGGTCGGCTGTCAGTATGTACATGTACAATGTAATTGAAACCATTGGGCTGACTACCTGTCCTGTTGTTACAGACATGCCTGCGGCATCCAGACTCTCGGTCTGCGAAGGGAAACAGAGAAGGTGTTTTCAAGAAGATGAGAGAAGCCATGGCAACAATTACATCCGTTGTTAAAGATGAGCACGAGGATGAATCATCTGAAGATGGAGGATTAGCCATGGATTTAGGGGAGTTTGAAGTAAGCCATTACAACACATGTGAAATTAATGGTCTAGAAACAGGACATTCAGTGGTATTGAACACTTTATAGAATGGTTTTGGTCGACTGCCATGGAGTATAGCAAAGAAAGGGCACCCACGTTGGAAGGAGTAAACAAAGTTTTTGGGAATTAAATCCTACGATCTTGAAAATCAGCCTTCCTCTGGATGTGTGAACCAACACTCACAACAAATTGGCCACCTGCCAACAATGTCAAGAATAAGTGTCAGTTCTGGGTAATCCCAGTTATCTTACATGTAGCAAGCATTTGATGCGACCTCTAGTTATTGGCCATTCTTAAACTAGAGATGGATAAGCCATCTAGACTACCTTAGCCACCTCAGACGGCTTATTGGTGTGGTATAAAATCAGGAAAAATTGCACGTCTTAGTCGTCTGAAATTAAGGGCATGCCCTTCTCTTGCAAGACTACAAGTTTACTGTAGCCGTCTAGTATAAATATGGGATGGCCAAAACGTGATGGCCTCACTTGCATGAAATCAATTTAAGCTTGAATGCACCAAACTGAGGCTGGAATTGGAATTCATGAAACAAGACCTCTCTCCAGCAAGCATCCGCAAGGCCACCCACCATATGGCCATCATGTATTTATATTAGACAACCTTAAAGGTGTTAAGGTTGTCTACTGTACATGGCTTAGCCGTTTTCTAGTATAAAAAGGGCCATTCATGTGTCAACCAGAGGCTTACTGGCTGCCAAAAAGGGTTTCTTACCTTCCAGTGGTTGGCACATTTGAATACCAAAACCAGACGAGTGTCTTTAAATGGATAATGAACTACCGGCACATTGTATCTTCCTTATGGGTGGTTGGGTGGTTGTTTGTCAAAATTAAGGACGGTGCCTACTAATTCAAGGGTGCTTTTGTGCTATGTACATTGTATGAATATGCGGGAAAACCAGATCTTAACAGTCAATTGTTACTGAAAACCAAAAGGAAAATAATTATTGGGGGTAACCACTCATTTTTTAAAGATATAAATTGTAAAATTTATGCTTTAAAACCCTTTGACACCCAAACCAGCCTGAACTGGCCATATTTATTATTATTTTTACTCTGTCTAATGCCAGGCGATTTTACTCATCCATGGGGAACCCCCAGGAGCCAGTGGGTTAAATCATATGACTTTATTTCTGAAAAATGCATGGTTTCCCCAAATTTTCTTTCTTTATGTAAAGAGCACTTGCGACATGTAAGTTCAGCTTCTCTGCATACATGTACATGTAGTTTTACTGTAAACATGTGAAAATGTCAGAGCACCAGCAAGCCACCAATTTGGCCAGAGATTCATTCATGAATGTGACGCCTTATTTGGGTGGAGTTTGTTTTTTCTTTTCGATATCCTTTGAGGTTATCTCTGCAGTTTTCCTGGGCCCAGTTGTTGCCGGTTTACAGTAATCTGTGATTAAATAAAATTATAACTTGCTAACCAAGGCTTGAATTTAGTCTGCCAAAAAAGCCGTAACCTTGTACCTTCATGCTAAAAGAAAGCAGAAGCCTGATCAATTATTATTTTGAAAGCTAAAAAGTACTGTTCAAACTTTTTTGGATCAGAAAATAGACTGTACATGTACGTACTTCAGGTTTCCCATACATGTAATCTAAGATTGGCTTAGTTACATTTGTAGTCAGGCTTCACACTAGCTGGGCTCTGTATCTTATTTAAACCAAGATAATAATAATAATCATATGACTTGATTTGCCTTAAGGTCATTAATTACACTGATCTTTGTAACCTTGAGACTTTTATAAAGACTAGTGAAGTAAAACATTTTTTCACTTTATTTATTTTCGTACAGTCATTAAAAAATGACCCTGCATACATGTATCATTCTTTTACAATACAGAGTGTTCTTGAAGCTTTTAAGCAAAGTTCTCCAGATGACAGTGAGTGCAAGATTAAATTTCAAAAGGCATTTACAAGGATCTTAGATGATGTACAGTCAGTGATCAATTCTCCTCACACAAGAAAAGAAAAACGAGAAACAATATTAGCTCTTTGTGAAAATGCTCAGGATATTATGAAAGACATACTGGAAAAGTCCAAAGACAATAAGGTAAATTTGAGAAGGGTATAATGATTTATTACTATTAAATTATTCAAGTTTAGAAGTTTGCTTTCAGCTGAGGAGGATGGAGCAGTGTAGTATCATACTAGTACTTTGTACTGAAGTAACTTCTTCTCTTGAGATCAGCCATGGCCTTTTGGATGTTGAAGGTAAAATTCTGGTTAAGAGTGAACTTGCCACTGGACAATTTGGGTAATACCGTCGAAGGAACATCCAAATGCACAAATACTCCTTTAGAGTACCTTTTTTATTGCCTTGTCCCCAAGTGGATCTGGAACCTGCTTCCTCCCCTGTCCATAGTGCTTCTGTTAACTATTTTTAAGACTTATATTTGGCGTGCACATAATTCCATGTGGGGAATTTTGCACATTTTCTGTCTCACTACATGTATGATAGAAATACCCAAGACCAAATAGGACTATGGAACTATGATCTCGGCTGATCTCAAGAGTATGGGACGGAGGCAGTGTGACCCAGTGGTTAGGGCACTTTCCTTGAGATCCGGAGATCCCGGGTTCAAGACCCGCACTGACCACTCGTTGAATTTGATCCTGGTAGTCCCTGGTTCAACTTCCCAGCTGCACTTGTAAATAGCCAACTGGTTTGTCTTTGGCCAGTGGGGATTCTTACCAGTTATTGTTGTTGTTCTGTTCTGTCATTTGGTTGTGTTTCATTGGCCCTGAAAAGCTCCTATGGGGAGCAGTCAATTAAATATGTATGCACATGTAACTGTTGGGTAATAAAGAAAGCTGGCAATCATCAAAACAGTTAGCTGACACAAGTTCCTGGTGTTTAGCTGATTTATCTACATGTACCACCACATTGTGTCAGTGTAAAATACAATCTTGTACCAAGAGTCCTAAGGCTATTAATAATATTTTGGTCAGCAGGGTTATTGCCTGGAGAGACTCTTGGATAATCGGAAAAATTCGAAATAATAATATTTTTGATTGGCTGTTACATTGCAACTTCAAAAGCTCTGGCCCAAAAACCGTCCTGGCAGATTTCTTGGGAAAATGGCGTCCATTATCCCAGAGTCTCTCTCCTGGCAACAACCCGCTGGCCAAAGAGCCTGAGGACTCTGGGCAGGAAGTTGTGTAAAGTGCGGGTAATGTTCAGTCTCATGGAAGAGTTTTTGCAGGCACTCACAAGTTGGTTTTCATTACAGAATGAAGACACGTCAAGTATTGACACATTAGACATGGCTTTACAAAGAATTTACAAAACTTCAAAAGATCTAAGACACGAGGTACAGTATTACTGTAAGAAAATTAATGTTCTGTTTTTGTTTGCGATTTAAATTGCAGTTAAATGCAATTTAATGGGGTGTGCAAATGAAGAGCAGTTTTCTTTGGTCAGAGGTGGCATTATGTAACATCCACCTGGATCTGTTTTGCGGTTCGGTTTGTAGCGTTTGAAGTGCATTTTTGAGCCGGTTGAGGAATCTATTTCAAGCATTCGCATCTTGTGCTTTGGGTGTGAGGGGCTCATGGCTGGGTTGCCAGGGGAGCTCTCTCCATTCAGGAGGTGGCTGCCAATTGTAGAAGCTCCTGGTTATTTCTCATGCACCCAACGTCCACTTTAAGACTCAGCTGTTATTGTAATCTAGTTCAGAAATAAACCTTTTCATAACATGATTGTAATAATAATCTCAGTACAACTGAGGCAACCATTCACTGGTCAGCTTGGTTGGATAAGGACTGGACTTTGTTGCTGGAGTTTGTACAGTAGGTTTGATCCGCGACCAAATCAACACTCATGCTACAGTGGAAAGAGATTTAAATAGTATTATTATTGGTGGGTGTTTCACTTGGTAAAGATTGCTGCAGTTAGGGAATGCTTGTGGTGACTTGCTGCAAATCATAATAAAGGTGATGATGAGGATGATAATGATGATGAGGATAAAAATGACGACGATGACAATGATGATGATGATGATTATTATTTTGGAGTCTCGCTCTGTTGTGTGTCCCTCACCAGCATCTCTAGTACTTGTAACTTGTTTAAATGCATTTTTATCTTAGTCTTGTAGTTATGGTGAAAGCAATTAAATAAATAAAGAAATACATCTAAATGATGATGATTATGATTGTCATCATCATTATGCATGATGTACATGTATATCCCATTTTTAATCACTACTTTTGTGGTTTCCTCCTTATAGGTTCACCAAGTAGCAACAGATCAAGTTTTTGAAGCATTTTCACATTTAGGGCACAAAAAATCTCTCCCTGCTTTGAGAAGTGCAGCAGCATCTGGAAGCATGGGCCAGATGGAGAGTTTAGCAAATGTCTTCTCTCAAGATGCCAAGCGACTCCAGGAGGTAAGAATTACTGAATCAAAAGAAAAAAAATATAATGTGTTGTTGTCAACTGACAGCTGGGCTTCTGATAGGATGTGGAAAAAAATTAGAGATTGTGCAGAAGTTTTTGGTCATATTATGCGTAAACTTGCAGTGATTATGCGGAAATTTAAACAATAGTTATAGAACTAATAATTAGGTCCATCCAATGAATTTAAGAACCAATACTGGTTTTAACTGAATCAATTTTTGTTGTTAATGCACAGGTATCAAGAGTAACAAGAAATATGGCATCTAATAGACCCATTGCTATCACGGCAAAGAAAGTTGAAGAAAATATAGATACACTTTGCCCACAGGTCAGTATTACATGTAGGACATGGAAATCCCATGAAGGACGGTGCCTACGTATTGTTATTGCGCATACGTTCTGCGCATCTCCAGATAATCGGATTTCCTATCGTTGATGCATACTAATATGGGGATATTTTAGCACGGTTTAAAATTATGCAGAGAAAGTAGATCTTGGTAAGTACTATTGGTATCCAAAAAGAAAATTGGGGGTAACCATGCATTTTTCAGAGATAATTAAGCTTCAATTTGACAAAGAATGCCATACATGGCTTTGTATTTTAAAGCTTTTTACAAATATTGTTCATGAATTATCTTTGAAAAATGCGTGGTTACCTCCAATTTTCTTTTTTGATTTCAGTAACACTTGTTAAGATCTACATAAACCGGGGCAAAAATACCTTTAAATTAGTAGGCACCGTCCTTAATTGTAATATACTAATTTTTTTCTTTTTTTTGAGTTGTTGCTTTATCCTTTCATGAACAAGAAGGATGATTTTTGAAGCACTTTAAGCCTGGTTCCATTGTTTTTTTTTTTTAAATCGTGATTTCTGATTTTTTGGTGAGCTCTTTTTACGACAGTTACATTGTACTTGTAATATCGAAATCTGATTTTTTGCTAATTTGCCGTTGTCAATAAGAGGCGAGACAATGCTCCTCGTTTAAACTTTCTCTTGTTGTAATAGGACAATCAAATGACTTTTGGAGGGCATATAGTTTATTTGTGGCCTGAGTACGAGGGACACAAATAAACTACATGTATATGCCCGACAAAAGTCATTTGATTATCATTATTATCAATACTCAAGGCCAAATTGTACCAATTCATTTAATAAGAAGAAATTGTTTAACAGAGATGTAGCATGAAACTATGCCATGGAAATGTCCCTAAGTGTATACAAACAAAGGTTGTGAGAATGAAAGGAATGTACATATTTGAAGTGCGGGTTGTAGACCAAATAGGACAAAATTAATAGGACAATCCCATTGGCCGAGTGAAGTTGTTTGACATCTCTGCAGCCAATCAGTATCAGGGTGGCAAATGTATTTTCAGCCCACACATTTCCTGTTTGGCCCGCAAAAAGGCGTGTTTTACAGAGGGCAGTTTGTCATTTGGCCGCACGTATTGATAATAATAGCCAATCAGAAACGCTCATTTTGGGAAATAAACCTACAGGTGTATCAGATGTCGAGAAAGTTATAGACAATGCTTGCTCTTTCTTTATGTCATGATCTTGGTCACACTCTGAAATAAACATTTCTTTGACATTGAATATTGTGGTAAAATTTATCCAATTGAATGTGGTTCAGTGATGTCTATATTCTTATTGACAATGTTATTTGTCATCACAGTGGTCAAAATGTTGTGTGCCGAGTGAGTCCACAACAAAATTAATTTTGACCACTGTGATGACGAATATTGTTGTTGATAATTAAGAGTACAGACAGCACTGAACCACATATATTTCTTGAACCAATCATAAGAGTGGCTGTAATAGCTGTGTCTTGACTCCACATATTTCACACAATGTTGCGCTTTAGGAAAACTAGGAGCGGAAACTGCTTGCCGCATAGAAAAAAGGGAGAGTTCATGTGAGACCAATATGAGGGTATGGTACCATCAGTAATGCATGCACAACTGTCAGTACCATACCGTCATATGGCTTTGATAATAATTATTATGGAAGGCCATGTCTTATACAAAATCCAAAATTAATTTTACTACCCACAGCAAAGCCATGGGTCATGCGTACCATTTCCATACCAGATGGCCATGTTGGTGTACAAAACAACAGAAAATGGCCCCACAAGTTTTGCATAGTAATAGAGTGAAATTCCCAAAAGACAGATCGTGGAAACTGATACACTTTACGGGTGAAGACTAATTTGAATCTGTTCCAGTATATTTAGTAACTAGTTTTGGTCACTTAAGATTTACCAACTACATTTTTAACTTGAGGGTAACATTATCATCATTTTGATTGCAAGTGATACACATTAATGTATCAGTGAAATTCACAGGTTATTCATGCTGCCAGGACACTAGCTTCGCATCCTGTCAGTAAGATAGCCCAAGAGAACATGGAAGTTTTTGTTGATGTTTGGGAAGCTCAAGTAGATGAGCTTGGTAAAGTACTGAGGCTAATAACAGCAGGAGGAGATCCAAGTAAAAGTAAGTTTTATGTTGTGTTTTACACAATCATCTGTTTATGTTGCGCTCATCCTCAATGCAGTGGTTTCTCCATGGGACCTTTAATGTATGCTATAGAGTGTACAGCAAAACCATTGAAAGCAACTGCTTGTGTTTGATCCAGCGTGCAGGCTCTTGTGAGGACTATGCCATTGTGACATTTCATGTTCAATAAGTATACGTAATCACATGATTTCGAGTGAAATTTGGAATAAAATTAATAAGCATGAGTAGATTTTTTCAAAGATGAACAAAAATAAAATAAAACAATAAAATAATAATTATTGTTGCTATGTACCAGGAATGCGTTCCATACTGTAGTTTTGTAGGTAAGCACAAACTTAGTGCAAACTTCTTACATACAGTGGTGTGTTAAGAACAATCACTGTTGCATTTCGTGGCAGAGTACTCCATTTGAACTGGTTCGCAGTAATGATTGCCTGCTTTATTCAACTATAATACATGTAATTACTGAGCTGATTTGAACTTGGAGTTCTTGTTATTGAACTAGGCACAGTAATGAGTGAAATACAGTACTTCATGAAAAGTGGCAATACTATCAAGTAACCTGGGCACATCGTTTATTGTAACTGGTTGTTAAAAGTGAAGAGGGCATTATTTTTAAGCCTGTAGATAACTGTAATAAGAGTCAATCAAAATTTGGTTGACTTGAGAATCGAAACCTTGGTGAGCTTGTGGTAACACCAAGATACTTAAAGTATTTGTCAGTGTATTGAATACTTGCTTTTGGCATGATGTGGTGTACCTGTTCAAATATTTTCCTGGTTCAAAATTTTTTGAACAAGTTTAATTCTGATTTTTTTTTTTTTTTTTTTTTTTTTTTATTCTATGGAAGTGAGTATAACATTTGTAGAAAAATCAAAATTTAACTGGTTTGAAAAAATTTGAACCAATGAAAAATAAAAATGTGAACCGCAACATACCTAAAAAAAATAAATGTAGCCATATTGAGTCCCAAATTATTCCTCCATGTTTTGAACCCTATTCTTAAGCCAACAATTTCTTTTTTTATCATTAAAAACTGACTGAAAAACTGACTGCTCATCACATGAGTGAAAACCAAGAATTAACCCAGTCACATCAAAAGTGAGGGTCCCAGTCAGCGAGTAAAGTTGTCTGGTGTCAGCCAGAATAAAAATCGCATGTCTCGCTCTCAGGTAGCAAAGGATTAAAAGAGAATCTTAATCGTCATTCATTCTAATATTTGACCTTGCTGCACTCCTGAGCAAAGAACATTAAGTGTTATCCATCTGTGGATCTTAAAAGTTAGTATTTGTACAAGGAGATCATAGCACGGAAGGTGTAAAGTGCAGGTTATTGTTTTACCATAACTGAAACAACCCAAACCTTTACAAAAATGCTAACCTTAGGCTTAAACATTATCTAAAGCATAGTGTTTAGGCCTGATGTTAGCATTAGTAAAGATTTGGAACCTGCTATTTACACCCCCCCCCCCACCCCCTTCCCAGTTGTAGCAGTCACTCATAGACAAACTTGTAGGCCACTACATGTGCAAATCATTGTTGATCTGAAGTGTCAGCAAGCAAACTCAAAGCAGTTTGCATTATTACAAACTTGTCTTATTTGGGAGATTTGAATGACAAAAATAGTTGTTTTAATAACAGATGGAGATTGCCACTCTCAACAAAAACCAAGTATTAAAAGACCTCACCCAGTGAGGCAGGTCTAAAAACACAGGTCACATTCCACAGGTCAAAACTAGAAGTCCTTCCTCCAGTGATGAACAACTAAGCCAAAAGGTTCCACTTATGTCCAGTAATGCAAACTGCAAGCCCAATTTTGATATCCAACACAGTGTCCCTTTATTTACCTACCGTATTTCTAACAACAAGGTTACCTTAGTTATTCGGTTATAAGGCGCACCCCAAACTTAGCAATTTAATCAAGCTAAGTTCTCAAACTGAAAATTACGTGAAAATACTCGGTTATAAGGCGCACCAAAAAATTGAGAGTTATCAAAAGGATGTGATGAATCTGAGAACAATTATCCTTACACAATTGGCATTGCTCGTATTTTTCCTCGCCTCTTCGGGACTTGGAAAAAAAATTAATGATACCACGCAACTCGCAAAATATCCGCGCATATTATACACTGTATGTTAAAGCATTCAATAACTAAAGGTTATTACCGCTTTGCTTTTTCAAAATACATGTAAAAGGTTTAGCGGTTGCCACTTTGCTGCTACTTTTACTAAAACAAATAAAGAAAAGATAAATTTATTTTGTTTCTTGCCGTGAAGCTTCTTTCAATCTGAAGATATGGAGCACAATTCAAGCATAATTTAGCAGCAATGTTACATGCACAACACCATTCCCTTGATCATTTGTCAGTTTCTTTACACACAAGTATTGCAGGCTCATATTTTGTTTAAAACATTGGCAACACAGTACAGCGCAACAACTTGGTGACTAAAATTTGCAAAATTGCGACCACATTTTTGTATCTTGTCGCAAAGTTTCCCTGAACACGTACCTGTGGAATGTGGCCTGTGTTTTAGAAATGTCGAACTTAGTGTCTTGGGACTAAGCAGTTAACATGTATTGGAATGCCTGCTAAAGCTGACCTACACTGTAGGTTGCCTTGGGTTTATAAGCTGTCTTAAAAGTTGTGTTTTTTGTAAAGGAAGTCTTTTTTTGTTTTTAATTTTTGACTAATAAATCTAATTTTGTGAATTAATTAACAGGGTGGTCCTTTAGAATGGAGACCTCAGTTAAATTAAGCGTCATCACAATGGAACACTAAACATTTAACTGCAACAGAGCTGTCATCAAACTAAAAGAATGTAAAACAATTTTGAAAGTATTTTTAAAGCTTTTTAAAGAAGCTTTTTGCATCTAATTTTTGTAGCAGATTAATTAAGATCTTTTCATATCACTAAAGAATTAAAAGTGGTTATCCTGCAAAATTAATACACTGTATCTAGAAAGCTAATTGTGGTGGCGTAAGGAGAAAGAAAGAAAGAACATACTTGACTAAAGGACAATAAGCTTAAACACAACTACACTTAATCTGTACATGTAGCTAAGTATTGATACAGATTACACAGAATTAGGCAAGTTAAGAATACTTAAAAAATACTCAAAAAATAATCATTGATAAACAATTATTGAGAAACTATTTGCATATAAAATTTATGACATTAAAAATTGATTTAAAAGGAAGGCTTTCATTTTACGTTTAAAATGTACTGTAGTTTTGAAATCCAAAGAAAAAGAAGAATTGATTTTTTGGTCCTAGTGCAGCTTTAAATCTATCAACAATTTTTTTCAATTTACTTGTAGGGAAAAAGTAGCCGACTTCTCTTAGTGAAGTACCCAGCTGTTGGTGCTTATTTAAAACTCTTTATATTCCGACTGACTATGATTTTAAAGTGCTTAAATCTTTTACTGATGAAGGAGCACTGTAAACTAAAGGCGTCCTTCTTACAGATGCCATAACACCAGAATTAAGATTTGAAAGAATTGTTCTTTGTGCCGTACAATTGTGAGATGACTTTTTGTGTACTGCGGTCTGAACAAGAGAAGTTTTCAGATTTCATCTGTGTGGATCAAGTGACAGTTGGATTCTTCTTCAACATCGCCGTAAATCCTTCAGTAAGCGCCCGCCTCTATGTCCTCTGGTTTGGTGGATTGGAAAAATTAATGCGGTGAATGCCTCAACAGATTAATTTCATAGATTGGAATGATGTCACAGCATTTAAATAAACATGAACTTGCTTAAGTCCATTGTTTGTGATGTTAGCCGTAAGCTGCTTCTATGAATGTTTGATTCAGTGCAAGGTCATCAGGATGGTAGACTAGAAAAAAAAATTGTTTGCTCAGCCATTAAAATTTTGCATAGAATTAAAACACAGAAAAAGTCAACACTGCATAAGACAGTAGAACCTTGCCAAATAATGTTTTCCTTTTCAAAATTGTGTATACTTCTTGGTCACTTGGCCATGAAGGGGCGCCATGGAGGAAGGGCGCTTACTAGAGGTGGGTGCTTGCACAAGGAAATACGGTGAGTTCTTTTTATCTGCCTTGATGTATATAATTATGTACACTACGATAATTAGATGCACACGGATTTCAATAAGCATCATGAGTATCCCCTTGCTCTTCTCTCCAACTTCAACATCACTTGTATCTCAGAATACAGACAATTAATGCTGTTCCTTAAGTAAACATAGACATTTGCATTTACCCTAAGCCAAAAATAATGCTAACCTTTACCCTTACCTTATTGTTTCAAAATAGGAAGCACAGGCTTAGACTCAAAAGGGACACTTGAATTGTGTTGGATGTCAAAATTGGACGTGCATCTAATTTGATGCTTTTCTGGACAAAAGTGACTACTATCTGAATGAAATGGTCAAAGTGAACTAGCGATGCTCACAGTGAGGAGGAGACCACCACCACCACCACTACCACTTACCACCACCACTACCACTTACCACCACCACTACCGCCACCACTACCACTACCGCTACCGCTACCACTACCATCACCACCACCATCACCACTACCACTACCAATACAACTTACCACCACCACCACTTGCCACCACCACTACCACTACCACTACCACCACCACCACCACTTACCACCACCACTACCACTACCACTACCACCACTATCACCACTTACCACCACCACTACCACTACCACCACCACCACCACCACTACCACTACCACTACCACCACCACCACCATCACCACTTACCACCACCACTACCACTTACCACCACCACCACCACTACCATCACCTCAAGTGCAACCAATCAGCGCAGAAATTTTTCAATGATCACTTATGTAATTATACCAAAGTATTTATTATTACTCGATGAGAAACTTTTCAATCCTTTCCATATGTGTGATAAAATGTCTTTATTTCACCATGCATTTGTAAAGAGTAATAATTATAATAATCAATATTATGTAATAATCACATTTTTAACCAACTTCTAAATTATTGATAATAATTATGAATTACTTGAAAAAGAATACAATAATTATTAATATTCCTGTAACATTTAATATTCTAAGACATGAACACTTCATGACATTATCCATTGCCTTTAACATTAATTTTGTAACAGCTCAGCTTGTTTGTTAACAGAATAATTTTCACCTTGGTCTACCTCGTACAACAGGATCCTTAAGGTTTTCTTTCATAGGTTTCTAGTTTCTAGATTTCCTTTCTGTAAAATAATTTATTCTGTGATGCATGATGCTTGTTGGATGTTTCAACACAAAAAAATGCATTTACTCATTGAGATTGTACGGCCCTAGACCTCTTTCATAATGGCGACCAAATAAAATATTATTTTGTTTTAATGCTAGTAAGCCTTATTAGGATCGCTACGATGAGCAAATTTCAAAATAATTGAGGGCAGTAGTGCTACTTAACACAAAGACAAAAGAATGGAAAAGTGGTTGCCATTTTAATGAAGGCCAGAGGGAGCTTAATTGAAATGTCATCCAGTTTTGGATTTGTTGTTACAATAATGAGAAGCCCAGCATGTTGCTTTTTTCTTTAGTTTCTATTTCTTGACTTTGAGAAAATTGATCCCATAATTTTAAAGATTAAAGGATGATCCTTGTACTAATCCTTACCTAAACCCTGCAGACCTGTATTTATTGAAACACCGCTTGTTTCAGAAAGGAATAAATTATTTTATTTTGTTATCAAGATACATGTATCACTGCCTGTAAAGAAAATTATCAATCAGCTGCAGTCTGAGCTAAGAACCTAGAAACCAATGGGTCTTGGAAAAGTCTGAAATTTTTGAGAATTTTGGACTTGTTCTTAAAGAGACCTTGAATTTCCTCCAAAATACTCCTTCATTGCTGTTCCTGTTGAAAGAAATCACTCCATTGCTAGGTGGTATATCTTTTTCTGAACATAATGTAAACATTTTCAGGGTTGTTTTCCTGTTGGAAATTTGTACCAGATTCAGATTTGCCTCGCCTGTTTCTTTGTATACCCCATACAGTGTATGCGTTCACTTGATTTTAGGGTTACCTGTAATTATGACTGATTATGGGAAAATATGGTGCCTTAAATATGAAAGGAAAGAATAAAATGATTGATAAACTGTTGAATGACCTTTTGGTCTTGTCATGGTTTATGGTAGGTTTTCAAAATTAATTGAATCAGATTGGTGAAAAGAACAATGCAATGCTGCATTGAATAAATATCAGTTATTCAACAATGCAACCCCATGGCAACAAGTTAAGATTGCAGACTAGAAGAATCTACGAGACAGCAGTGGCCATACTTAATCTAAAGGTGGCTTCTCTCTACTGACTCCCCTTTCCTTTCTGGAGGAAAGGACAGTGAGCACTGAATACAAATGTTACAAATTCATTGGGTTTAATTAGGCTAAAACAGAGAACAGGTTTAAAGTACAGGTCATTTTTCACCGGTCACTTGTTATAAAATCTTTACTAATGCTAAACTAAGACCTTGTTAGCTCTAAAAACAATGTTTTGGCCAAAGGTTAGCCAATTTAAAGGTTTTGGGTTGCTTTAGTATGTAGGCAAAGCAATGACCTGCAACAGGTGACCTGTGGAATGTGACCCCTGTTTTAAACCTGGCGAAAATTTAGAGCGCTCCACTTGAAAAGAGCCTCCATTAGCCACTAGGCAGATAACGAAATTAATTTTTGAACATGACTGCACTAAAGGGAAGTCTGTGTTTGCCTTATGAAAATCACTCAAACAGGAGAAATTAGTATGGATGAGATGGCAATGTAACAAAGACTGTATCTAATTGCTTTTTTGCAGGAAGTCCTGGTTCACGGCACAAGAGGAGTGCTTACAGTGCAGTATATGCTACCCTTTGACAACGTGGACTCGCTAAGCTTGTCATTTACCGTTGCTATTTTTAATTTGGCTCATTCTTTTAATTGAACGTTAAAGCAAGGAAGATTGGGAAAATTTTCATATTAATTTCTTTGAAAGGATAACGAAAAACTGTAATTCATTAACAATTATTAATTTTGTTCTTGTATAGAACCAATAATTTAATAAATTGATATTAAGATTTTGCTGTACCTACATGTATTAAATGGAAAGATTTGTAATTTCTCTGGAAATAATTATTTTCCATCTCTTTTAGTTTAAGGTTGTGAATAAAAAATTAAATGCTGTAAGGAAGATTGATATAGCTAGGGCTTTTCGTCTTACAGGGGCATTTTATCAAATTGCGGCTCATAGACCATTAATTTATTTTACAGGTCCCAGTTGTTCAAGTGATCCGTTGAATATTAAATAACTGTCAAGGGGATAAGTCATAATATTTATAGCAAAACCCATTGCGTTATCCAATGGATTTATTCGGTGGATAGCATTATCCACCTTTTTTGAACGACTGGGGCCAGTTCTGTGCTCAGGCTTTTGACTAAAAGCGAGGCTGGAGTTAGCTTTTCTTTGTTTCAAACCTCATTGCTTTTCGTTTGTAAATCATTTTGTCGTAATAACAAGTTTCTGCTTACATAAGAAAAGCAGTGCGGTTTGTCAAAATTTTAGGTAACATTGGGCTAGGCTGAAAGCGGGTGGAGAAAAATATTATTTTTGATATTTACCTCGTTTTGTTTTTATCAAGTGCATTTTTTTGCAAACGACTCAGTCAGCTTACCTACTTAAAAATCATGTTTCTTCACACCCTTTGAACTGTGGATACATCAGTTATTCACCAATGCATCGACCAACATGTCTGACCAACTGTTTGTTTACTGTTGGCTGACGCTGCAGTCATTAACAGTCATTGAAGTCCCTATCATCTGTCGATAATGTGTACCATAATAACTGTTCTTTGATTGCTCCTTCAGTTTTTAAGTAAACATTTGCACAATTCATACCTAGTGTGCCCCCAATCCGCATTCAAAATCTTGTGGGATTAGCCAGGGTAAAATCTGCAAGACTTGCTCTCAGGCGTAAATGGTCTAAAGGAGATCTTTATTTAGACTAAGTCTGCATTAATATTGTTAGTTTGAGTTGTTCAAGACATGATGTTGAACTCTTTTACTGGTTTTAGTAGTTCTTAAAAATTTAATAAAAATTGTGATTAATGTACTTGTATTGTAGTCTTTGGGCAACAGTACATATTAAGTTAACGTCAGTTCATGTCATCTGTTCTAAGCAACTTGTTATTGTCGCTGTCCAGTGATGAACAACAAAATCAAATACATCCCTTGGACCAGAAACGTTTTTGAAGAGTTATTAGGGCTAGGAGACACTTTTTGGTGATGTTTATTTGTCTGTTAGCACAGTGACATATACCCTGACCTGTGGAATGTAACCTGTGTTTTAGACCTGTGGCATATAAATGGTAAATATGTTTGGTATGTTTGACCATCATTATTATAACCGGCTTATCAATAAACAAGTTTAAAATTTGCATTGTTTAAATTTTGGTGTTGTCTAATATTCCCTCCAAAGAAAATTAAATTGAATTCCTGCTTAAATTGCTTGGGATTGTGGGTATTATGTTCATGCATAAGCCTAATAGCACCAAAAGCGTTCAGTTTTTTACTTTTTAAAATCTTTTAGCCTTGTAAATATAAGTCATTTTAAACTCTAGCGAATACTATGGACAATAATAATAGTAATGATAATAACAATGAGCTTTATATAAATGTTAAGTGTACAAAATTAATGTATTTAGTGCTCAGGCTCTGAGTGGGGGCACTACAGAAATCAAATCAACACATCAAATCGTAGGTTGGTTTTTGAACAGAAGGGAAAACCAGAATACCCAGAGAAAATCCTAATGGGACAGATCGGGTAGAAAACCATCATTATCATATGGCCCGTACGGCCCCGCGCGCTCTTTCATTGCAAAACTATTGGGAAAATCCCCGTATGAGGACTGACGCATTAGCGTGAGCAGGGCTGGAAAAAGCTGTACGGCCCTACTAGGAACACGTACTGCTCTGTGCGGTGCAATTTTAGGGGATTTCGTCGCTTTTGAACATCCAAGTAATTTACAGCCAGAAAAGCAGATGCAAACAACATACTAGATAAATTTTCTGTGCAGATTTTTGTTTTTTAATTTTGTCTTAACTTCATCTTCTGACTGCTCAAAAATAGTGTAAAGAGCCCATATGATAAAATGCTTATTGACTGAGTTTAGGTCGGCTGGACAGGAAAATATTTGGCCCTCGGTCATGTGCACGGACCTCGCTGCGCTCTGTCCGTACGCCATGACCTCTGGCCAAATATTTTCCCGTCCGGCCCTCCCACTCAGTACATAAACTCAAACCACATGAGATGCAAAGTCTGGGAATCAAACCTGGGCCACATTGGTGGGAGGCAAGTGCTGTCACCTCCGTGCCATCCCTGCTCCTCTAGTATCTCAAGGATGAGATACTTGGGCAAGGTGGATGTATGTTTTTTGCAATATGAAGTCAAGGCCACTAATATTGGACTTATTTTTATTTTCGTAATATTATTATTATTATTATTATTATTATTATTATTATTATTATTATTATTATTATTATTATTATTATTATTATTATTACTTCTTAGCAGCACGAAGTAAGATATCGCTTTGATGATCCATACGATGTTTTTGAAATTCATATTTAATCAATACATGTTTCGGATGAAACATCATCCATCGTCAGTTGACAAATGAGAAATAAACTAAAGTTGAGCAATAAATATATAGTGTAACAAAGTGAGATATAACATGAATAATTAAAGATGAAGGCGAGAACAGAATAAAAACACCCAACCACGAAACAAAACAGAAAAAACCAAACTGTTTAAGCTAAGAAAAGAAACTAATTAGTATGAAAGGGATAAATTAAGATGTTTGACTTGGGAATTTAAAGATGGCTGCTCCCAAAGGATAATGCATGGCTTCTTTGATTTTCAATTGGAAACGTGTGGAAGCAGAGTCGAGGATTTTAAAACAGTCTTCTGAACACCGGGAGCGACAATTTTCAGAACCTCTCAAGTGCTTAAATATGTGGGAATGTTTGTCGGAGGTGAGATGTTCACGGATGCGAGTGGCGAAGTGTCTATTGGTTTCACCAATATAACAGGCATTACAGCCTGCACATGAAAACTTGTAAATGACTCGCGATCGTAAACCCGCAGGGATAGGATCCTTCGCCCCAAACCAACTCCTAATTTTAAACGGGGTGAACACCAACTTAATTTCCAGGTCGCTGCAAAATGTGTTGACTAATTTCTTAATTCTGCGTTTTGTTATGATGGAAAAGGGACCGATGTACGGTAATTTAAAATACAAACAATTGTCCTTCCGAGCAACACTCTGAGAGGAATCGGAGGTAAAGTAATTGTTGAGAAATTTTCTTACAACATGTTGTTAGAAAATTTCTCAAGCTCGAGGTTAGGGTTTGCCTAACCTAGACTTACGTTATAGCCCACCTAAGTCTAACCTACATGTAGGTTAGCCTACCTAGATCTAACCTAGGTCTACGTTAGGCTAACCCTAACCCTCGCCCTTGACCTCACTCTCACCTTCACCGTCTCTTTAGCAACATTGTGTGAAGCAGCTGTGAAGAGCACACGAATTATGTTGATTGAAAGTCATTGTTCCCTCAGCCCTTGAAGCAGAAGATATTAAAACACTGAGGAGGACATTCATGGAGTCACGAGTGGATCAAATCTTGGTAAGTTTTGACAAAGTAAGAAGGATGATGAACATGTTAGCCATAAAATTCTCGAGGATATGTCAAAAAGGTGTTTTAATAATAGTGCAACAGGGGCAATTTCTGCAACTTCTGGAAATACGGTTATTGATGAAGAAAGGAAGTGAAAGTAGTACTTTAATTTTAAGAGGCTCATTCCAAATCTTGGTGTTGATTTGGCTTAAAAGATGCCATCCTGGGTTTGGAAGTGCTTATTGTTGCCTCTCTAGTAAATGATTGCCTCCTCAATTAGGGCAGCTCCTTTTACATCGGTCTGTCAACATGTAAAAGACGATCAATTTGTGAAGATTACAGAACCTATTGTAACATTAAAGAGAACATTTATTGTTCAAGTTTATAATCCTGAAGGCTTCAATGAGATCAGCTGAACATGTGCTCAGATCAAGCTTTTTTTATAGAGTTAAAACTCTAAATTACATGTGGCAGTAGCAAAAAACTTTGTTCAATTATGGGGGAATAAACACTTAAAAAGACATTAATTTAATATTTGAGATCTATACCCACTTGGTTAATCATAAACAAGGATAATAATATGTTAGCTTATATATAGTTTTTGCTATTGCATTTCTATTAAGTAAATAATTATTATGGCTTTAATACTGGCTTGCACATTGGATGGACTCACCTGCATTAACAATGACCTTAACTCTGCAAATGGGTGGATTCAGACAAAACAGGTAACAGTCTGCATAGGTTGAATTGTGTAATGGCTGCAACTACAGTGTACTATAAAATTAACCCATTGACTCCCAGGGGTACCCCATTGACGAGTAAAATACTGAGTCTGGCCCGTTTGGGCGTCAAAGGTTAATGATGTGTTTCTCAGACTATTATTATATATTATTCTGCATAATGAACATTAGAATCACTCTTCAAGTTTGCTTCACATCTCTTTTCTTTGCATTATTTTGCTCTTTAATATTTGTCTTAATCAACGACGAGTTCAATAAAATATTTAGCAATTAATGATGTGCATTGTGTTCAACTTGACAGAGTAAATCATTAAGCAGACCAAGCAGTTTTGATTCAGCTGAAGACAACGAAGAACCTGAGAAAGCTGTTGTAGACTCCAAGGTTGGTCTTATGATTGTCTTTATTTTCCAGACAATTTTTTGCAAGGCCAAGCAAAATTATCGAAATTTGGAGCTCTGATTGGCTTTCTAGTCACGTACAGTAACATAGATATATATTTTGTAACAAACTGTGTCCAATTTCATCCATTTGGATATATAACTTTATTGTATCCGGCTTGTACATAGTCATTCTCTATAAGTCCCAAGAGAAAATAAAAACAATTATGCTTATGCAAAAATTATGTTGGAAGGACAAACAGAGTATTGAGGCTAATTCTTGAATCTTTGCCCAATCACACATAGGAGCAAGAAAAGCTTGGAAAGCTGATAACAAATGTGAACTTGATGACCTCGCAGCTTGAACTTCATTACTTTGAAGATGCTGATAATGACATCATAGTCAGAGCTCGGGAAATGTCTGAGATGGTCAATGAAATGTACCTTTTTACAAGGTATGTTTTTAGTCCTTTAAATTAACATGAACCTCTTTTTTAACACCTCATATCAAAATGCATAATTATACTCTCATCTGTTCTGTATAATCATTTGTTTTGGTGCTAGTAAATAGAATCTGTTCACAAATGAATCAATTTTATCTCAAGTGATAATTTCTTTTCATTCTCATTATGCAGGGTTTGAGCTAGGATTTGATAACTGGGGGACAGGTTTGTCCCCTTAAGTTTGCTAAAATTGTGGGGGACATTTTCTTTTTTAGGGGGACAGTCAATTTTTTCCCGTTTTCTTACGTTCAAACAAAGAAAAAGGCATGACAACAAAAACATATTTTATTACCTGTTACTTGCTCTTAAAAAATTAATACAATCAAGAAAGTATAGAAAATGGTGTCAATGGCTTGAAATTGACCATTGTTCTCTATAAACACGACGCTGTGATGGTGTTGCTGAGTGTATCCCCCATAGTTTCCTAATTAACAGCATCCATGTGTTCTTTAAAGTCGTTGTGTCTTAGGGGAGTTGAGGTTCTAAAATTTGAACACCTTTTTCCGATGCCAAGGGGTTCATTTTCATAGATTTCCGACAAAAATAGCAGAACATCGCCTCTTTTTCATAGCCCAACAATGTGTGATCTCGCAACCAAGTTTTTTGGTTTCATTTGTGCCCCATCTGTTTCTTCCTCATTAAAACACTGTTCATCTTTTGCATTGTTTTTCTCTAATCAATCTGGCTTCGATTTGAGGCGAAAAAAGCAATCTATTGTATGAATACGTTTTCGTCGTGTTATTTTAATCCCCAGATGCATGCGTGCATCACGCTTGGTTGAACATCAGTAGAGTGACTGAAAAGTGACTTTAAAATGAACTTAAAACGCACGATAAAATTCCTCCCACGGTCTGTGTTTCAGCTTGTAATTTTTGTACTAAATTGTATCTCTTCTTGTGTGCTTCCTTCTGAGTTTTTCCCCAGATTTTGAAGGGGACAAAAATGTCCACTTCGCTGTTATTTTAAGGGACAATTTCAATATCAGTGCGGGATTGACGCAGTGGTGCGGCCTGGCTCAAACCCTGCATTATGTTTGACAAAGTGGAGACATTGTCAGGAGAAATTAAGTGCTGGTCACTATCAGAAGACTCAAATATTTTGCTGCAATGTCTTTCTGCACCTGCCTGATTTCAATGTACACTAAAAGTCATATACATTGTATCATTATTTTGACATAAAAGAAATTAGTTTATAAATAATTTT
>OX421458.1:6497421-6517421 GCA_949126865.1 Montipora capitata | reverse complement strand
ACCACTAATTATTGAAACGTATCTTTGGACAAGCCTTTGCAAGGTTAAATCAAACTTTGTACACTCTGACAACTTTCATAAATGGTGACCACTTTTACATTCTTTTGTGTTTATGTTGATTACATCTGCTGCTCTCATTTTGAAACAAAAATAGTTTTAAAATTTGCTCGTTGTAGCAAGGCTATAAGGGCTTATACCATTAAAACAAAAGAATATATTTTATTTGGCCACCATTATCAAAGAGGTCTATGACGCTGTTGGTCATCCGTTCTGTCTCTTTAGGTTTGGGGAGTAATGCATCTCACCAAGTGCGTAATTAAAATTGTGGCAAGAGTTGTCAACAGCTGCTATCTACTGGCTGAAAGGGTAAGAGAATTGTTTCGTCGAGGAAATAAAACCAGGACATTGCCTTTATCACGGTGATATTGTAAGTCCCATACAGTCCATGCTATCTCTCGCGTCACAGGTCTTCTTGAGAAATCAGGTCGATCCGGCCATTGTGCGTAAGAATTGGCCACACCAAGACATCTACTCTTTGAAAACAGATTTAGGTTTGGGTTTTTGTAACAGTTATGCCTTACAAACAAGGTTTGTGGAAAGATGCCTTTGGTTTAATTTATAACCATTTTGAAGGTGTTTCAAAGGCAGCACTTTGTTCTTAGTTTATGTTAATTTTTATACAGTGTATTTCATTGGCTGTGTAGTGTCATCCTTTCTACTGTTGTCTGCGCTAAATCCATTGTTATCTTTGTTCATTCTATTGTTCTTTTGGCCAATCCTGAAGCCCGTTCAGTGAGGTACGACACAACTCAGAGCAGGAACATACAACAACAGTCTTCATGTATTTGAAACACTAATCTCTTACTAACCGAGTGCGAGGGCTGTACTGGGGAATATTGGCCCAAGGTTGTGGCAGTATGGACTGAGCGCAGCGAGGTCCGTGAAAAAACTGCCTAGGGCCAATATTCCCCAGTATGGCCCCAAGCAAGTGAGGTTAGTAAGTTATTTACTATGTGGCAATGGGCATCGTTTCCTTGAGTGATGGGACACTTTTTGGCTTGGTGGAGGTTCGTAATCTACATCTTCCATCAGCAAACTTTGAACAGTAACCTTTCATATGTAAGACGAAATCCTGCTTGCGATAATTGTTTCACTCAACTTGATTTTCCTAGGAGCGAGAAAAAATACAGAAACAGACTGTTTCCATGGTAATGGGCCGTACTGTAAAATCCCAACCAAAGACCAGCCATTTTATAGCCTGAGAATTGCTTGCCATGTAATAAAATGCCATTAATTTTGTCCTTTCAGAATTCTCCTCTCAAGTTGCCTCCAGACCAAAGATTGTGGAAGATTGACGAGAGCATCTTTTCTGAAGACTCATCCATAGCCACATTATCACGAAAATCGTCTCTACAAAGTGTAGAGTGCATTGAATGTGAACCAAAAACTACCATTGAACACCTTGGAAGAACAGCATACAAAACAGAATTGTGACACTACATTTTTTTATGCCATTCTGAGAGATTAAGCGGCCCAATATGTAGTAAAAGTTCAGGTCACACTGAAACTCCAGCTTGGTTTTTAAACAATTTCGCCCAAGTGAACAGAATTTCCTCCATGTCTTAATCCAGGTAATCTAGGCTTGATTTCTCTTGAGTCTCTTTAGAGAGAGACTTTTCAGGGATGAGTGTGTGCTCCTTTCTTGAAACAGCGGCTGGTAATCAAGTCTTCTGGTAAAAGGGTCCTTTAAGGCTTTGAAGTGAAATGACATCTTAAGGTCTGGCCAAACGCTCGCAACATTTCAACGCAACATCTTGCAACATTGTTGGGCACAACATGTTGCATACGTTTGGCCACCCTGTTGCGATATGTTGCAACATGTTGGATGATGTTGGATCAAATTTTGAAAATGGTCAAATTTTTCGTGCAACATTTTGGATGTTGCATGATGTTGTGCTCGTTTGGCCACGTTCACGCAACATTGTTGCGCTAAGGCATGCGCGTTAGGTCCACTTCTTGCGCGCCAGGGACCTGGGGCACATGAACATTGACATGTTGCGTTGAAAATGATGAAAATGTTGCATCCGTTTGGCCACCCCGTGCAACACATGTCGCAATATCATGCAACAATGTTGCAAGATGTTGCGAGCGTTTGGCCAGGCCTTTAGACTGCTTAATAAGGGAGCTTAAGCAACAACAACAATGGGGACGGCAACAAGAACGTCATAAATTTGCATATTTAGTCGGCAAAAAAAATAGCTTTGCACGCCCTGCACGTGTGTTTTTCACTTTTGTCCATTTCTTTGCCGTCGTGAGCAAAACTGCAACGTGAAATAGCCAGATTTGAGGTTTTATGAAGAACGTCAGCACTTGAGGATAAATTTTCCTTTTCTCCTCTAATTAGCGCCGTTCCGACCAGTGTCGTTTTTGAGGAACTACCACACCCTTGTCATTAAAAAGGTTGAAATAGTCATGAAGTGATTACATTATAATGTGAATTTATATTTTGAGATGACGTTCTGGTTGCCGTTGTCGTTGCTTAAGCTCCCTAATTAACAATTATCACAGAGTCAAAGATGACTGGGTAAAGTACATATACAATCAAGCCAGACTAGTGGTCTGCAGTATTTTTGGAACTTGAATCAAGTAAATTTTGTTCTGAAGATTCTTAAATACAACAAAGAGATTCCATGTTGCCATGTGTCTGTTCAGTAATAGATTACAGATGAGGTCACTGACGTTCTTACTACACTTCGATGTCTTATGTGATCCATTACTGAACATATGCACGGCAACATGGAATCTATTTGTTTTGTAATAAAGAATCATTCAAAGTTTTTGATGATGACTTTGGCTATGCATCTGTCCTCTAAAAGATCTTAGGTGAGAACCGATCAAATTGCACGCATTATTGAGCTTATTATGTATTAATCCACATTAGATGATCTAACAGGATGAAATCTTAATATATTAACTATATTGGCCAAGATGCGGTTATTTTAAAAACAGTGAAAGCATGAGAGACATCAGAATACATTTCTAAATGTAAACTCTTTCCAAGCCGTTAGATACATGTAATTGTCAGGACGGGAAGACATGTAATTCAATTTTAATTGTAACAAACAGTTTCGTTATAATTAAGGCCTTAGTTGAATAATCATTAAGTAAGGTTTTTTTTTGTTCATATTTTGCAATGTGAACTGACACAGGTAACACTGTGACAGTAACTAAAAATTTGGAAGGGATGAAATGGTTCAATTGAAAGATCAAGACATCAAAGTGTATAATGAAACATAACACTCTGCTTTGACCAGGATGTGAAAAACATTATTTTTATTTATTAGCCCTCAGGAATATATACATTGTACTAAGAAAACCTATCTTGTTGTACACATTCTTTTTGTTTTTGCACCTTTCATGAACAAGTGGATTCCGGTGTTCCTGTTTCGGCTAGACTAAAACACAGGCCACATGTCACTGTGCCACAAAATCAATAAACAACACAAAAAGTGTCTCCAGTAGCCCTATTTACGTTCCAAAAATGTTGTTTCAGGTTTAGGGGAAACGTTTGGTTTAGTCTTGACCTGTGCAATGTGACCTGTGTTTTAAACCCATCTGTTTCGATATCTTAAACGCCAACTTAAAATTCAATTACTCTTTGGAGGTCTTGATTTAACAACATCTGTATAGAGCGGTTTTCAAATGAGTGTCGTAAAACCAAAACCAAAGTAATTACTTTGGCCAATCAAAAAGGACGGGAGACAATCCAGTAAACCAATCAAAAGTCGAAGTAATTACACGTAGCCGACACAAAGCGCGGGAAAATGTGCACGCGCGAGCCACAATTGGTTTTGGTTTCACTTCTGATTGGTTGAAAAAGTGGCGCGAGAACTTTGAACCAATCACTGAGTGAAGTAATTATAAACCAAAGCAATTCGCTAATTACTTTCGACACAATTGAAAACCGCTCTACTCAAACTTATAGATTTTACTCAGTCTAATGTCAGACGATTTTACTCGTCAATGGGGTCTGTTGCACTGCTGGAAGCTAAGGGTTTAACAGCCCTTTGCCTAAACTTTTTATTGTGAAAGAGTGAATTATAATTAATATTGACATTCTATCATTACAGCCATTTTTGGAAATGGTGGATTTTGACCCACTTTACTCTGTTGCATTGGATATCGTTGAAGGCAGAAAAAAGTGAAACCATTGATTGAACTTGGAATTTAGGGGTTTTATGAAAGCAAGAGTAATAAGTATTCAACTGCAATATTTTGCAGTTTTTCTTTGACACTCAAGGGTTAGCCTTGTGAGAAAGATATGCAATTTGAAAAATGAAACCTTGCACCTGTTTATAGGAGTTTCGTACGGGTTTTTTTTGGTGGAAGGTTAATTTTTTTTCAACATTAAGAATTGTTGGTAAACAAGATGGAGTCTTGCCAATTTTTTCCACCACAAAGCCTTTTTTGGAATGGCAGCTTTTGCTTGGCTTGGAAACCTCCCTAGCCCTGTGTAAAGGATACAGCAAATTCTTTCAAAATAAGTGGCTTAGGCCCGTTTTAAACGTCGCATTTTACATGTGCCGAATCTAATGCAAGTGAGCGAAATAAGTGCATGCTGCGGCACGCCGATCCGAGAGAGTACGAAGACCACAGTGCACAAGTGCGTCCCTGTAGGGAAGGCCAGGAAAGACCCTCAATTAGCAGGCTAAGATATTTCGGAAAATTTTCCCAAACTGGGGAGGCATACTCCAACACTGAACGGATCAGGCTGGAGTACACCAGAACTAAATCCCCTTCCATCACACCTGACTTCTTCAAACAACGCAGTGCGTACAGGCGTTTGCACGCTCTCTGAACAATGTACTCGCAGTGCGTGCTCCAGCGTAACTTATCAGTAACATACACACCAAGCATCTTATACGTGTGGACGCGCTCGATTTCGGACTCAGAAAGCTGCAAAGGAGGAGGATGGCGCGGCTTGTAGTGTAAGAAATCAATAAACATCTCCTTGCACTTCACTGGGTTGAGGCGCATGCCAAGCTCACTAGCATATGTGCAAATATCTCTTGCAATGAACGGCAGAAAACTGGTGGAACACCTAGGTATAATCTCTACTTTCGAAAGGTCGTCTACGTATTTAGCCCTGATCTTCCATTGCCTGGCGAGGTTATTAACAAGTACTGCAAACAGCTAGGGGGCCAATTTAGTCCCTTGTGGAATACCACCCCTAGGCACTGACAACATGACCCGAGATAGCACTACTTATTTTAACCGACTGCGATCTGTTTGTCAAAAACGATCCGATCCAGGTACACCAAGATTACGCAGTTCAGTGCAAAGGATATTATGGTCCACAAAGTCGAACCCTTTGCTAAAGTCTGTAAATAGAACTCTAGCATAGCAGTGTCCAGGGCTTCTAAAATACAATGTAAAACATAAATTAAGGCACGCGTCGTTGATTTTCCCGGTAGAGCATCGAAATGCACCAATCACAGCTGCTGAAAACCAACCAATCACAGCAGAGCATCCTGCTTAAAAGGTGACGCGTAACCAGTCGACCTCATCGCCTGATGAAGACTAGCAGTATGCAGTCGAAACGTCGCGTGACCACATCGTGAGACAAACGAGAATACTTTATTATTATTGTACTTCACCACGATAAATAACAGCAACCTTTTTTTACGACACACAAAATATATCATTATTTCTTAATATTTCGTAAATCCCAGTCTCGATATTCTTATGAAATGTATTCTTATTTAAAAAAAAAAAAAGAGAGTAGCATTGGTAAGCAATGTAAAGGTGTATAGAAGTGAGTAAGGCACGATGTATTTTTCCTTGTAGTAGTCGAAATGTGAACTAAAGCTATGAGATTGCAATTGAGTGCACGGGAGACGAAGTCATCACGGCTTCCCTGCATGGGACGTTCGAAAGTTTGATGGATGGAAAGCATAAATGCAGTTTGGTGATTTCTTGGCAGAATTGTGAAAAAGGGTGTAAGGGCCCGTTTATATGAGGCGAGCCAGCCCGGTTAGGCAAGCTGGCCCGGTAAAAGGGCTGAAGTGTTTATATGTTCTTGTAACCGTCAAAGTCACACAAGGGATAACTGTTTTGGTTCGAAATGAAGGTCCATTTTAGCTCAAGCAAGTACGGAATGGAATTTCAAACAAAATATGCAAAAATAATCCTGTGAAAATGCAAATCTCGGATCTGGCTGCGTTTTCAAGGCAACCCACCCGTCCTGAAAAATTTTCATCCCGGTAAACCGGGCTGGACCGTTTATGATGAGAATTTTGCAGCCCGGCTTGCCGAGATCTCGGCAGCTCAGACCATGATCTCGGCAAGCGGGCCAGCCCGCCTTTTCATATAAACGAATCGAGATTTTACCAAAGAAAATAAGCACTAGCCGAGGTCTCTCCAGAGCGGGCCAGCCCAAAGGCAATGGCCTTGGCCTTTACTTTTTCTACTCAAGACAATCACTTTGTTCGAAATTTGCGTGTAAACAACTTGACTTTTCAAGGTGGTTAAGTATATAAACGTATCTAAACGTAGTACTCCAGTCCAATATAAAAAAATTGTGACTATGCAGACCGTCATACTACATTTAGCTCTGCGACCGCAGACTAGACCTTATAAACGAGGAAGCGATTCCTCTTGTTTGTAAATTTTACTTTTTTTAACGGCGTGCCATCAAATGGCGATTCGTTCACCCTTAACTACCAAAATACTTACCATTTTTAAAGTAATCTTTCGCGAATAAACGGTTTGAGGCACTTGGCTACGCCGTATTAGAAGTTCCCATTGCAACAAATGCGGTTTCGAGTCAATGTGGGCTCAGGTTTAGGCATCACGTGAGCAATGTCAACGGTTCATGTTCGAAGAGCGTGCGAGGTAGATCGTATCTGGTAGTAAGTCCATCACTTTATAAGTGATCTTTCGGGCCATATTCGTCAACAGAAGCCCCCAGGCTGGCATCATTAAGCTGGAATGTGGGTAGAGGCAAACCTTTGGAAGAAAACAGAGGCGAGAGATGGTTTCATCCAGACTGGGACGCCCAAAATGTTCTGTTGTAAACATGGCGGTTCACGAGTGAAGTTGTCTCTCTGGCCTTTCTGTGGACGAATTCCAGGACCTACTGACACAATCTGGGCAAGTTTTGAAAGCTAAAACTTTCAATCGATGCGTTATTTTGCTGGTAGGACTGGGTGGCCCGACACTTATGAAAAAATCTATGAAATGAGAATCGGGGGGCTTCCCTTGTCATGGAATGGCAGAATTACCCAGAATTCTTTGTGGCCACGAAGGAGGCAACTTGACTGGCCCTCGTCAAATGGCTAAAGCGCGGCCGGAGGAAAAAGTAGTGAGAAGAAGATCTCTAGCCAGAAACTAAGGAGTAACCCTGGTGTGTGCTGTTAACGTAGACTTTTGATTTCTGAAGAAGTTTTTACTCTGGAAAGCTCGCAACAAAGTAGTGCTTTTTTTCTCCGTGTTATCCTCGCAGCAAAAGAACTGGCCTTTCGTAATTTCTTGTCAAGCAAAGGGTATAATGTAAATAAGAGAATACTGAGATTTCTATTTGCAAATTACCTGTCCTTTTACCACTTAAGTCAAACTCTACATCTCTATGCAATAAGCGCATTCAAAATCTTCTCATGCATGATCTTGGTGGAAATTACATTCTGTCCTTCAATAAACCTAAAACAACCAATTATGGTCTTAGTTCTTTTTTAACGTATCAGCTAAGTTGCGAAATGCGCTACCTGATTTTATCCGTACCACTGAGTTTACTGGGTTTAAAAGAGGATCGAGGGTCGCATTTTGTACAGCGGCTTTTCTTATTAATTAATATATCTTCAAATATTGTGCATTTCGTTATGTACCTGTATATGCTATGTATTTTAGTTGTAAATGTAATGTCTCGAAGATATTAGCTCTTGCAGTTATTCTGAAATTAGAGATGAAATAAAGTTTATGCATGCTTGCATGTATGTATGTGTGTTACCTTTAGCAGGGCGCATGCGCACACTTTGTAATCTGCGACTTCTTTGCTTACCATATGACGGAGAAAATGACTTTTCCGTTAAATATATAAGCCATCTAATTCTTACGCTATATTGACAAGGGCGGTTTGGAGCTGTGAGTAGGCGTGGGATTTGTCACATATGGTTTAGGGGCCGACATATCTCTCCCTCAATGCCGTACCGGGAGGCAAGGTCGGTAGCAGAAAGCAGCGAAGGGCCAACTGCGTCCAAAAGCGATCGCACGGGCCGAAATCCCGGGATGACTCGTTTGGTACGACGCTCCAGCGCCGGTGTCTGGAGGTACTGCGTTTTTCTCTCTTGTTCAAACATTCCGTCAGCGCATGCGCAAATGTTCTGGCTCTTCGATACCTAGCCTACCAAAAAAGAAAATTAACAAGCTGGTTTTTTTTTCTTTTTTTTTTTTTTAACCAGCAATTGACATTTCAGTTGATTTTATAGGCATAAACGTAACGTAAGAACCGTGCGTGTCTGGTCTTGTCTCAGATAGAGGCGAGAGATGGTTTCATGCAGACTGGGACGCCTAAAATGCTCTGTCTCTAAGAGTAGTCGCTTTGTAATTTTTTAATAGTAGTATTTATAAATCATTTCTTATATTTCTTACTTGTAAAGAGGCGCAATTCAGTTTTTTTTAACTGCAATGTTTTTCTTAATAAACACAGTCTATCTATCTATATCTATCTGTTGTAAACATGGCGGTTCACGAGTGAAGTTGTCTCTCTGGCCTTTCTGTGGACGAATTCCAGGACCTACTGACACAATCTGGGCAAGTTTTGAAAGCTAAAACTTTCAATCGATGCGTTATTTTGCTGGTAGGACTGGGTGGCCCGACACTTATGAAAAAATCTATGAAATGAGAATCGGGGGGCTTCCCTTGTCATGGAATGGCAGAATTACCCAGAATTCTTTGTGGCCACGAAGGAGGCAACTTGACTGGCCCTCGTCAAATGGCTAAAGCGCGGCCGGAGGAAAAAGTAGTGAGAAGAAGATCTCTAGCCAGAAACTAAGGAGTAACCCTGGTGTGTGCTGTTAACGTAGACTTTTGATTTCTGAAGAAGTTTTTACTCTGGAAAGCTCGCAACAAAGTAGTGCTTTTTTTCTCCGTGTTATCCTCGCAGCAAAAGAACTGGCCTTTCGTAATTTCTTGTCAAGCAAAGGGTATAATGTAAATAAGAGAATACTGAGATTTCTATTTGCAAATTACCTGTCCTTTTACCACTTAAGTCAAACTCTACATCTCTATGCAATAAGCGCATTCAAAATCTTCTCATGCATGATCTTGGTGGAAATTACATTCTGTCCTTCAATAAACCTAAAACAACCAATTATGGTCTTAGTTCTTTTTTAACGTATCAGCTAAGTTGCGAAATGCGCTACCTGATTTTATCCGTACCACTGAGTTTACTGGGTTTAAAAGAGGATCGAGGGTCGCATTTTGTACAGCGGCTTTTCTTATTAATTAATATATCTTCAAATATTGTGCATTTCGTTATGTACCTGTATATGCTATGTATTTTAGTTGTAAATGTAATGTCTCGAAGATATTAGCTCTTGCAGTTATTCTGAAATTAGAGATGAAATAAAGTTTATGCATGCTTGCATGTATGTATGTGTGTTACCTTTAGCAGGGCGCATGCGCACACTTTGTAATCTGCGACTTCTTTGCTTACCATATGACGGAGAAAATGACTTTTCCGTTAAATATATAAGCCATCTAATTCTTACGCTATATTGACAAGGGCGGTTTGGAGCTGTGAGTAGGCGTGGGATTTGTCACATATGGTTTAGGGGCCGACATATCTCTCCCTCAATGCCGTACCGGGAGGCAAGGTCGGTAGCAGAAAGCAGCGAAGGGCCAACTGCGTCCAAAAGCGATCGCACGGGCCGAAATCCCGGGATGACTCGTTTGGTACGACGCTCCAGCGCCGGTGTCTGGAGGTACTGCGTTTTTCTCTCTTGTTCAAACATTCCGTCAGCGCATGCGCAAATGTTCTGGCTCTTCGATACCTAGCCTACCAAAAAAGAAAATTAACAAGCTGGTTTTTTTTTCTTTTTTTTTTTTTTAACCAGCAATTGACATTTCAGTTGATTTTATAGGCATAAACGTAACGTAAGAACCGTGCGTGTCTGGTCTTGTCTCAGATAGAGGCGAGAGATGGTTTCATGCAGACTGGGACGCCTAAAATGCTCTGTCTCTAAGAGTAGTCGCTTTGTAATTTTTTAATAGTAGTATTTATAAATCATTTCTTATATTTCTTACTTGTAAAGAGGCGCAATTCAGTTTTTTTTAACTGCAATGTTTTTCTTAATAAACACAGTCTATCTATCTATATCTATCTGTTGTAAACATGGCGGTTCACGAGTGAAGTTGTCTCTCTGGCCTTTCTGTGGACGAATTCCAGGACCTACTGACACAATCTGGGCAAGTTTTGAAAGCTAAAACTTTCAATCGATGCGTTATTTTGCTGGTAGGACTGGGTGGCCCGACACTTATGAAAAAATCTATGAAATGAGAATCGGGGGGCTTCCCTTGTCATGGAATGGCAGAATTACCCAGAATTCTTTGTGGCCACGAAGGAGGCAACTTGACTGGCCCTCGTCAAATGGCTAAAGCGCGGCCGGAGGAAAAAGTAGTGAGAAGAAGATCTCTAGCCAGAAACTAAGGAGTAACCCTGGTGTGTGCTGTTAACGTAGACTTTTGATTTCTGAAGAAGTTTTTACTCTGGAAAGCTCGCAACAAAGTAGTGCTTTTTTTCTCCGTGTTATCCTCGCAGCAAAAGAACTGGCCTTTCGTAATTTCTTGTCAAGCAAAGGGTATAATGTAAATAAGAGAATACTGAGATTTCTATTTGCAAATTACCTGTCCTTTTACCACTTAAGTCAAACTCTACATCTCTATGCAATAAGCGCATTCAAAATCTTCTCATGCATGATCTTGGTGGAAATTACATTCTGTCCTTCAATAAACCTAAAACAACCAATTATGGTCTTAGTTCTTTTTTAACGTATCAGCTAAGTTGCGAAATGCGCTACCTGATTTTATCCGTACCACTGAGTTTACTGGGTTTAAAAGAGGATCGAGGGTCGCATTTTGTACAGCGGCTTTTCTTATTAATTAATATATCTTCAAATATTGTGCATTTCGTTATGTACCTGTATATGCTATGTATTTTAGTTGTAAATGTAATGTCTCGAAGATATTAGCTCTTGCAGTTATTCTGAAATTAGAGATGAAATAAAGTTTATGCATGCTTGCATGTATGTATGTGTGTTACCTTTAGCAGGGCGCATGCGCACACTTTGTAATCTGCGACTTCTTTGCTTACCATATGACGGAGAAAATGACTTTTCCGTTAAATATATAAGCCATCTAATTCTTACGCTATATTGACAAGGGCGGTTTGGAGCTGTGAGTAGGCGTGGGATTTGTCACATATGGTTTAGGGGCCGACATATCTCTCCCTCAATGCCGTACCGGGAGGCAAGGTCGGTAGCAGAAAGCAGCGAAGGGCCAACTGCGTCCAAAAGCGATCGCACGGGCCGAAATCCCGGGATGACTCGTTTGGTACGACGCTCCAGCGCCGGTGTCTGGAGGTACTGCGTTTTTCTCTCTTGTTCAAACATTCCGTCAGCGCATGCGCAAATGTTCTGGCTCTTCGATACCTAGCCTACCAAAAAAGAAAATTAACAAGCTGGTTTTTTTTTCTTTTTTTTTTTTTTAACCAGCAATTGACATTTCAGTTGATTTTATAGGCATAAACGTAACGTAAGAACCGTGCGTGTCTGGTCTTGTCTCAGATAGAGGCGAGAGATGGTTTCATGCAGACTGGGACGCCTAAAATGCTCTGTCTCTAAGAGTAGTCGCTTTGTAATTTTTTAATAGTAGTATTTATAAATCATTTCTTATATTTCTTACTTGTAAAGAGGCGCAATTCAGTTTTTTTTAACTGCAATGTTTTTCTTAATAAACACAGTCTATCTATCTATATCTATCTGTTGTAAACATGGCGGTTCACGAGTGAAGTTGTCTCTCTGGCCTTTCTGTGGACGAATTCCAGGACCTACTGACACAATCTGGGCAAGTTTTGAAAGCTAAAACTTTCAATCGATGCGTTATTTTGCTGGTAGGACTGGGTGGCCCGACACTTATGAAAAAATCTATGAAATGAGAATCGGGGGGCTTCCCTTGTCATGGAATGGCAGAATTACCCAGAATTCTTTGTGGCCACGAAGGAGGCAACTTGACTGGCCCTCGTCAAATGGCTAAAGCGCGGCCGGAGGAAAAAGTAGTGAGAAGAAGATCTCTAGCCAGAAACTAAGGAGTAACCCTGGTGTGTGCTGTTAACGTAGACTTTTGATTTCTGAAGAAGTTTTTACTCTGGAAAGCTCGCAACAAAGTAGTGCTTTTTTTCTCCGTGTTATCCTCGCAGCAAAAGAACTGGCCTTTCGTAATTTCTTGTCAAGCAAAGGGTATAATGTAAATAAGAGAATACTGAGATTTCTATTTGCAAATTACCTGTCCTTTTACCACTTAAGTCAAACTCTACATCTCTATGCAATAAGCGCATTCAAAATCTTCTCATGCATGATCTTGGTGGAAATTACATTCTGTCCTTCAATAAACCTAAAACAACCAATTATGGTCTTAGTTCTTTTTTAACGTATCAGCTAAGTTGCGAAATGCGCTACCTGATTTTATCCGTACCACTGAGTTTACTGGGTTTAAAAGAGGATCGAGGGTCGCATTTTGTACAGCGGCTTTTCTTATTAATTAATATATCTTCAAATATTGTGCATTTCGTTATGTACCTGTATATGCTATGTATTTTAGTTGTAAATGTAATGTCTCGAAGATATTAGCTCTTGCAGTTATTCTGAAATTAGAGATGAAATAAAGTTTATGCATGCTTGCATGTATGTATGTGTGTTACCTTTAGCAGGGCGCATGCGCACACTTTGTAATCTGCGACTTCTTTGCTTACCATATGACGGAGAAAATGACTTTTCCGTTAAATATATAAGCCATCTAATTCTTACGCTATATTGACAAGGGCGGTTTGGAGCTGTGAGTAGGCGTGGGATTTGTCACATATGGTTTAGGGGCCGACATATCTCTCCCTCAATGCCGTACCGGGAGGCAAGGTCGGTAGCAGAAAGCAGCGAAGGGCCAACTGCGTCCAAAAGCGATCGCACGGGCCGAAATCCCGGGATGACTCGTTTGGTACGACGCTCCAGCGCCGGTGTCTGGAGGTACTGCGTTTTTCTCTCTTGTTCAAACATTCCGTCAGCGCATGCGCAAATGTTCTGGCTCTTCGATACCTAGCCTACCAAAAAAGAAAATTAACAAGCTGGTTTTTTTTTCTTTTTTTTTTTTTTAACCAGCAATTGACATTTCAGTTGATTTTATAGGCATAAACGTAACGTAAGAACCGTGCGTGTCTGGTCTTGTCTCAGATAGAGGCGAGAGATGGTTTCATGCAGACTGGGACGCCTAAAATGCTCTGTCTCTAAGAGTAGTCGCTTTGTAATTTTTTAATAGTAGTATTTATAAATCATTTCTTATATTTCTTACTTGTAAAGAGGCGCAATTCAGTTTTTTTTAACTGCAATGTTTTTCTTAATAAACACAGTCTATCTATCTATATCTATCTGTTGTAAACATGGCGGTTCACGAGTGAAGTTGTCTCTCTGGCCTTTCTGTGGACGAATTCCAGGACCTACTGACACAATCTGGGCAAGTTTTGAAAGCTAAAACTTTCAATCGATGCGTTATTTTGCTGGTAGGACTGGGTGGCCCGACACTTATGAAAAAATCTATGAAATGAGAATCGGGGGGCTTCCCTTGTCATGGAATGGCAGAATTACCCAGAATTCTTTGTGGCCACGAAGGAGGCAACTTGACTGGCCCTCGTCAAATGGCTAAAGCGCGGCCGGAGGAAAAAGTAGTGAGAAGAAGATCTCTAGCCAGAAACTAAGGAGTAACCCTGGTGTGTGCTGTTAACGTAGACTTTTGATTTCTGAAGAAGTTTTTACTCTGGAAAGCTCGCAACAAAGTAGTGCTTTTTTTCTCCGTGTTATCCTCGCAGCAAAAGAACTGGCCTTTCGTAATTTCTTGTCAAGCAAAGGGTATAATGTAAATAAGAGAATACTGAGATTTCTATTTGCAAATTACCTGTCCTTTTACCACTTAAGTCAAACTCTACATCTCTATGCAATAAGCGCATTCAAAATCTTCTCATGCATGATCTTGGTGGAAATTACATTCTGTCCTTCAATAAACCTAAAACAACCAATTATGGTCTTAGTTCTTTTTTAACGTATCAGCTAAGTTGCGAAATGCGCTACCTGATTTTATCCGTACCACTGAGTTTACTGGGTTTAAAAGAGGATCGAGGGTCGCATTTTGTACAGCGGCTTTTCTTATTAATTAATATATCTTCAAATATTGTGCATTTCGTTATGTACCTGTATATGCTATGTATTTTAGTTGTAAATGTAATGTCTCGAAGATATTAGCTCTTGCAGTTATTCTGAAATTAGAGATGAAATAAAGTTTATGCATGCTTGCATGTATGTATGTGTGTTACCTTTAGCAGGGCGCATGCGCACACTTTGTAATCTGCGACTTCTTTGCTTACCATATGACGGAGAAAATGACTTTTCCGTTAAATATATAAGCCATCTAATTCTTACGCTATATTGACAAGGGCGGTTTGGAGCTGTGAGTAGGCGTGGGATTTGTCACATATGGTTTAGGGGCCGACATATCTCTCCCTCAATGCCGTACCGGGAGGCAAGGTCGGTAGCAGAAAGCAGCGAAGGGCCAACTGCGTCCAAAAGCGATCGCACGGGCCGAAATCCCGGGATGACTCGTTTGGTACGACGCTCCAGCGCCGGTGTCTGGAGGTACTGCGTTTTTCTCTCTTGTTCAAACATTCCGTCAGCGCATGCGCAAATGTTCTGGCTCTTCGATACCTAGCCTACCAAAAAAGAAAATTAACAAGCTGGTTTTTTTTTCTTTTTTTTTTTTTTAACCAGCAATTGACATTTCAGTTGATTTTATAGGCATAAACGTAACGTAAGAACCGTGCGTGTCTGGTCTTGTCTCAGATAGAGGCGAGAGATGGTTTCATGCAGACTGGGACGCCTAAAATGCTCTGTCTCTAAGAGTAGTCGCTTTGTAATTTTTTAATAGTAGTATTTATAAATCATTTCTTATATTTCTTACTTGTAAAGAGGCGCAATTCAGTTTTTTTTAACTGCAATGTTTTTCTTAATAAACACAGTCTATCTATCTATATCTATCTGTTGTAAACATGGCGGTTCACGAGTGAAGTTGTCTCTCTGGCCTTTCTGTGGACGAATTCCAGGACCTACTGACACAATCTGGGCAAGTTTTGAAAGCTAAAACTTTCAATCGATGCGTTATTTTGCTGGTAGGACTGGGTGGCCCGACACTTATGAAAAAATCTATGAAATGAGAATCGGGGGGCTTCCCTTGTCATGGAATGGCAGAATTACCCAGAATTCTTTGTGGCCACGAAGGAGGCAACTTGACTGGCCCTCGTCAAATGGCTAAAGCGCGGCCGGAGGAAAAAGTAGTGAGAAGAAGATCTCTAGCCAGAAACTAAGGAGTAACCCTGGTGTGTGCTGTTAACGTAGACTTTTGATTTCTGAAGAAGTTTTTACTCTGGAAAGCTCGCAACAAAGTAGTGCTTTTTTTCTCCGTGTTATCCTCGCAGCAAAAGAACTGGCCTTTCGTAATTTCTTGTCAAGCAAAGGGTATAATGTAAATAAGAGAATACTGAGATTTCTATTTGCAAATTACCTGTCCTTTTACCACTTAAGTCAAACTCTACATCTCTATGCAATAAGCGCATTCAAAATCTTCTCATGCATGATCTTGGTGGAAATTACATTCTGTCCTTCAATAAACCTAAAACAACCAATTATGGTCTTAGTTCTTTTTTAACGTATCAGCTAAGTTGCGAAATGCGCTACCTGATTTTATCCGTACCACTGAGTTTACTGGGTTTAAAAGAGGATCGAGGGTCGCATTTTGTACAGCGGCTTTTCTTATTAATTAATATATCTTCAAATATTGTGCATTTCGTTATGTACCTGTATATGCTATGTATTTTAGTTGTAAATGTAATGTCTCGAAGATATTAGCTCTTGCAGTTATTCTGAAATTAGAGATGAAATAAAGTTTATGCATGCTTGCATGTATGTATGTGTGTTACCTTTAGCAGGGCGCATGCGCACACTTTGTAATCTGCGACTTCTTTGCTTACCATATGACGGAGAAAATGACTTTTCCGTTAAATATATAAGCCATCTAATTCTTACGCTATATTGACAAGGGCGGTTTGGAGCTGTGAGTAGGCGTGGGATTTGTCACATATGGTTTAGGGGCCGACATATCTCTCCCTCAATGCCGTACCGGGAGGCAAGGTCGGTAGCAGAAAGCAGCGAAGGGCCAACTGCGTCCAAAAGCGATCGCACGGGCCGAAATCCCGGGATGACTCGTTTGGTACGACGCTCCAGCGCCGGTGTCTGGAGGTACTGCGTTTTTCTCTCTTGTTCAAACATTCCGTCAGCGCATGCGCAAATGTTCTGGCTCTTCGATACCTAGCCTACCAAAAAAGAAAATTAACAAGCTGGTTTTTTTTTCTTTTTTTTTTTTTTAACCAGCAATTGACATTTCAGTTGATTTTATAGGCATAAACGTAACGTAAGAACCGTGCGTGTCTGGTCTTGTCTCAGATAGAGGCGAGAGATGGTTTCATGCAGACTGGGACGCCTAAAATGCTCTGTCTCTAAGAGTAGTCGCTTTGTAATTTTTTAATAGTAGTATTTATAAATCATTTCTTATATTTCTTACTTGTAAAGAGGCGCAATTCAGTTTTTTTTAACTGCAATGTTTTTCTTAATAAACACAGTCTATCTATCTATATCTATCTGTTGTAAACATGGCGGTTCACGAGTGAAGTTGTCTCTCTGGCCTTTCTGTGGACGAATTCCAGGACCTACTGACACAATCTGGGCAAGTTTTGAAAGCTAAAACTTTCAATCGATGCGTTATTTTGCTGGTAGGACTGGGTGGCCCGACACTTATGAAAAAATCTATGAAATGAGAATCGGGGGGCTTCCCTTGTCATGGAATGGCAGAATTACCCAGAATTCTTTGTGGCCACGAAGGAGGCAACTTGACTGGCCCTCGTCAAATGGCTAAAGCGCGGCCGGAGGAAAAAGTAGTGAGAAGAAGATCTCTAGCCAGAAACTAAGGAGTAACCCTGGTGTGTGCTGTTAACGTAGACTTTTGATTTCTGAAGAAGTTTTTACTCTGGAAAGCTCGCAACAAAGTAGTGCTTTTTTTCTCCGTGTTATCCTCGCAGCAAAAGAACTGGCCTTTCGTAATTTCTTGTCAAGCAAAGGGTATAATGTAAATAAGAGAATACTGAGATTTCTATTTGCAAATTACCTGTCCTTTTACCACTTAAGTCAAACTCTACATCTCTATGCAATAAGCGCATTCAAAATCTTCTCATGCATGATCTTGGTGGAAATTACATTCTGTCCTTCAATAAACCTAAAACAACCAATTATGGTCTTAGTTCTTTTTTAACGTATCAGCTAAGTTGCGAAATGCGCTACCTGATTTTATCCGTACCACTGAGTTTACTGGGTTTAAAAGAGGATCGAGGGTCGCATTTTGTACAGCGGCTTTTCTTATTAATTAATATATCTTCAAATATTGTGCATTTCGTTATGTACCTGTATATGCTATGTATTTTAGTTGTAAATGTAATGTCTCGAAGATATTAGCTCTTGCAGTTATTCTGAAATTAGAGATGAAATAAAGTTTATGCATGCTTGCATGTATGTATGTGTGTTACCTTTAGCAGGGCGCATGCGCACACTTTGTAATCTGCGACTTCTTTGCTTACCATATGACGGAGAAAATGACTTTTCCGTTAAATATATAAGCCATCTAATTCTTACGCTATATTGACAAGGGCGGTTTGGAGCTGTGAGTAGGCGTGGGATTTGTCACATATGGTTTAGGGGCCGACATATCTCTCCCTCAATGCCGTACCGGGAGGCAAGGTCGGTAGCAGAAAGCAGCGAAGGGCCAACTGCGTCCAAAAGCGATCGCACGGGCCGAAATCCCGGGATGACTCGTTTGGTACGACGCTCCAGCGCCGGTGTCTGGAGGTACTGCGTTTTTCTCTCTTGTTCAAACATTCCGTCAGCGCATGCGCAAATGTTCTGGCTCTTCGATACCTAGCCTACCAAAAAAGAAAATTAACAAGCTGGTTTTTTTTTCTTTTTTTTTTTTTTAACCAGCAATTGACATTTCAGTTGATTTTATAGGCATAAACGTAACGTAAGAACCGTGCGTGTCTGGTCTTGTCTCAGATAGAGGCGAGAGATGGTTTCATGCAGACTGGGACGCCTAAAATGCTCTGTCTCTAAGAGTAGTCGCTTTGTAATTTTTTAATAGTAGTATTTATAAATCATTTCTTATATTTCTTACTTGTAAAGAGGCGCAATTCAGTTTTTTTTAACTGCAATGTTTTTCTTAATAAACACAGTCTATCTATCTATATCTATCTGTTGTAAACATGGCGGTTCACGAGTGAAGTTGTCTCTCTGGCCTTTCTGTGGACGAATTCCAGGACCTACTGACACAATCTGGGCAAGTTTTGAAAGCTAAAACTTTCAATCGATGCGTTATTTTGCTGGTAGGACTGGGTGGCCCGACACTTATGAAAAAATCTATGAAATGAGAATCGGGGGGCTTCCCTTGTCATGGAATGGCAGAATTACCCAGAATTCTTTGTGGCCACGAAGGAGGCAACTTGACTGGCCCTCGTCAAATGGCTAAAGCGCGGCCGGAGGAAAAAGTAGTGAGAAGAAGATCTCTAGCCAGAAACTAAGGAGTAACCCTGGTGTGTGCTGTTAACGTAGACTTTTGATTTCTGAAGAAGTTTTTACTCTGGAAAGCTCGCAACAAAGTAGTGCTTTTTTTCTCCGTGTTATCCTCGCAGCAAAAGAACTGGCCTTTCGTAATTTCTTGTCAAGCAAAGGGTATAATGTAAATAAGAGAATACTGAGATTTCTATTTGCAAATTACCTGTCCTTTTACCACTTAAGTCAAACTCTACATCTCTATGCAATAAGCGCATTCAAAATCTTCTCATGCATGATCTTGGTGGAAATTACATTCTGTCCTTCAATAAACCTAAAACAACCAATTATGGTCTTAGTTCTTTTTTAACGTATCAGCTAAGTTGCGAAATGCGCTACCTGATTTTATCCGTACCACTGAGTTTACTGGGTTTAAAAGAGGATCGAGGGTCGCATTTTGTACAGCGGCTTTTCTTATTAATTAATATATCTTCAAATATTGTGCATTTCGTTATGTACCTGTATATGCTATGTATTTTAGTTGTAAATGTAATGTCTCGAAGATATTAGCTCTTGCAGTTATTCTGAAATTAGAGATGAAATAAAGTTTATGCATGCTTGCATGTATGTATGTGTGTTACCTTTAGCAGGGCGCATGCGCACACTTTGTAATCTGCGACTTCTTTGCTTACCATATGACGGAGAAAATGACTTTTCCGTTAAATATATAAGCCATCTAATTCTTACGCTATATTGACAAGGGCGGTTTGGAGCTGTGAGTAGGCGTGGGATTTGTCACATATGGTTTAGGGGCCGACATATCTCTCCCTCAATGCCGTACCGGGAGGCAAGGTCGGTAGCAGAAAGCAGCGAAGGGCCAACTGCGTCCAAAAGCGATCGCACGGGCCGAAATCCCGGGATGACTCGTTTGGTACGACGCTCCAGCGCCGGTGTCTGGAGGTACTGCGTTTTTCTCTCTTGTTCAAACATTCCGTCAGCGCATGCGCAAATGTTCTGGCTCTTCGATACCTAGCCTACCAAAAA
>OX421458.1:6404383-6497221 GCA_949126865.1 Montipora capitata | reverse complement strand
GTTTAGCTTTCAATCCATACTAATTAGGCTATCAGGCGACTTGTATTTCCTATTTTTTTAGCCTTCCGAAGTTCGACCAAAAAATGGGCCATTTTTGAAAATTTTCCCTTGGTCCCCCCTTTGCTATTTTGCGAAAAATGGCCATTTTCGACACTTTTGCGAAAAATGTTATTTCTCTTCTAATAGGTGTTTTTCCATGCGGTTTTTTGCATAGCGCAAATCTAGGATAGTTTAGCTTTCAATCCATACTAATTAGGCTATCAGGCGACTTGTATTTCCTATTTTTTTAGCCTTCCGAAGTTCGACCAAAAAATCGTTCATTTTTGATAATTTTCCCTTGGTCCCCCCTTTGCTATTTTGCGAAAAATGGCCATTTTCGACACTTTTGCGAAAAATATTATTTCTCTTCTAATAAGTGTTTTTTCATGCGGTTTTTTGCATAGCGCAAATCTAGGATAGTTTAGCTTTCAATCCATACTAATTAGGCTATCAGGCGACTTGTATTTCCTATTTTTTTAGCCTTCCGAAGTTCGACCAAAAAATGGGCCATTTTTGAAAAATTTTCCTTGTTCCCCCCTTTGCTATTTTGCGAAAAAGGGCCATTTTCGACACTTTTGCAAAAAATGTTATTTCTCTTCTAATAGGTATTTTTTCATGCGGTTTTTTGCATAGCGCAAATCTAGGATAGTTTAGCTTTCAATCCATACTAATTAGGCTATCAGGCGACTTGTATTTCCTATTTTTTTAGCCTTCCGAAGTTCGACCAAAAAATCGACCAGTTTTGAAAATTTTCCCTTGGTCCCCCCTTTGCTATTTTGCGAAAAATGGCCATTTTCGACACTTTTGCGAAAAATGTTATTTCTCTTCTAATAGGTGTTTTTTCATGCGGTTTTTTGCATAGCGCAAATCTAGGATAGTTTAGCTTTCAATCCATACTAATTAGGCTATCAGGCGACTTGTATTTCCTATTTTTTTAGCCTTCCAAAGTTCGACCAAAAAATGGGCCATTTTTTAAAATTTTCCCTTGGTCCCCCCTTTGCTATTTTGCGAAAAATGGCCATTTTCGACACTTTTGCGAAAAATGTTATTTTTCTTCTAATAGGTTTTTTTTCATGCGGTTTTTTGCATAGCGCAAATCTAGGATAGTTTAGCTTTCAATCCATACTAATTAGGCTATCAGGCGACTTGTATTTCCTATTATTTTAGCTTTCCGAAGTTGGACCAAAAAATGAGCCATTTTTGAAAAATTTCCCTTGGTCCCCCCTTTGCTATTTTGCGAAAAATGGCCTTTTTGGACACTTTTGCGAAAAATGTTATTTCTCTTCTAATAGGTGTTTTTTCATGCGGTTTTTTGCATAGCGCAAATCTAGGATAGTTTAGCTTTCAATCCATACTAATTAGGCTATCAGGCGACTTGTATTTCCTATTTTTTTAGCCTTCCGAAGTTCGACCAAAAAATTGACCAGTTTTGAAAATTTTCCCTTGGTCCCCCCTTTGCTATTTTGCGAAAAATGGCCATTTTCGACACTTTTGCGAAAAATGCTATTTCTCTTCTAATAGGTGTTTTTTCATGCGGTTTTTTGCATAGCGCAAATCTAGGATAGTTTAGCTTTCAATCCATACTAATTAGGCTGTCAGGCGACTTGTATTTCCTTTTTTTTTAGCCTTCCGAAGTTCGACCAAAAAATGGGCCATTTTTGAAAATTTTCCCTTGGTCCCCCCTTTGCTATTTTGCGAAAAATGGCCATTTTCGACACTTTTGCGAAAAATGTTATTTCTCTTCTAATAGGTGTCTTTTCATGCGGTTTTTTGCATAGCGCAAATCTAGGATAGTTTAGCTTTCAATCCATATTAATTAGGCTATCAGGCGACTTGTATTTCCTATTATTTTAGCTTTCCGAATTTGGACCAAAAAATGAGCCATTTTTCAAAAATTTCCCTTGGTCCCCCCTTTGCTATTTTGCGAAAAATTGCCATTTTCGATACTTTTGCGAAAAATGTTATTTCTCTTCTAATAGGTGTTTTTTCATGCGGTTTTTTGCATAGCGCAAATCTAGGATAGTTTAGCTTTTAATCCATACTAATTAGGCTATCAGGCGACTTGTATTTCCTATTTTTTTAGCCTTCCGAAGTTCGACCAAAAAATGGGCCATTTTTTAAAATTTTCCCTTGGTCCCCCCTTTGCTATTTTGCGAAAAATGGCCATTTTCGACACTTTTGCGAAAAATGTTATTTTTCTTCTAATAGGTTTTTTTTTCATGCGGTTTTTTGCATAGCGCAAATCTAGGATAGTTTAGCTTTCAATCCATACTAATTAGGCTATCAGGCGACTTGTATTTCCTATTATTTTAGCTTTCCGAAGTTGGACCAAAAAATGAGCCATTTTTGAAAAATTTCCCTTGGTCCCCCCTTTGCTATTTTGCGAAAAATGGCCATTTTCGACACTTTTGCGAAAAATGTTATTTTTCTTCTAATAGGTTTTTTTTCATGCGGTTTTTTGCATAGCGCAAATCTAGGATAGTTTAGCTTTCAATCCATACTAATTAGGCTATCAGCCGACTTGTATTTCCTATTATTTTAGCTTTCCGAAGTTGGACCAAAAAATGAGCCATTTTTGAAAAATTTCCCTTGGTCCCCCCTTTGCTATTTTGCGAAAAATGGCCATTTTCGACACTTTTGCGAAAAATGATATTTCTCTTCTAATAGGTGTTTTTTCATGCGGTTTTTTGCATAGCGCAAATCTAGGATAGTTTAGCTTTCAATCCATACTAATTAGGCTATCAGGCGACTTGTATTTCCTATTTTTTTAGCCTTCCGAAGTTCGACCAAAAAATGGGCCATTTTTGAAAATTTTCCCTTGGTCCCCCCTTTGCTATTTTGCGAAAAATGGCCATTTTCGACACTTTTGCGAAAAATGTTATTTCTCTTCTAATAGGTGTCTTTTCATGCGGTTTTTTGCATAGCGCAAATCTAGGATAGTTTAGCTTTCAATCCATACTAATTAGGCTATCAGGCGACTTGTATTTCCTATTATTTTAGCTTTCCGAAGTTGGACCAAAAAATGAGCCATTTTTGAAAAATTTCCCTTGGTCCCCCCTTTGCTATTTTGCGAAAAATTGCCATTTTCGATACTTTTGCGAAAAATGTTATTTCTCTTCTAATAGGTGTTTTTTCATGCGGATTTTTGCATAGCGCAAATCTAGGATAGTTTAGCTTTTAATCCATACTAATTAGGCTATAAGGCGACTTGTATTTCCTATTTTTTTAGCCTTCCGAAATTCGACCAAAAAATCGGCCATTTTTGAATATTTTCCCTTGGTCCCCCCTTTGCTATTTTGCGAAAAATGGCCATTTTCGACACTTTTGCGAAAAATGTTATTTCTCTTCTAATAGGTTTTTTTTCATACGGTTTTTTGCATAGCGCAAATCTAGGATAGTTTAGCTTTCAATCCATACTAATTAGGCTATCAGGCGACTTGTATTTCCTATTTTTTTAGCCTTCCGAAGTTCGACCAAAAAATCGACCAGTTTTGAAAATTTTCCCTTGGTCCCCCCTTTGCTATTTTGCGAAAAATGGCCATTTTCGACACTTTTGCGAAAAATGTTATTTCTCTTCTAATAGGTGTTTTTTCATGCGGTTTTTTGCATAGCGCAAATCTAGGATAGTCTAGCTTTCAATCCATACTAATTAGGCTATCAGGCGACTTGTATTTCCTATTTTTTTAGCCTTCCGAAGTTCGACCAAAAAATGGGCCATTTTTGAAAATTTTCCCTTGGTCCCCCCTTTGCTATTTTGCGAAAAATGGCCATTTTCGACACTTTTGCGAAAAATGTTATTTCTCTTCTAATAGGTGTCTTTTCATGCGGTTTTTTGCATAGCGCAAATCTAGGATAGTTTACCTTTCAATCCATACTAATTAGGCTATCAGGCGACTTGTATTTCCTATTATTTTAGCTTTCCGAAGTTGGACCAAAAAATGAGCCATTTTTGAAAAATTTCCCTTGGTCCCCCCTTTGCTATTTTGCGAAAAATTGCCATTTTCGATACTTTTGCGAAAAATGTTATTTCTCTTCTAATAGGTGTTTTTTCATGCGGATTTTTGCATAGCGCAAATCTAGGATAGTTTAGCTTTTAATCCATACTAATTAGGCTATAAGGCGACTTGTATTTCCTATTTTTTTAGCCTTCCGAAATTCGACCAAAAAATCGGCCATTTTTGAATATTTTCCCTTGGTCCCCCCTTTGCTATTTTGCGAAAAATGGCCATTTTCGACACTTTTGCGAAAAATGTTATTTCTCTTCTAATAGGTTTTTTTTCATACGGTTTTTTGCATAGCGCAAATCTAGGATAGTTTAGCTTTCAATCCATACTAATTAGGCTATCAGGCGACTTGTATTTCCTATTTTTTTAGCCTTCCGAAGTTCGACCAAAAAATGGGCCATTTTTGAAAATTTTCCCTTGGTCCCCCCTTTGCTATTTTGCGAAAAAGGGCCATTTTCGACACTTTTGCGAAAAATGTTATTTCTCTTCTAATAGGTGTTTTTTCATGCGGTTTTTTGCATAGCGCAAATCTAGGATAGTTTAGCTTTCAATCCATACTAATTAGGCTATCAGGCGACTTGTATTTCCTATTTTTTTAGCCTTCCGAAGTTCGACCAAAAAATGGGCCATTTTTGAAAATTTTCCCTTGGTCCCCCCTTTGCTATTTTGCGAAAAAGGGCCATTTTCGACACTTTTGCGAAAAATGTTATTTCTCTTCTAATAGGTGTTTTTTCATGCGGTTTTTTGCATAGCGCAAATCTAGGATAGTTTAGCTTTCAATCCATACTAATTAGGCTATCAGGCGACTTGTATTTCCTATTTTTTTAGCCTTCCGAAGTTCGACCAAAAAATCGGCCATTTTTGAAAATTTACCCTTGGTCCCCGCTTTGCTATTTTCCGAAAAAGGGCCATTTTCGACACTTTTGCGAAAAATGTTATTTCTCTTCTAATAGGTATTTTTTCATGCGGTTTTTTGCATAGCGCAAATCTAGGATAGTTTAGCTTTCAATCCATACTAATTAGGCTATCAGGCGACTTGTATTTCCTATTTTTTTAGCCTTCCGAAGTTCGACCAAAAAATCGGCCATTTTTGAAAATGTTCCCATGGTCCCCCCTTTGCTATTTTGCGAAAAAGGGCCATTTTCGACACTTTTGCGAAAAATGTTATTTCTCTTCTAATAGGTATTTTTTCATGCGGTTTTTTGCATAGCGCAAATCTAGGATAGTTTAGCTTTCAATCCATACTAATTAGGCTATCAGGCGACTTGTATTTCCTATTTTTTTAGCCTTCCGAAGTTCGACCAAAAAATCGGCCATTTTTGAAAATTTTCCCTTGGTCCCCCCCTTTGCTATTTTGCGAAAAATGGCCATTTTCGACACTTTTGCGAAAAATGTTATTTCTCTTCTAATAGGTATTTTTTCATGCGGTTTTTTGCATAGCGCAAATCTAGGATAGTTTAGCTTTCAATCCATACTAATTAGGCTATCAGGCGACTTGTATTTCCTATTTTTTTAGCCTTCCGAAGTTCGACCAAAAAATCGTTCATTTTTGATAATTTTCCCTTGGTCCCCCCTTTGCTATTTGGCGAAAAATGGCCATTTTCGACACTTTTGCGAAAAATGTTATTTCTCTTCTAATAGGTGTTTTTTCATGCGGTTTTTTGCATAGCGCAAATCTAGGATAGTTTAGCTTTCAATCCATACTAATTAGGCTATCAGGCGACTTGTATTTCCTATTTATTAGCCTTCCAAAGTTCGACCAAAAAATCGGCCATTTTTGAAAATTTTCTCTTGGTCCCCCCTTTGCTATTTTGCGAAAAATGGCCATTTTCGACACTTTTGCGAAAAATATTATTTCTCTTCTAATAGGTGTTTTTTCATGCGGTTTTTTGCATAGCGCAAATCTAGGATAGTTTAGCTTTCAATCCATACTAATTAGGTTATCAGGCGACTTGTATTTCCTATTTTTTTAGCCTTCCGAAGTTCGACCAAAAAAATCGGCCATTTTTGAAAAATTTCCCTTGGTCCCCCCTTTGCTATTTTGCGAAAAATGGCCATTTCCGACACTTTTGCGAAAAATGTTATTTCTCTTCTAATAGGTGTTTTTTCATGCGGTTTTTTGCATAGCGCAAATCTAGGATAGTTTAGCTTTCAATCCATACTAATTAGGCTATCAGGCGACTTGTATTTCCTATTTTTTTAGCCTTCCGAAGTTCGACCAAAAAATCGGCCATTTTTGAAAATTTTCCCTTGGTCCCCCCTTTGCTATTTTGCGAAAAATGGCCATTTTCGACACTTTTGCGAAAAATGTTATTTCTCTTCTAATAGGTGTTTTTTCATGCGGTTTTTTGCATAGCGCAAATCTAGGATAGTTTAGCTTTCAATCCATACTAATTAGGTTATCAGGCGACTTGTATTTCCTATTTTTTTAGCCTTCCGAAGTTCGACCAAAAAAATCGGCCATTTTTGAAAAATTTCCCTTGGTCCCCCCTTTGCTATTTTGCGAAAAATGGCCATTTCCGACACTTTTGCGAAAAATGTTATTTCTCTTCTAATAGGTGTTTTTTCATGCGGTTTTTTGCATAGCGCAAATCTAGGATAGTTTAGCTTTCAATCCATACTAATTAGGCTATCAGGCGACTTGTATTTCCTATTTTTTTAGCCTTCCGAAGTTCGACCAAAAAATCGGCCATTTTTGAAAATTTTCCCTTGGTCCCCCCTTTGCTATTTTGCGAAAAATGGCCATTTTCGACACTTTTGCGAAAAATGTTATTTCTCTTCTAATAGGTGTTTTTTCATGCGGTTTTTTGCATAGCGCAAATCTAGGATAGTTTAGCTTTCAATCCATACTAATTAGGCTATCAGGCGACTTGTATTTCCTATTTTTTTAGCCTTCCGAAGTTCGACCAAAAAATCGGCCATTTTTGAAAATTTTCCCTTGGTCCCCGCTTTGCTATTTTCCGAAAAATGGCCATTTTCGACACTTTTGCGAAAAATGTTATTTCTCTTCTAATAGGTATTTTTTCATGCGGTTTTTTGCATAGCGCAAATCTAGGATAGTTTAGCTTTCAATCCATACTAATTAGGCTATCAGGCGACTTGTATTTCCTATTTTTTTAGCCTTCCGAAGTTCGACCAAAAAATCGGCCATTTTTGAAAATGTTCCCATGGTCCCCCCTTTGCTATTTTGCGAAAAAGGGCCATTTTCGACACTTTTGCGAAAAATGTTATTTCTCTTCTAATAGGTATTTTTTCATGCGGTTTTTTGCATAGCGCAAATCTAGGATAGTTTAGCTTTCAATCCATACTAATTAGGCTATCAGGCGACTTGTATTTCCTATTTTTTTAGCCTTCCGAAGTTCGACCAAAAAATCGGCCATTTTTGAAAATTTTCCCTTGGTCCCCCCCTTTGCTATTTTGCGAAAAATGGCCATTTTCGACACTTTTGCGAAAAATGTTATTTCTCTTCTAATAGGTATTTTTTCATGCGGTTTTTTGCATAGCGCAAATCTAGGATAGTTTAGCTTTCAATCCATACTAATTAGGCTATCAGGCGACTTGTATTTCCTATTTTTTTAGCCTTCCGAAGTTCGACCAAAAAATCGTTCATTTTTGATAATTTTCCCTTGGTCCCCCCTTTGCTATTTGGCGAAAAATGGCCATTTTCGACACTTTTGCGAAAAATGTTATTTCTCTTCTAATAGGTGTTTTTTCATGCGGTTTTTTGCATAGCGCAAATCTAGGATAGTTTAGCTTTCAATCCATACTAATTAGGCTATCAGGCGACTTGTATTTCCTATTTATTAGCCTTCCAAAGTTCGACCAAAAAATCGGCCATTTTTGAAAATTTTCTCTTGGTCCCCCCTTTGCTATTTTGCGAAAAATGGCCATTTTCGACACTTTTGCGAAAAATATTATTTCTCTTCTAATAGGTGTTTTTTCATGCGGTTTTTTGCATAGCGCAAATCTAGGATAGTTTAGCTTTCAATCCATACTAATTAGGTTATCAGGCGACTTGTATTTCCTATTTTTTTAGCCTTCCGAAGTTCGACCAAAAAAATCGGCCATTTTTGAAAAATTTCCCTTGGTCCCCCCTTTGCTATTTTGCGAAAAATGGCCATTTCCGACACTTTTGCGAAAAATGTTATTTCTCTTCTAATAGGTGTTTTTTCATGCGGTTTTTTGCATAGCGCAAATCTAGGATAGTTTAGCTTTCAATCCATACTAATTAGGCTATCAGGCGACTTGTATTTCCTATTTTTTTAGCCTTCCGAAGTTCGACCAAAAAATCGGCCATTTTTGAAAATTTTCCCTTGGTCCCCCCTTTGCTATTTTGCGAAAAATGGCCATTTTCGACACTTTTGCGAAAAATGTTATTTCTCTTCTAATAGGTGTTTTTTCATGCGGTTTTTTGCATAGCGCAAATCTAGGATAGTTTAGCTTTCAATCCATACTAATTAGGTTATCAGGCGACTTGTATTTCCTATTTTTTTAGCCTTCCGAAGTTCGACCAAAAAAATCGGCCATTTTTGAAAAATTTCCCTTGGTCCCCCCTTTGCTATTTTGCGAAAAATGGCCATTTCCGACACTTTTGCGAAAAATGTTATTTCTCTTCTAATAGGTGTTTTTTCATGCGGTTTTTTGCATAGCGCAAATCTAGGATAGTTTAGCTTTCAATCCATACTAATTAGGCTATCAGGCGACTTGTATTTCCTATTTTTTTAGCCTTCCGAAGTTCGACCAAAAAATCGGCCATTTTTGAAAATTTTCCCTTGGTCCCCCCTTTGCTATTTTGCGAAAAATGGCCATTTTCGACACTTTTGCGAAAAATGTTATTTCTCTTCTAATAGGTGTTTTTTCATGCGGTTTTTTGCATAGCGCAAATCTAGGATAGTTTAGCTTTCAATCCATACTAATTAGGCTATCAGGCGACTTGTATTTCCTATTTTTTTAGCCTTCCGAAGTTCGACCAAAAAATCGGCCATTTTTGAAAATTTTCCCTTGGTCCCCCCTTTGCTATTTTGCGAAAAATGGCCATTTTCGACACTTTTGCGAAAAATGTTATTTCTCTTCTAATAGGTGTTTTTTCATGCGGTTTTTTGCATAGCGCAAATCTAGGATAGTTTAGCTTTCAATCCATACTAATTAGGTTATCAGGCGACTTGTATTTCCTATTTTTTTAGCCTTCCGAAGTTCGACCAAAAAAATCGGCCATTTTTGAAAAATTTCCCTTGGTCCCCCCTTTGCTATTTTGCGAAAAATGGCCATTTCCGACACTTTTGCGAAAAATGTTATTTCTCTTCTAATAGGTGTTTTTTCATGCGGTTTTTTGCATAGCGCAAATCTAGGATAGTTTAGCTTTCAATCCATACTAATTAGGCTATCAGGCGACTTGTATTTCCTATTTTTTTAGCCTTCCGAAGTTCGACCAAAAAATCGGCCATTTTTGAAAATTTTCCCTTGGTCCCCCCTTTGCTATTTTGCGAAAAATGGCCATTTTCGACACTTTTGCGAAAAATGTTATTTCTCTTCTAATAGGTGTTTTTTCATGCGGTTTTTTGCATAGCGCAAATCTAGGATAGTTTAGCTTTCAATCCATACTAATTAGGCTATCAGGCGACTTGTATTTCCAATTTTTTTAGCCTTCCGAAGTTCGACCAAAAAATCAGCCATTTTTGAAAATTTTCCCTTGGTCCCCCCTTTGCTATTTTGCGAAAAATGGCCATTTTCGACACTTTTGCGAAAAATATTATTTCTCTTCTAATAGGCGTTTTTTCATGGGCTTTTTTGCATAGCGCAAATCTAGGATAGTTTAGATTTCAATCCATACTAATTAGGCTATCAGGCGACTTGTATTTCCTATTTTTTTAGCCTTCCGAAGTTCGACCAAAAAATCGGCCATTTTTGAACATTTTCCCTTGGTCCCCCCTTTGCTATTTTGCGAAAAATGGCCATTTTCGACACTTTTGCGAAAAATGTTATTTCTCTTCTAATAGGTGTTTTTTCATGCGGTTTTTTGCATAGCGCAAATCTAGGACAGTTTAGCTTTCAATCCATACTAATTAGGCTATCAGGCGACTTGTATTTCCTATTTTTTTAGCCTTCCGAAGTTCGACCAAAAAATCAGCCATTTTTGAAAATTTTCCCTTGGTCCCCCCTTTGCTATTTTGCGAAAAAGGGCCATTTTCGACACTTTTGCGAAAAATGTTATTTCTCTTCTAATAGGTGTTTTTCCATGCGGTTTTTTGCATAGCGCAAATCTAGGATAGTTTAGCTTTCAATCCATACTAATTAGGCTATCAGGCGACTTGTATTTCCTATTTTTTTAGCCTTCCGAAGTTCGACCAAAAAATGGGCCATTTTTGAAAATTTTCCCTTGGTCCCCCCTTTGCTATTTTGCGAAAAATGGCCATTTTCGACACTTTTGCGAAAAATGTTATTTCTCTTCTAATAGGTGTTTTTTCATGCGGTTTTTTGCATAGCTTAAATCTAGGATAGTTTAGCTTTCAATCCATACTAATTAAGCTATCACGCGACTTGTATTTCCTATTTTTTTAGCCTTCCGAAGTTCCACCAAAAAATGGGCCATTTTTGAAAATTTTCCCTTGGTCCCCCCTTTGCTATTTTGCGAAAAATGGCCATTTTCGACACTTTTGCGAAAAATGTTATTTCTCTCCTAATAGGTGTTTTTTCATACGGTTTTTTGCATAGCGCAAATCTAGGATAGTTTAGCTTTCAATCCATACTAATTAGGCTATCAGGCGACTTGTATTTCCTATTTTTTTAGCCTTCTAAAGTTCGACCAAAACATCGGCCATTTTTGAAAATTTTCCCTTGGTCCCCCCTTTGCTATTTTGCGAAAAAGGGCCATTTTCGACACTTTTGCGAAAAATATTATTTCTCTTCTAATAAGTGTTTTTTCATGCGCTTTTTTGCATAGCGCAAATCTAGGATAGTTTAGCTTTCAATCCATACTAATTAGGCTATCAGGCGACTTGTATTTCCTATTTTTTTAGCCTTCCGAAGTTCGACCAAAAAATCGGCCATTTTTGAAAATTTTCCCTTGGTCCCCCCTTTGCTATTTTGCGAAAAATGGCCATTTTCGACACTTTTGCGAAAAATGTTATTTCTCTTCTAATAGGTGTTTTTTCGTGCGGTTTTTTGCATAGCGCAAATCTAGGATAGTTTAGCTTTCAATCCATACTAATTAGGCTATCAGGCGACTTGTATTTCCTATTTTTTTAGCCTTCCGAAGTTCGACCAAAAAATCGGCCAGTTTTGAAAATTTTCCCTTGGTCCCCCCTTTGCTATTTTGCGAAAAATGGCCATTTTAGAAACTTTTGCTAAAAATGTTATTTCTCTTCTAATAGGTGTTTTTTCATGCGGTTTTTTGCATAGCGCAAATCTAGGATAGTTTAGCTTTCAATCCATACTAATTAAGCTATCAGGCGACTTGTATTTCCTATTTTTTTAGCCTTCCGAAGTTCGACCAAAAAATCGGCCATTTTTGAAAATTTTCCCTTGGTCCCTCCTTTGCTATTTTGCGAAAAATGGCCATTTTCGACACTTTTGCAAAAAATGTTATTTCTCTTCTAATAGGTGTTTTTTCATGCGGTTTTTTGCATAGCGCAAATCTAGGATAGTTTAGCTTTCAATCCATACTAATTAGGCTATCAGGCGACTTGTATTTCCTATTTTATTAGCCTTCCAAAGTTCGACCAAAAAATCGGCCATTTTTGAAAATTTTCCCTTGGTCCCCCCTTTGCTATTTTGAGAAAAATGGCCATTTTCGACACTTTTGCGAAAAATGTTATTTCTCTTCTAATAGGTGATTTTTCATGCGGTTTTTTGCATAGCGCAAATCTAGGATAGTTTAGCTTTCAATCCATACTAATTAGGCTATCAGGCGACTTGTATTTCCTATTTTTTTAGCCTTCCGAAGTTCGACCAAAAAATGGGCCATTTTTGAAAATTTTCCCTTGGTCCCCCCTTTGCTATTTTGCGAAAAATGGCCATTTTCGACACTTTTGCGAAAAATGTTATTTCTCTTCTAATAGGTGTTTTTTCATGCGGTTTTTTGCATAGCGCAAATCTAGGATAGTTTAGCTTTCAATCCATACTAATTAGGCTATCAGGCGACTTGTATTTCCAATTTTTTTAGCCTTCCGAAGTTCGACCAAAAAATCGGCCATTTTTGAAAATTTTCCCTTGGTCCCCCCTTTGCTATTTTGCGAAAAATGGCCATTTTCGACACTTTTGCGAAAAATGTTATTTCTCTTCTAATAGGTGTTTTTTCATGCGCTTTTTTGCATAGCGCAAATCTAGGATAGTTTAGCTTTCAATCCATACTAATTAGGCTATCAGGCGACTTGTATTTCCTATTTTTTTAGCCTTCCGAAGTTCGACCAAAAGATGGGCCATTTTTGAAAATTTTCCCTTGGTCCCCCCTTTGCTATTTTGCGAAAAATGGCCATTTTCGATACTTTTGCGAAAAATGTTATTTCTCTTCTAATAGGTGTTTTTTCATGCGGTTTTTTGCATAGCGCAAATCTAGGATAGTTTAGCTTTCAATCCATACTAATTAGGCTATCAGGCGACTTGTATTTCCAATTTTTTTAGCCTTCCGAAGTTCGACCAAAAAATCAGCCATTTTTGAAAATTTTCCCTTGGTCCCCCCTTTGCTATTTTGCGAAAAATGGCCATTTTCGACACTTTTGCGAAAAATGTTATTTCTCTTCTAATAGGTGTTTTTTCATGGGCTTTTTTGCATAGCGCAAATCTAGGATAGTTTAGCTTTCAATCCATACTAATTAGGCTATCAGGCGACTTGTATTTCCTATTTTTTTAGCCTTCCGAAGTTCGACCAAAAAATCGGCCATTTTTGAAAATTTTCCCTTGGTCCCCCCTTTGCTATTTTGCGAAAAAGGGCCATTTTCGACACTTTTGCGAAAAATGTTATTTCTCTTCTAATAGGTGTTTTTTCATGCGGTTTTTTGCATAGCGCAAATCTAGGATAGTTTAGCTTTCAATCCATACTAATTAGGCTATCAGGCGACTTGTATTTCCTATTTTTTTAGCCTTCCGAAGTTCGACCAAAAAATGGGCCAGTTTTGAAAATTTTCCCTTGGTCCCCCCTTTGCTATTTTGCGAAAAATGGCCATTTTAGAAACTTTTGCTAAAAATGTTATTTCTCTTCTAATAGGTGTTTTTTCATGCGGTTTTTTGCATAGCGCAAATCTAGGATAGTTTAGCTTTCAATCCATACTAATTAAGCTATCAGGCGACTTGTATTTCCTATTTTTTTAGCCTTCCGAAGTTCGACCAAAAAATCGGCCATTTTTGAAAATTTTCCCTTGGTCCCCCCTTTGCTATTTTGCGAAAAATGGCCATTTTCGACACTTTTGCAAAAAATGTTATTTCTCTTCTAATAGGTGTTTTTTCATGCGGTTTTTTGCATAGCGCAAATCTAGGATAGTTTAGCTTTCAATCCATACTAATTAGGCTATCAGGCGACTTGTATTTCCTATTTTATTAGCCTTCCAAAGTTCGACCAAAAAATTGGCCATTTTTGAAAATTTTCCCTTGGTCCCCCCTTTGCTATTTTGAGAAAAATGGCCATTTTCGACACTTTTGCGAAAAATGTTATTTCTCTTCTAATAGGTGATTTTTCATGCGGTTTTTTGCATAGCGCAAATCTAGGATAGTTTAGCTTTCAATCCATACTAATTAGGCTATCAGGCGACTTGTATTTCCTATTTTTTTAGCCTTCCGAAGTTCGACCAAAAAATGGGCCATTTTTGAAAATTTTCCCTTGGTCCCCCCTTTGCTATTTTGCGAAAAATGGCCATTTTCGACACTTTTGCGAAAAATGTTATTTCTCTTCTAATAGGTGTTTTTTCATGCGGTTTTTTGCATAGCGCAAATCTAGGATAGTTTAGCTTTCAATCCATACTAATTAGGCTATAAGGCGACTTGTATTTCCTATTTTTTTAGCCTTCCGAAGTTCGACCAAAAAATCGGCCATTTTTGAAAATTTTCCCTTGGTCCCCCCTTTGCTATTTTGCGAAAAATGGCCATTTTCGACACTTTTGCGAAAAATGTTATTTTTCTTCTAATAGGTGTTTTTTCATGCGCTTTTTTGCATAGCGCAAATCTAGGATAGTTTAGCTTTCAATCCATACTAATTAGGCTATCAGGCGACTTGTATTTCCTATTTTTTTAGCCTTCCGAAGTTCGACCAAAAGATGGGCCATTTTTGAAAATTTTCCCTTGGTCCCCCCTTTGCTATTTTCCGAAAAATGGCCATTTTAGACACTTTTCGAAAAATGTTATTTCTCTTCTAATAGGTGTTTTTTCATGCGGTTTTTTGCATAGCGCAAATCTAGGATAGTTTAGCTTTCAATCCATACTAATTAGGCTATCAGGCGACTTGTATTTCCTATTTTTTTAGCCTTCCGAAGTTCGACCAAAAAATGGGCCATTTTTGAAAATTTTCCCTTGGTCCCCCCTTTGCTATTTTGCGAAAAATGGCCATTTTCGACACTTTTGCGAAAAATGTTATTTCTCTCCTAATAGGTGTTTTTTCATGCGGTTTTTTGCATAGCGCAAATCTAGGATAGTTTAGCTTTCAATCCATACTAATTAGGCTATCAGGCGACTTGTATTTCCTATTTTTTTAGCCTTCTAAAGTTCGACCAAAAAATCGGCCATTTTTGAAAATTTTCCCTTGGTCCCCCCTTTGCTATTTTGCGAAAAAGGGCCATTTTCGACACTTTTGCGAAAAATATTATTTCTCTTCTAATAGGTGTTTTTTCATGCGCTTTTTTGCATAGCGCAAATCTAGGATAGTTTAGCTTTCAATCCATACTAATTAGGCTATCAGGCGACTTGTATTTCCTATTTTTTTAGCCTTCCGAAGTTCGACCAAAAAATCGGCCATTTTTGAAAATTTTCCCTTGGTCCCCCCTTTGCTATTTTGCGAAAAATGGCCATTTTCGACACTTTTGCGAAAAATGTTATTTCTCTTCTAATAGGTGTTTTTCCATGCGGTTTTTTGCATAGCGCAAATCTAGGATAGTTTAGCTTTCAATCCATACTAATTAGGCTATCAGGCGACTTGTATTTCCTATTTTTTTAGCCTTCCGAAGTTCGACCAAAAAATCGGCCATTTTTGAAAATTTTCCCTTGGTCCCCCCTTTGCTATTTTGCGAAAAATGGCCATTTTAGAAACTTTTGCTAAAAATGTTATTTCTCTTCTAATAGGTGTTTTTTCATGCGGTTTTTTGCATAGCGCAAATCTAGGATAGTTTAGCTTTCAATCCATACTAATTAAGCTATCAGGCGACTTGTATTTCCTATTTTTTTAGCCTTCCGAAGTTCGACAAAAAATCGACCATTTTTGAAAATTTTCCCTTGGTCCCCCCTTTGCTATTTTGCGAAAAATGGCCATTTTCGACACTTTTGCAAAAAATGTTATTTCTCTTCTAATAGGTGTTTTTTCATGCGGTTTTTTGCATAGCGCAAATCTAGGATAGTTTAGCTTTCAATCCATACTAATTAGGCTATCAGGCGACTTGTATTTCCTATTTTTTTAGCCTTCCGAAGTTCGACCAAAAAATCGGCCATTTTTGAAAATTTTCCCTTGGTCCCCCCTTTGCTATTTTGCGAAAAATGGCCATTTTCGACACTTTTGCGAAAAATGTTATTTCTCTTCTAATAGGTGTTTTTCCATGCGGTTTTTTGCATAGCGCAAATCTAGGATAGTTTAGCTTTCAATCCATACTAATTAGGCTATCAGGCGACTTGTATTTCCTATTTTTTTAGCCTTCCGAAGTTCGACCAAAAAATGTGCCATTTTTGAAAATTTTCCCTTGGTCCCCCCTTTGCTATTTTGCGAAAAATGGCCATTTTCGACACTTTTGCGAAAAATGTTATTTCTCTTCTAATAGGTGTTTTTTCATGCGGTTTTTTGCATAGCGCAAATCTAGGATAGTTTAGCTTTCAATCCATACTAATTAGGCTATCAGGCGACTTGTATCTCCTATTTTTTTAGCCTTCCGAAGTTCGACCAAAAAATGGGCCATTTTTGAAAATTTTCCCTTGGTCCCCCCTTTGCTATTTTGCGAAAAATGGCCATTTTCGACACTTTTGCGAAAAATGTTATTGCTCTTCTAATAGGTGTTTTTTCATGCGGTTTTTTGCATAGCGCAAATCTAGGATAGTTTAGCTTTCAATCCATACTAATTAGGCTATCAGGCGACTTGTATTTCCTATTTTTTTAGCCTTCCGAAGTTCGACCAAAAGATGGGCCATTTTTGAAAATTTTCCCTTGGTCCCCCCTTTGCTATTTTGCGAAAAATGCCCATTTTAGACACTTTTCGAAAAATGTTATTTCTCTTCTAATAGGTGTTTTTTCATGCGGTTTTTTGCATAGCGCAAATCTAGGATAGTTTAGCTTTAAATCCATACTAATTAGGCTATCAGGCGACTTGTATTTCCTATTTTTTTAGCCTTCCGAAGTTCGACCAAAAAATCGGCCATTTTTGAAAATTTTCCCTTGGTCCCCCCTTTGCTATTTTGCGAAAAATGGCCATTTTCGACACTTTTGCGAAAAATGTTATTTCTCTTCTAATAGGTGTTTTTCCATGCGGTTTTTTGCATAGCGCAAATCTAGGATAGTTTAGCTTTCAATCCATACTAATTAGGCTATCAGGCGACTTGTATTTCCTATTTTTTTAGCCTTCCGAAGTTCGACCAAAAAATGTGCCATTTTTGAAAATTTTCCCTTGGTCCCCCCTTTGCTATTTTGCGAAAAATGCCCATTTTAGACACTTTTCGAAAAATGTTATTTCTCTTCTAATAGGTGTTTTTTCATGCGGTTTTTTGCATAGCGCAAATCTAGGATAGTTTAGCTTTCAATCCATACTAATTAGGCTATCAGGCGACTTGTATTTCCTATTTTTTTAGCCTTCCGAAGTTCGACCAAAAAATGTGCCATTTTTGAAAATTTTCCCTTGGTCCCCCCTTTGCTATTTTGCGAAAAATGCCCATTTTAGACACTTTTCGAAAAATGTTACTTCTCTTCTAATAGGTGTTTTTTCATGCGGTTTTTTGCATAGCGCAAATCTAGGATAGTTTAGCTTTCAATCCATACTAATTAGGCTATCAGGCGACTTGTATTTCCTATTTTTTTAGCCTTCCGAAGTTCGACCAAAAAATGGGCCATTTTTGAAAATTTTCCCTTGGTCCCCCCTTTGCTATTTTGCGAAAAATGGCCATTTTCGACACTTTTGCGAAAAATGTTATTTCTCTTCTAATAGGTGTTTTTTCATGCGGGTTTTTGCATAGCGCAAATCTAGGATAGTTTAGCTTTCAATCCATACTAATTAGGCTATCAGGCGACTTGTATTTCCTATTTTTTTAGCCTTCCGAAGTTCGACCAAAAGATGGGCCATTTTTGAAAATTTTCCCTTGGTCCCCCCTTTGCTATTTTGCGAAAAATGCCCATTTTAGACACTTTTCGAAAAATGTTATTTCTCTTCTAATAGGTGTTTTTTCATGCGGTTTTTTGCATAGCGCAAATCTAGGATAGTTTAGCTTTCAATCCATACTAATTAGGCTATCAGGCGACTTGTATTTCCTATTTTTTTAGCCTTCCGAAGTTCGACCAAAACATGGGCCATTTTTGAAAATTTTCCCTTGGTCCCCCCTTTGCTATTTTGCGAAAAATGGCCATTTTCGACACTTTTGCGAAAAATGTTATTTCTCTTCTAATAGGTGTTTTTTCATGCGGTTTTTTGCATAGCGCAAATCTAGGATAGTTTAGCTGTCAATCCATACTAATTAGGCTATCAGGCGACTTGTATTTCCTATTTTTTTAGCCTTCCGAAGTTCGACCAAAAAATCGGCCATTTTGGAAAATTTTCCCTTGGTCCCCCCTTTGCTATTTTGCGAAAAATGGCCATTTTAGACACTTTTGCGAAAACTGTTATTTCTCTTCTAATAGGTGTTTTTTCATGCGGTTTTTTGCATAGCGCAAATCTAGGATAGTTTAGCTTTCAATCCATACTAATTAGGCTATCAGGCGACTTGTATTTCCTATTTTTTTAGCCTTCCGAAGCTGGACCAAAAAATGGGCCATTTTTGAAAATTTTCCCTTGGTCCCCCCTTTGCTATTTTGCGAAAAATGGCCATTTTCGACACTTTTGCGAAAAATGTTATTTCTCTTCTAATGGGTGTTTTTTCATGCGGTTTTTTGCATAGCGCAAATCTAGGATAGTTTAGCTTTCAATCCATACTAATTAGGCTATCAGGCGACTTGTATTTCCTATTTTTTTAGCCTTCCGAATTTGGACCAAAAAATCGGCCATTTTTCAAACTTTTCACTTGGTCCCCCCTTTGCTATTTTGCGAAAAATGTTATTTTTGTTCTAATAGGTGTTTTTTCATGCGGTTTTTTGCATAGCGCAAATCTAGGATAGTTTAGCTGTCAATCCATACTAATTAGGCTATCAGGCGACTTGTATTTCCTATTTTTTTAGCCTTCCGAAGTTCGACCAAAAAATCGGCCATTTTGGAAAATTTTCCCTTGGTCCCCCCTTTGCTATTTTGCGAAAAATGGCCATTTTCGACACTTTTGCGAAAACTGTTATTTCTCTTCTAATAGGTGTTTTTTCATGCGGTTTTTTGCATAGCGCAAATCTAGGATAGTTTAGCTTTCAATCCATACTAATTAGGCTATCAGGCGACTTGTATTTCCTATTTTTTTAGCCTTCCGAAGTTCGACCAAAAAATCGGCCATTTTTGAAAATTTTCCCTTGGTCCCCCCTTTGCTATTTTGCGAAAAATGGCCATTTTCGACACTTTTGCGAAAAATGTTATTTCTCTTCTAATAGGTGTTTTTTTATGCGGTTTTTTGCATAGCGCAAATCTAGGATAGTTTAGCTTTCAATCCATACTAATTAGGCTATCAGGCGACTTGTATTTCCTATTTTTTTAGCCTTCCGAAGTTCGACCAAAAAATGGGCCATTTTTGAAAATTGTCCCTTGGTCCCCCCTTTGCTATTTTGCGAAAAATGGCCATTTTCGAAACTTTTGCGAAAAATGTTATTTCTCTTCTAATAGGTGTTTTTCCATGCGGTTTTTTGCATAGCGCAAATCTAGGATAGTTTAGCTTTCAATCCATACTAATTAGGCTATCAGGCGACTTGTATTTCCTATTTTTTTAGCCTTCCGAAGTTCGACCAAAAAATCGGCCATTTTGGAAAATTTTCCCTTGGTCCCCCCTTTGCTATTTTGCGAAAAATGGCCATTTTCGACACTTTTGCGAAAACTGTTATTTCTCTTCTAATAGGTGTTTTTTCATGCGGTTTTTTGCATAGCGCAAATCTAGGATAGTTTAGCTTTTAATCCATACTAATTAGGCTATCAGGCGACTTGTATTTCCTATTTTTTTAGCCTTCCGAAGTTCGATCAAAAAATCGGCCATTTTTGAAAATTTTCCCTTGGTCCCCACTTTGCTATTTTGCGAAAAATGGCCATTTTCGACACTTTTGCGAAAAATGTTATTTCTCTTCTAATAGGTGTTTTTTCATACGGTTTTTTGCATAGCGCAAAGCTAGGATAGTTTAGCTTTCAATCCATACTAATTAGGCTATCAGGCGACTTGTATTTCCTATTTTTTTAGCCTTCCGAAGTTCGACCAAAAAATCGGCCAGTTTTGAAAATTTTCCCTTGGTTCCCCCTTTGCTATTTTGCGAAAAATGGCCATTTTCGACACTTTTGCGAAAAATGTTATTTTTCTTCTAATAGGTTTTTTTCATGCGGTTTTTTGCATAGCGCAAATCTAGGATAGTTTAGCTTTCAATCCATACTAATTAGGCTATCAGGCGACTTGTATTTCCTATTTTTTTAGCCTTCCGAATTTGGACCAAAAAATCGGCCATTTTTCAAACTTTTCCCTTGCTCCCCCCTTTGCTATTTTGCGAAAAATGTTATTTTTGTTCTAATAGGTGTTTTTTCATGCGGTTTTTTGCATAGCGCAAATCTAGGATAGTTTAGCTTTCAATCCATACTAATTAGGCTATCAGGCGACTTGTATTTCCTATTTTTTTAGCCTTCCGAAGTTCGACCAAAAAATCGGCCATTTTGGAAAATTTTCCCTTGGTCCCCCCTTTGCTATTTTGCGAAAAATGGCCATTTTCGACACTTTTGCGAAAACTGTTATTTCTCTTCTAATAGGTGTTTTTTCATGCGGTTTTTTGCATAGCGCAAATCTAGGATAGTTTAGCTTTTAATCCATACTAATTAGGCTATCAGGCGACTTGTATTTCCTATTTTTTTAGCCTTCCGAAGTTCGATCAAAAAATCGGCCATTTTTGAAAATTTTCCCTTGGTCCCCCCTTTGCTATTTTGCGAAAAATGGCCATTTTCGACACTTTTGCGAAAAATGTTATTTCTCTTCTAATAGGTGTTTTTTCATACGGTTTTTTGCATAGCGCAAAGCTAGGATAGTTTAGCTTTCAATCCATACTAATTAGGCTATCAGGCGACTTGTATTTCCTATTTTTTTAGCCTTCCGAAGTTCGACCAAAAAATCGGCCAGTTTTGAAAATTTTCCCTTGGTTCCCCCTTTGCTATTTTGCGAAAAATGGCCATTTTCGACACTTTTGCGAAAAATGTTATTTCTCTTCTAATAGGTGTTTTTTCATGCGGTTTTTTGCATAGCGCAAATCTAGGATAGTTTAGCTTTCAATCCATACTAATTAGGCTATCAGGCGACTTGTATTTCCTATTTTTTTAGCCTTCCGAAGTTCGACCAAAAAATGGGCCATTTTTGAAAATTTTCCCTTGGTCCCCCCTTTGCTATTTTGCGAAAAATGGCCATTTTCGACACTTTTGCGAAAAATGTTATTTCTCTTCTAATAGGTGTTTTTTCATGCGGTTTTTTGCATAGCGCAAATCTAGGATAGTTTAGCTTTCAATCCATACTAATTAGGCTATCAGGCGACTTGTATTTCCTATTTTTTTAGCCTTCCGAAGTTCGACCAAAAAATCGGCCATTTTTGAAAATTTTCCCTTGGTCCCCCCTTTGCTATTTTGCGAAAAATGGCCATTTTCGACACTTTTGCGAAAAATGTTATTTCTCTTCTAATAGGTGTTTTTTCATGCGGTTTTTTGCATAGCGCAAATCTAGGATAGTTTAGCTTTTAATCCATACTAATTAGGCTATCAGGCGACTTGTATTTCCTATTTTTTTAGCCTTCCGAAGTTCGACCAAAAAATGGGCCATTTTTGAAAATTTTCCCTTGGTCCCCCTTTTGCTATTTTGCGAAAAATGGCCATTTTCGACACTTTTGCGAAAAATGTTATTTCTCTTCTAATAGGTGTTTTTTCATGCGGTTTTTTGCATAGCGCAAATCTAGGATAGTTTAGCTTTCAATCCATACTAATTAGGCTATCAGGCGACTTGTATTTCCTATTTTTTAGCCTTCCGAAGTTCGACCAAAAAATCGGCCATTTTTGAAAATTTTCCCTTGGTCCCCCCTTTGCTATTTTGCGAAAAATGGCCATTTTCGACACTTTTGCGAAAAATGTTATTTCTCTTCTAATAGGTGTTTTTTCATGCGGTTTTTTGCATAGCGCAAATCTAGGATAGTTTAGCTTTCAATCCATACTAATTAGGCTATCAGGCGACTTGTATTTCCTATTTTTTTAGCCTTCCGAAGTTCGACCAAAAAATCGGCCATTTTTGAAAATTTTCCCTTGGTCCCCCCTTTGCTATTTTGCGAAAAATGGCCATTTTCGACACTTTTGCGAAAAATGTTATTTCTCTTCTAATAGGTGTTTTTTCATGCGGTTTTTTGCATAGCGCAAATCTAGGATAGTTTAGCTTTCAATCCATACTAATTAGGCTATCAGGCGACTTGTATTTCCTATTTTTTTAGCCTTCCGAAGTTCGACCAAAAAATGGGTCATTTTTGAAAATTTTCCCATGGTCCCCCCTTTGCTACCTTGCCAAAAATGGCCGTTTTCGACACTTTTGCGAAAAATGTTAGTTCTCCCCTAATAGGTCTTTTTTCATTCGGTTTTTTGCATAGCACAAATCTAGGATAGTTTAGATTTCAATCCATACTAATTAGGCCATCAGGGGACTTCTATTTCCTATTTTTTTAGCCTTCCGAAGTTGGACCAAAAAATCGGCTGCTTTTGAAAATTTTCCCCTGGTCCCCCCTGTCCTACCTTGCCAAAAATGGCCATTTTCGACACTTTTGCGAAAAATGTTAGTTCTCCCCTAATAGGTCTTTTTTCATTCGGTTTTTTGCATAGCACAAATCTAGGATAGTTTAGCTTTCAATCCAAACTAATTAGGCCATCAGGCGACTTCTATTTTCTATTTTTTTAGCCTTCCGAAGTTCGGCCAAAAAATCGGCCATTTTTGAAAATTTTCCCTTGGTCCCCCCTTTGCTACTTTGCCAAAAATGGCCATTTTCGACACTTTTGCGAAAAATGTTATTTCTCCCCTAATAGGTCTTTTTCCATGCGGTTTTTTGCATAGCACAAATCTAGAATAGTTTAGCTTTCAATCCATACTAATTAGGCTATCAGGCGACTTGTATTTCCTATTTTTTTAGCCTTCCGAAGTTCGACCAAAAAATCGGCCATTTTTGAAAATTTTCCCTTGGTCCCCCCTTTGCTATTTTGCGAAAAATGGCCATTTTCGACACTTTTGCGAAAAATGTTATTTCTCTTCTAATAGGTGTTTTTTCATGCGGTTTTTTGCATAGCGCAAATCTAGGATAGTTTAGCTTTCAATCCATACTAATTAGGCTATCAGGCGAATTGTATTTCCTATTTTTTTAGCCTTCCGAAGTTCGACCAAAAAATCGGCCATTTTTGAAAATTTTCCCTTGGTCCCCCCTTTGCTATTTTGCGAAAAATGGCCATTTTCGACACTTTTGCGAAAAATGTTATTTCTCCCCTAATAGGTCTTTTTTTATGCGGTTTTTTGCATAGCACAAATCTAGGATAGTTTAGCTTTTAATCCATACTAATAAGGCCATCCGGCGACTTGTGTTTCCTATTTTTTTAGCCTTCCGAAGTTCGACCAAAAAATCGGCCATTTTTGAAAATTTTCCCATGGTCCCCCCTTTGCTACCTTGCCAAAAATGGCCGTTTTCGACACTTTTGCGAAAAATGTTAGTTCTCCCCTAATAGGTCTTTTTTCATTCGGTTTTTTGCATAGCACAAATCTAGGATAGTTTAGCTTTCAATCCATACTAATTATGCCATCAGGGGACTTCTATTTCCTATTTTTTTAGCCTTCCGAAGTTCGACCAAAAAATCGGCTGCTTTTGAAAATTTTCCCCTGGTCTCCCCTGTCCTACCTTGCCAAAAATGGCCATTTTCGACACTTTTGCGAAAAATGTTATTTCTCCCCTAATAGGTCTTTTTTCATGCGGTTTTTTGCATGGCACAAATCTAGGATAGTTTAGCTTTCAATCCAAACTAATTAGGCCATCAGGCGACTTCTATTTCCTATTTTTTTAGCCTTCCGAAGTTCGGCCAAAAAATCGGCCATTTTTGAAAATTTTCCCTTGGTCCCCCCTTTGCTACTTTGCCAAAAATGGCCATTTTCGACACTTTTGCGAAAAATGTTATTTCTCCCCTAATAGGTCTTTTTCCATGCGGTTTTTTGCATAGCACAAATCTAGAATAGTTTAGCTTTCAATCCATACTAATTAGGCTATCAGGCGACTTGTATTTCCTATTTTTTTAGCCTTCCGAAGTTCGACCAAAAAATCGGCCATTTTTGAAAATTTTCCCTTGGTCCCCCCTTTGCTATTTTGCGAAAAATGGCCATTTTCGACACTTTTGCGAAAAATGTTATTTCTCTTCTAATAGGTGTTTTTTCATGCGGTTTTTTGCATAGCGCAAATCTAGGATAGTTTAGCTTTCAATCCATACTAATTAGGCTATCAGGCGAATTGTATTTCCTATTTTTTTAGCCTTCCGAAGTTCGACCAAAAAATCGGCCATTTTTGAAAATTTTCCCTTGGTCCCCCCTTTGCTATTTTGCGAAAAATGGCCATTTTCGACACTTTTGCGAAAAATGTTATTTCTCCCCTAATAGGTCTTTTTTTATGCGGTTTTTTGCATAGCACAAATCTAGGATAGTTTAGCTTTTAATCCATACTAATAAGGCCATCCGGCGACTTGTATTTCCTATTTTTTTAGCCTTCCGAAGTTCGACCAAAAAATCGGCCATTTTTGAAAATTTTCCCATGGTCCCCCCTTTGCTACCTTGCCAAAAATGGCCGTTTTCGACACTTTTGCGAAAAATGTTAGTTCTCCCCTAATAGGTCTTTTTTCATTCGGTTTTTTGCATAGCACAAATCTAGGATAGTTTAGCTTTCAATCCATACTAATTAGGCCATCAGGGGACTTCTATTTCCTATTTTTTTAGCCTTCCGAAGTTCGACCAAAAAATCGGCTGCTTTTGAAAATTTTCCCCTGGTCCCCCCTGTCCTACCTTGCCAAAAATGGCCATTTTCGACACTTTTGCGAAAAATGTTATTTCTCCCCTAATAGGTCTTTTTTCATGCGGTTTTTTGCATGGCACAAATCTAGGATAGTTTAGCTTTCAATCCAAACTAATTAGGCCATCAGGCGACTTCTATTTCCTATTTTTTTAGCCTTCCGAAGTTCGACCAAACAATCGGCCATTTTTAAAAATTTTCCCTTGGTCCACATTTTGCTACTCTCCCAAAAATGGCCATTTTCGACACTTTTGCGAAAAATGTTATTTCTCCCCTAATAGGTCTTTTTTTATGCGGTTTTTTGCATAGCACAAATCTAGGATAGTTTAGATTTCAATTCATACTAATTAGGCCATCAGGCGACTTCTATTTTCTATTTTTTTAGCCTTCCGAAGTTCGGCCAAAAAATCGGCCATTTTTTAAAATTTTCCCTTGGTCCCCCCTTTGCTACTTTGCCAAAAATGGCCATTTTCGACACTTTTGCGAAAAATGTTATTTCTCCCCTAATAGGTCTTTTTCCATGCGGTTTTTTGCATAGCACAAATCTAGAATAGTTTAGCTTTCAATCCATACTAATTAGGCCATCACGCGCGTGTATATCCTATTTTTTTAGCCTTCCGAAGTTCGACCAAAAAATCGGCCATTTTTGAAAATTTTTCCTTGGTCCCCCCTTTGCTACTTTGCCAAAAGTGGCCATTTTCGACACTTTTGTGAAATATGTTATTTCTCCCCTAATAGGTCTTTTTTCACGCGGTTTTTTGCATAGCACAAATCTAGGATAGTTTTGCTTTCAATCCATACTAATTAGGCCATCAGGGGACTTCTATTTCCTATTTTTTTAGCCTTCCGAAGTTCGACCAAAAAATCGGCTGCTTTTGAAAATTTTCCCCTGGTCCCCCCTGTCCTACCTTGCCAAAAATGGCCATTTTCGACACTTTTGCGAAAAATGTTATTTCTCCCCTAATAGGTCTTTTTTCATGCGGTTTTTTGCATGGCACAAATCTAGGATAGTTTAGCTTTCAATCCAAACTAATTAGGCCATCAGGCGACTTCTATTTCCTATTTTTTTAGCCTTCCGAAGTTCGACCAAACAATCGGCCATTTTTAAAAATTTTCCCTTGGTCCACATTTTGCTACTCTGCCAAAAATGGCCATTTTCGACACTTTTGCGAAAAATGTTATTTCTCCCCTAATAGGTCTTTTTTTATGCGGTTTTTTGCATAGCACAAATCTAGGATAGTTTAGATTTCAATTCATACTAATTAGGCCATCAGGCGACTTCTATTTTCTATTTTTTTAGCCTTCCGAAGTTCGGCCAAAAAATCGGCCATTTTTGAAAATTTTCCCTTGGTCCCCCCTTTGCTACTTTGCCAAAAATGGCCATTTTCGACACTTTTGCGAAAAATGTTCTTTCTCCCCTAATAGGTCTTTTTGCATGCGGTTTTTTGCATAGCACAAATCTAGAATAGTTTAGCTTCCAATGCATACTAATTAGGCCATCACGCGCGTGTATATCCTATTTTTTTAGCCTTCCGAAGTTCGACCAAAAAATCAGCCATTTTTGAAAATTTTCCCTTGGTCCCCCCTTTGCTACTTTGCCAAAAGTGGCCATTTTCGAACCCTTTGGGAGGTATGTTATTTCTCCCCTAATAGGTCTTTTTTCACGCGGTTTTTTGCATAGCACAAATCTAGGATAGTTTAGCTTTCAATCCATACTAATTAGGCCATCAGGGGACTTCTATTTCCTATTTTTTTAGCCTTCCGAAGTTCGACCAAAAAATCGGCTCCTTTGGAAAATTTTACCCTGGTCCCCCCTTTCCTACTTTGCTAAAAATTCCCATTTTCGACACTTTTGCGAAAAATGTTATTTCTCCTCCACTAGGTCTTTTTTCATGCGGTTTTTTGCATAGCACAAATCTAGGATAGTTTAGCTTTCAATCCATACTAATTAGGCCATCAGGAAACTTCTATTTCCTATTTTTTTAGCCTTCCGAAGTTCGACCAAAAAATCGGCCATTTTTTAAATTTTCCCTTGGTCCGCATTTTGCTACTCTTCCAAAAATGGCCATTTTCGACACTTTTGCGAAAAATGTTATTTCTCCCCTAATAGGTCTTTTTTTATGCGGTTTTTTGCATCGCACAAATCTAGGATAGTTTAGCTTTCAATCCATACTAATTAGGCCATCAGGTGACTTCTATTTCCTATTTTTTTAGCCTTCCGAAGTTCGGCCAAAAAATCGGCCATTTTTGAAAATTTTCCCTTGGTCCCCCCTTTGCTACTTTGCCAAAAATGGCCATTTTCGACACTTTTGCGAAAAATGTTATTTCCCCCCGAATAACTCTTTTTTCATGCGGTTTTTTGCATAACACAAATCTAAGATAGTTTAGCTTTCAATCCATACTAATTATGCCATCAGGCGACTTGTATTTCCTTCTTTTTTTAGCCTTCCGAAGATCGACCAAAAAATCGGCCATTTTTGAAAATTTTCCCTTTCTCCCCCCTTTCCTACTTTTCCAAAAATGGCCATTTTCGACACTTTTGCAAAAAAAAGTTATTTCTCCCCTAATAGGTCTTTTTGCATGCGGTTTTTTGCATAGCACAAATCTAGAATAGTTTAGCTTTCAATGCATACTAATTAGGCCATCACGCGCGTGTATATCCTATTTTTTTAGCCTTCCGAAGTTCGACCAAAAAATCGGCCATTTTTGAAAATTTTCCCTTGGTCCCCCATTTGCTATTTTTCGAAAAATGGCCTTTTTCGACACTTTTCCGAAAAATGCTATTTCTCCCCTAATAGGTCTTTTTTCACGCGGTTTTTCGCATAGCACAAATCTAGGATAGTTTAGCTTTCAATCCATATTAATTAGGCCATCAGGGGACTTCTATCTCCTATTTTTTTAGCCTTCCGTAGTTCGACCAAAAAATCGGCTGCTTTTGAAAATTTTCCCCTTGTCCCCCCTTTCCTACTTTGCCAAAAATGGCCATTTTCGACACTTTTGCGAAAAAAAGTTATTTCTCCCCTAATAGGTCTTTTTGCATGCGGTTTTTTGCATAGCACAAATCTAGAATAGTTTAGCTTTCAATGCATACTAATTAGGCCATCACGCGCGTGTATATCCTATCTTTTTAGCCTTCCGAAGTTCGACCAAAAAATCGGCCATTTTTTAACATTTTCCCTTGGTCCCCCATTTGCTATTTTTCGAAAAATGGCCTTTTTCGACACTTTTCCGAAAAATGCTATTTCTCCCCTAATAGGTCTTTTTACATGCGGTTTTTTGCATAGCACAAATCTAGGATAGTTTAGCTTTCAATCCATACTAATTAGGCCATCAAGCGACTTGTATTTCCTATTTTTTTAGCCTTCCGAAGTTCGACCAAAAAATCGGCCATTTTTTAAAATTTTCCCTTGGTCCGCATTTTGCTACTCTGCCAAAAATGGCCATTTTCGACACTTTTGCGAAAAATGTTATTTCTCCCCTAATAGGTCTTTTTTTATGCGGTTTTTTGCATAGCACAAATCTAGGATAGTTTAGATTTCAATTCATACTAATTAGGCCATCAGGCGACTTGTATTTCCTTCTTTTTTTAGCCTTCCGAAGATCGACCAAAAAATCGGCCATTTTTGAAAATTTTCCCTTCCTCCCCCCTTTCCTACTTTTCCAAAAATGGCCATTTTCGACACTTTTGCGAAAAATGTTATTTCTCCCCTAATAGGTCTTTTTGCATGCGGTTTTTTGCATAGCACAAATCTAGAATAGTTTAGCTTTCAATGCATACTAATTAGGCCATCACGCGCGTGTATATCCTATTTTTTTACCCTTGCGAAGTTCGACCAAAAAATCGGCCATTTTTGAAAATTTTCCCTTGGTCCCCCCCCTTTGCTACTTTGCCAAAAATGGCCATTTTCGACACTTTTGCGAAAAATGTTATTTCCCCCCGAATAACTCTTTTTTCATGCGGTTTTTTGCATAACACAAATCTAAGATAGTTTAGCTTTCAATCCATACTAATTATGCCATCAGGCGACTTGTATTTCCTTCTTTTTTTAGCCTTCCGAAGATCGACCAAAAAATCGGCCATTTTTGAAAATTTTCCCTTTCTCCCCCCTTTCCTACTTTTCCAAAAATGGCCATTTTCGACACTTTTGCGAAAAAAGTTATTTCTCCCCTAATAGGTCTTTTTGCATGCGGTTTTTTGCATAGCAAAAATCTAGAATAGTTTAGCTTTCAATGCATACTAATTAGGCCATCACGCGCGTGTATATCCTATTTTTTTAGCCTTCCGAAGTTCGACCAAAAAATCGGCCATTTTTGAAAATTTTCCCTTGGTCCCCCATTTGCTATTTTGCGAAAAATGGCCTTTTTCGACACTTTTCCGAAAAATGCTATTTCTCCCCTAATAGGTCTTTTTTCACGCGGTTTTTCGCATAGCACAAATCTAGGATAGTTTAGCTTTCAATCCATATTAATTAGGCCATCAGGGGACTTGTATTTCCTATTTTTTAGCCTTCCGAATTTCGACCAAAAAATCGGCCATTTTTTAACATTTTCGCTTGGTCCCCGCTTTGCTACTTTGCCAAAAATGGCCATTTTCGACACTTTTGCGAAAAATGTTATTTCTCCCCTAATAGGTCTTTTTTCACGCGGTTTTTCGCATAGCACAAATCTAGGATAGTTTAGCTTTCAATGCATACTAATTAGGCCATCAGGCGCTTTGTATATCCTACTTTTTTACCATTCCGAAGTTCGACCAAAAAATCGGCCATTTTTGAAAATTTTCCCTTGGTCCCCCGTTTCCTACTTTGCCAAAAATTGCCATTTTCGAGAGTTTTGCGAAACATGTTATTTCTCCCCTAATAGGTCTTTTTTTATGCGGTTTTTTGCATAGCACAAATCTAGGATAGTTTAGCTTTCAATCCATACTAATTAGTCCAGCACGCGACTTGTATTTCCTATTTTTTTAGCCTTTCGAAGTTCGACCAAAAAATCGGCCATTTTTGAAAATTTTCCCTTGGTCTCCTCTTTGCTACTTTGCCAAATATGGAAATTTTCCACACTTTTGCGAAAAATGTTTTTTCTCCTCTAAAATGTCTTTTTTCATGCGGTTTTTTGCATAGCACAAATCTAGGATAGTTTAGCTTTCAATCCATACTAATTAGGCCATCAGGCCACTTCTATTTCCTATTTTTTTAGTCTTCCGAAGTTCGACCAAAAAATCGGCCATTTTTGAAAATTTTCCCTTGGTCCTCCCTTTGCTACTTTGCCAAAAATGGCCATTTTCGACACTTTTGCGAAAAATGTTATTTCTCCCCTAATAGGTCTTTTTTCATGCGGTTTTTTGCATAGCACAAATCTAGGATAGTTTAGCTTTCAATCCATACTAATTAGGCCATCAGGCGACTTGTATTTCCTATTTTTTTAGCCTTCCGAAGTTCGACCAAAAAATCGGCCATTTTTGATAATTTTCCCTTGGTCCCCCCTTTGCCACTTTCCCAAAAATGGCCATTGTCGACACTTTTGCGAAAAATGTTTTTTCTCCAATAATAGGTCTTTTTTCTTGCGGTTTTTTGCATAGGACAAATCTAGGATAGTTTATCTTTCAATCCATACTAATTAGGCCATCAGGCGACTTGTATTTCTTATTTTTTTAGCCTTCCGAAGTTCGACCAAAAAATCGGCCATTTTTGAAAATTTTCCCTTGGTCCCCCCTTTGCTACTTTGCCAAAAATGGCCATTTTCGACATTTTTGCGAAAAATGTTATTTCTCCCCTAATAGGTCTTTTTTCATGCGGTTTTTTGCATAGCACAAATTAAGGATAGTTTAGCTTTCAATCCATACTAATTAAGCCAGCAGGCGACTCGTATTTCCTATTTTTTTAGCCTTCCGAAGTTCGACCAAAAAATCGGCCATTTTTGAAAATTTTCCCTTGGTCCCCCCTTTGCTACTTTGCCAAATATGGCCATTTTCGACACTTTTGCGAAAAATGTTATTTCTCCCCTAATAGGTCTTTTTTCATGCTTTTTTTTGCATAGCACAAATCTGGGAAAGTTTAGCTTTCAATCCATACTAATTAGTCCAGCACGCGACTTGTATTTCCTATTTTTTTAGCCTTTCGAATTTCGACCAAAAAATCGGCCATTTTTGAAAATTTTCCCTTGGTCCCCTCTTTGCTACTTTGCCAAATATGGCCATTTTCGACACTTTGGCGAAAAATGTTATTTCTCCCCTAATAGTTCTTTTTTGATGCGGTTTTTTGCATAGCACAAATTTGGGATAGTTTAGCTTTTAATCCATACTAATTAGGCCATCAGGCGCTTTGTATATCCTACTTTTTTACCATTCCGAAGTTCGACCAAAAAATCGGCCATTTTTAAAAATTTTCCCTTGGACCCCGTTTGCTACTTTGCCAAAAATTGCCATTTTCGAGAGTTTTGCGAAAAATGTTATTTCTCCCCTAATAGGTCTTTTTTTATGCGGTTTTTTGCATAGCACAAATCTAGGATAGTTTAGCTTTCAATCCATACTAATTAGTCCAGCACGCGACTTGTATTTCCTATTTTTTTAGCCTTTCGAAGTTCGACCAAAAAATCGGCCATTTTTGAAAATTTTCCCTTGGTCCCCTCTTTGCTACTTTGCCAAATATGGCCATTTTCGACACTTTTGCGAAAAATGTCATTTCTCCCCTAATAGGTCTTTTTTTATGCGGTATTTTGCATGGCACAAATCTAGGATAGTTTAGCTTTTAATCCATACTAATTAGTCCAGCAGAAGACTTGTATTTCCTATTTTTTTAGCCTTCCGAAGTTCGACCAAAAAATCGGCCATTTTTGAAAATTTTCCCTTGGTCCCCTCTTTGCTACTTTGCCAAATATGGCCATTTTCGACACTTTTGCGAAAAATGTTATTTCTCCTCTAAAAGGTCTTTTTTCATGCGGTTTTTTGCATAGCACAAATCTAGGATAGTTTAGCTTTCAATCCATACTAATTAGGCCATCAGGCGACTTGTATTTCCTATTTTTTTAGCCTTCCGAAGTTCGACCAAAAAATCGGCCATTTTTGAAAATTTTCCCTTGGTCCCCCCTTTGCTACTTTGCCAAAAATGGCCATTGTCGACACTTTTGCGAAAAATGTTATTTCTCCAATACTAGGTCTTTTTTCTTGCGGTTGTTTGCATAGGACAAATCTAGGATAGTTTATCTTTCAATCCATACTAATTAGGCCATCAGGCGACTTGTATTTCCTATTTTTTTAGCCTTCCGAAGTTTGACCAAAGAATCGGCCATTTTTGAACATCTTCCCTTTGTCCCCCCTTTGCTGCTTTGCTAAAAATGGCCATTCTCGACACTTTTCCGAAAAATGATATTTCTCCCCTAATAGGTCTTTTTTCATGCGGTTTTTTGCATGGCACAAATCTAGGATAGTTTAGCTTTCAATCCATACTAATTAGGCCATCAGGCGACTTGTATTTCCTATTTTTTTAGCCTTCCGAAGTTCGACCAAAAAATCGGCCATTTTTAACATTTTGCCTTGGTCCCCGCTTTGCTACTTTGCCAAAAATGGCCATTTTCGACACTTTTGCGAAAAATGTTATTTCTCCTCCATTAAGTCTTTTTTCATGCGGTTTTTTGCATAGCACAAATCTATTATAGTTTTGCTTTCAATCCATACTAATTAGGCCATCAGGCGCCTTGTATTTCGTATTTTTTAGCCTTCCGAAGTTCGACCAAAAAATCGGCCATTTCTTAACATTTTCCCTTGGTCCCCGCTTTGCTACTTTGCCAAAAATGGCCATTTTCGACACTTTTGCGAAAAATATTATTTCTCCTCCACTAGGCCTTTTTTCATGCGGTTTTTTGCATGGCACAAATCTAGGATAGTTTAGCTTTTAATCCATACTAATTAGGCCATCAGGCGACTTGTATTTCCTATTTTTTTAGCCTTCCGAAGTTCGACCAAAAAATCGGCCATTTTTTAACATTTTCCCTTGGTCCCCGCTTTGCTACTTTGCCAAAAATGGCCATTTTCGACACTTTTGCGAAAAATCTTATTTCTCCTCCACTAGGTCTTTTTTCATGCGGTTTTTTGCATACCACAAATCTAGGATAGTTTAGCTTTCAATCCATACTAATTAGGCCATCAGGCGACTTGTATTTCCTATTTTTTTAGCCTTCCGAAGTTTGACCAAAGAATCGGCCATTTTTGAACATGTTCCCTTTGTCCCCCCTTTGCTACTTTGCCAAAAATGGCCATTTTCGACACTTTGGCGAAAAATGTTATTTCTCCTCTAATAGTTCTTTTTCCATGCGGTTTCTTGTATAGCACAAATGAAGGATAGTTTAGCTTTCAATCCATACTAATTAGGCCATCAGGCGACTTGTATTTCCTATTTTTTTAGCCTTCTGAAGTTCGACCAAAAAATCCGCCATTTTTAAAAATTTTCCCTTGGTCCCCCCTTTGCTACTTTGCCAAAAATGGCCATTGTCGACACTTTTGCGAAAAATGTGATTTCTCCCCTAATAGGTCTTTTTTCATGCGGTATTTTGCATAGCACAAATCTAGGATAGTTTAGCTTTTAATCCATACTAATTACTCCAGCAGGCGACTTGTATTTCCTATTTTTTTAGCCTTCCGAAGTTCGACCAAAAAATCGGCCATTTTTGAAAATTTTCCCTTGGTCCCCTCTTTGCTACTTTGCCAAATATGGCCATTTTCGACACTTTTGCGAAAAATGTTATTTCTCCTCTAAAAGGTCTTTTTTCATGCGGTTTTTTGAATAGCACAAATCTAGAATAGTTTAGCTTTCAATCCATACTAATTAGGCCATCAGGCGACTTGTATTTCCTATTTTTTTAGCCTTCCGAAGTTCGACCAAAAAATCGGCCATTTTTGAAAATTTTCCCTTGGTCCCCCCTTTGCTACTTTGCCAAAAATGGTTATTTTCGACACTTTTGCGAAAAATGATATTTCTCCCCTAATAGGTCTTTTTTTATGCGGTTTTTTGCATGGCACAAATCTAGGATAGCTTAGCTTTCAATCCATACTAATTAGGCCATCAGGCGACTTGTATTTCCTATTTTTTTAGCCTTCCGAAGTTCGACCAAAAAATCGGCCATTTTTGAAAATTTTCCCTTGGTCCCCGCTTTGGTACTTTGCCCAAAATGGCCATTTTCGACACTTTTGCGAAAAATCTTATTTCTCCTCCACTAGGTCTTTTTTCATGCGGTTTTTTGCATAGCACAAATCTAGGATAGTTTAGCTTTCAATCCATACTAATTAGGCCATCAGGTGACTTGTATTTCCTATTTTTTTCGGCTTCCGAAGTTCGACCAAAGAATCGGCCATTTTTGAAAATCTTCAATTTGTCCCCCCTCTGCTACTTTGCCAAAAATGGTTATTTTCGACACTTTTGCGAAAAATGATATTTCTCCCCTAATAGGTCTTTTTTCATGCGGTTTTTTGCATGGCACAAATCTAGGATAGTTTAGCTTTCAATCCATACTAATTAGGCCATCAGGCGCCTTGTATTTCCTATTTTTTAGCCTTCCGAATTTCGACCAAAAAATCGGCCATTTTTTAACATTTTCGCTTGGTCCCCGCTTTGCTACTTTGCCAAAAATGGCCATTTTCGACACTTTTGCGAAAAATGTTATTTCTCCTCCACTAAGTCTTTTTTCATGCGGTTTTTTGCATAGCACAAATCTAGGATAGTTTAGCTTTCAATCCATACTAATTAGGCCATCAGGCGACTTGTATTTCCTATTTTTTTAGCCTTCCGAAGTTCGACCAAAAAATCGGCCATTTTTTAACATTTTCCCTTGGTCCCCGCTTTGCTACTTTGCCAAAAATGGCCATTTTCGACACTTTTGCGAAAAAGCTTATTTCTCCTCCACTAGGTCTTTTTTCATGCGGTTTTTTGCATAGCACAAATCTAGGATAGTTTAGCTTTCAATCCATACTAATTAGGCCATCAGGCGACTTGTATTTCCTATTTTTTTGGGCTTCCAAAGTTCGACCAAAGAATCGGCCATTTTTGAAAATCTTCCCTTTGTCCCCCCCTTGCTACTTTGCCAAAAATGGCCATTTTCGACACTTTGGCGAAAAATGTTATTTCTCCCCTAATAGGTCTTTTTTCATGCGGTTTTTTGCATAGCACAAATCTAGGATAGTTTAGCTTTCAATCCATACTAATTAGGCCATCAGGTGACTTGTATTTCCTATTTTTTTGGGCTTCCAAAGTTCGACCAAAGAATCGGCCATTTTTGAAAATCTTCCCTTTGTCCCCCCTTTGCTACTTTGCCAAAAATGGCCATTTTCGACACTTTGGCGAAAAATGTTATTTCTCCCCTAATAGGTCTTTTTTCATGCGGTTTTTTGCATAGCACAAATTTAGGATAGTTTAGCTTTCAATCCATACTAATTAAGCCAGCAGGCGACTCGTATTTCCTATTTTTTTAGCCTTCCGAAGTTCGACCAAAAAATCGGCCATTTTTGAAAATTTTCCCTTGGTCCCCTCTTTGCTACCTTGCCAAATATGGCCATTTTCGACACTTTTGCGAAAAATGTTATTTCTCCTCTAAAAGGTCTTTTTTCATGCGGTTTTTTGCATAGCACAAATCTAGGATAGTTTAGCTTTCAATCCATACTAATTAGGCCATCAGGCGACTTGTATTTCCTATTTTTTTAGCCTTCCGAAGTTCGACCAAAAAATCGGCCATTTTTGAAAATTTTCCCTTGGTCCCCCCTTTGCTACTTTGCCAAAAATGGCAATTTTCGACACTTTTGCGAAAAATGTTATTTCTCCTCCACTAGGTCTTTTTTCATGCGGTTTTTTGCATAGCACAAATCTAGGATAGTTTAGCTTTCAATCCATACTAATTAGGCCATCAGGCGACTTGTATTTCCTATTTTTTTAGCCTTCCGAAGTTTGACCAAAGAATCGGCCATTTTTGAACATCTTCCCTTTGTCCCCCCTTTGCTACTTTGCCAAAAATGGCCATTTTCGACACTTTGGCGAAAAATGTTATTTCTCCTCTAATAGTTCTTTTTCCATGCGGTTTCTTGTATAGCACAAATGAAGGATAGTTTAGCTTTCAATCCATACTAATTAGGCCATCAGGCGACTTGTATTTCCTTTTTTTTTAGCCTTCTGAAGTTCGACCAAAAAAATCGGCCATTTTTGAAAATTTTCCCTTCGTCCCCTCTTTGCTACTTTGCCAAAAATGGCCATTCTCGACACTTTTGCGAAAAATGTGATTTCTCCCCTAAGAGGTCTTTTTTCATGCGGTATTTTGAATAGCACAAATCTAGGATAGTTTAGCTTTTAATCCATACTAATTAGTCCAGCAGGCGACTTGTATTTCCTATTTTTTTAGCCTTCCGAAGTTCGACCACAAAATCGGCCATTTTTGAACATCTTCCCTTTGTCCCCTCTTTGCTACTTTGCCAAATATGGCCATTTTCGACACTTTTGCGAAAAATGTTATTTCTCCTCTAAAAGGTCTTTTTTCATGCGGTTTTTTGCATAGCACAAATCTAAGATAGCTTAGCTTTCAATCCATACTAATTAGGCCATCAGGCGACTTGTATTTCCTATTTTTTTAGCCTTCCGAAGTTCGACCAAAAAATCGGCCATTTTTGAAAATTTTCCCTTGGTCCCCCCTTTGCTACTTTGCCAAAAATGGTTATTTTCGACACTTTTTTTGAAAAATGATATTTCTCCCCTAATAGGTCTTTTTTCATGCGGTTTTTTGCATGGCACAAATCTAGGATAGTTTAGCTTTCAATCCATACTAATTAGGCCATCAGGCGACTTGTATTTCCTATTTTTTTAGCCTTCCGAAGTTCGACCAAAAAATCGGCCATTTTTAACATTTTGCCTTGGTCCCCGCTTTGCTACTTTGCCAAAAATGGCCATTTTCGACACTTTTGCGAAAAATGTTATTTCTCCTCCACTAGGTCTTTTTTCATGCGGTTTTTTGCATAGCACAAATCTAGGATAGTTTAGCTTTCAATCCATACTAATTAGGCCATCAGGTGACTTGTATTTCCTATTTTTTTAGGCTTCCGAAGTTCGACCAAATAATCGGCCATTTTTGAAAATCTTCCCTTTGTCCCCCCTTTGCTACTTTGCCAAAAATGGCCATTTTCGACACTTTTGCGAAAAATGTTATTTCTCCCCTAATAGGTCTTTTTTCATGCGGTTTTTTGCATAGCACAAATCTATTATTGTTTTGCTTTCAATCCATACTAATTAGGCCATCAGGCGCCTTGTATTTCCTAGTTTTTAGCTTTCCGAAGTTCGACCAAAAAATCGGCCATTTTTTAACATTTTCCCTTGGTCCCCGCTTTGCTACTTTGCCAAAAATGGCCATTTTCGACACTTTTGCGAAAAATATTATTTCTCCTCCACTAGGTCTTTTTTCATGCGGTTTTTTGCATGGCACAAATCTAGGATAGTTTAGCTTTCAATCCATACTAATTAGGCCATCAGGCGACTTGTATTTCCTATTTTTTTAGCCTTCCGAAGTTCGACCAAAAAATCGGCCATTTTTTAACATTTTCCCTTGGTCCCCGCTTTGCTACTTTGCCAAAAATGGCCATTTACGACACTTTTGCTAAAAATCTTATTTCTCCTCCACTAGGTCTTTTTTCATGCGGTTTTTTGCATAGCACAAATCTAGGATACTTTAGCTTTCAATCCATACTAATTAGGCCATCAGGCGCCTTGTATTTTATATTTTTTAGCCTTCCGAATTTCGACAAAAAATCGGCCATTTTTTAACATTTACGCTTGGTCCCCGCTTTGCTACTTTGCCAAAAATGGCAATTTTCGACACTTTTTCGAAAAATGTTATTTCTCCTCCACTAGGTCTTTTTTCATGCGGTTTTTTGCATAGCACAAATTTAGGATAGTTTAGCTTTCAATCCATACTAATTAGGCCATCAGGCGACTTGTATTTCCTATTTTTTTAGCCTTCCGAAGTTTGACCAAAGAATCGGCCATTTTTGAACATCTTCCCTTTGTCCCCCCTTTGCTACTTTGCCAAAAATGGCCATTTTCGACACTTTGGCGAAAAATGTTATTTCTCCTCTAATAGTTCTTTTTCCATGCGGTTTCTTGTATAGCACAAATCAAGGATAGTTTAGCTTTCAATCCATACTAATTAGGCCATCAGGCGACTTGTATTTCCTATTTTTTTAGCCTTCTGAAGTTCGACCAAAAAATCGGCCATTTTTAAAAGTTTTCCCTTGGTCCCCCCTTTGCTACTTTGCCAAAAATGGCCATTGTCGACACTTTTGCGAAAAATGTGATTTCTCCCCTAATAGGTCTTTTTTCATGCGGTATTTTGCATAGCACAAATCTAGGATAGTTTAGCTTTTAATCCATACTAATTACTCCAGCAGGCGACTTGTATTTCCTATTTTTTTAGCCTTCCGAAGTTCGACCAAAAAATCGGCCATTTTTGAAAATTTTCCCTTGGTCCCCTCTTTGCTACTTTGCCAAATATGGCCATTTTCGACACCTTTGCGAAAAATGTTATTTCTCCTCTAAAAGGTCTTTTTTCATGCGGTTTTTTGAATAGCACAAATCTAGAATAGTTTAGCTTTCAATCCATACTAATTAGGCCATCAGGCGACTTGTATTTCCTATTTTTTTAGCCTTCCGAAGTTCGACCAAAAAATCGGCCATTTTTTAACATTTTCCCTTGGTCCCCGCTTTGCTACTTTGCCAAAAATGGCCATTTTCGACACTTTTGCGAAAAATGATATTTCTCCCCTAATAGGTCTTTTTTCATGCGGTTTTTTTGCATGGCACAAATCTAGGATAGTTTAGCTTTCAATCCATACTAATTAGGCCATCAGGCGACTTGTATTTCCTATTTTTTTAGCCTTCCGAAGTTCGACCAAAAAATCGGCCATTTTTTAACATTTTCCCTTGGTCCCCGCTTTGCTACTTTGCCAAAAATGGCCATTTTCGACACTTTTGCGAAAAATCTTATTTCTCCTCCACTAGGTCTTTTTTCATGCGGTTTTTTTGCATAGCACAAATCTAGGATAGTTTAGCTTTCAATCCATACTAATTAGGCCATCAGGCGACTTGTATTTCCTATTTTTTTGGGCTTCCGAAGTTCGACCAAAGAATCGGCCATTTTTGAAAATCTTCAATTTGTCCCCCCTTTGCTACTTTGCCAAAAATGGTTATTTTCGACACTTTTGCGAAAAATGATATTTCTCCCCTAATAGGTCTTTTTTCATGCGGTTTTTTGCATGGCACAAATCTAGGAGAGTTTAGCTTTCAATCCATACTAATTAGGCCATCAGGCGCCTTGTATTTCCTATTTTTTAGCCTTCCGAATTTCGACCAAAAAATCGGCCATTTTTTAACATTTTCCCTTGGTCCCCGCTTTGCTACTTTGCCAAAAATGGCCATTTTCGACACTTTTGCGAAAAATGTTATTTCTCCTCCACTAGGTCTTTTTTCATGCCGTTTTTTGCATAGCACAAATCTAGGATAGTTTAGCTTTCAATCCATACTAATTAGGCCATCAGGCGACTTGTATTTCCTATTTTTTTAGCCTTCCGAAGTTCGACCAAAAAATCGGCCATTTTTTAACATTTTCCCTTGGTCCCCGCTTTGCTACTTTGCCAAAAATGGCCATTTTCGAAACTTTTGCGAAAAATCTTATTTCTCCTCCACTAGGTCTTTTTTCATGCGGTTTTTTGCATAGCACAAATCTAGGATAGTTTAGCTTTCAATCCATACTAATTAGGCCATCAGGCGACTTGTATTTCCTATTTTTTTGGGCTTCCAAAGTTCGACCAAAGAATCGGCAATTTTTGAAAATCTTCCCTTTGTCCCCCCTTTGCTACTTTGCCAAAAATGGCCATTTTCGACACTTTGGCGAAAAATGTTATTTCTCCCCTAATAGGTCTTTTTTCATGCGGTTTTTTGCATAGCACAAATCTAGGATAGTTTAGCTTTCAATCCATTCTAATTAGGCCATCAGGCGCCTTGTATTTCCTATTTTTTAGCCTTCCGAAGTTCGACCAAAAAATCGGCCATTTTTTAAAATTTTCCCTTAGTCCCCGCTTTGCTACTTTGCCAAAAATGGCCATTTTCGACACTTTTGCGAAAAATGTTATTTCTCCTCCACTAGGTCTTTTTTCATGCGGTTTTTTGCATAGCACAAATCTAGGATAGTTTAGCTTTCAATCCATACTAATTAGGCCATCAGGCGACTTGTATTTCCTATTTTTTTAGCCTTCCGAAGTTTGACCAAAGAATCGGCCATTTTTGAACATCTTCCCTTTGTCCCCCCTTTGCTACTTTGCCAAAAATGGCCATTTTCGACACTTTGGCGAAAAATGTTATTTCTCCTCTAATAGTTCTTTTTCCATGCGGTTTCTTGTATAGCACAAATGAAGGATAGTTTAGCTTTCAATCCATACTAATTAGGCCATCAGGTGACTTGTATTTCCTATTTTTTTAGCCTTCTGAAGTTCGACCAAAAAATCGGCCATTTTTGAAAATTTTCCCTTGGTCCCCCCTTTGCTACTTTGCCAAAAATGGCCATTGTCGACACTTTTGCGAAAAATGTGATTTCTTCCCTAATAGGTCTTTTTTCATGCGGTATTTTGCATAGCACAAATCTAGGATAGTTTAGCTGTTAATCCATACTAATTACTCCAGCAGGCGACTTGTATTTCCTATTTTTTTAGCCTTCCGAAGTTCGACCAAAAAATCGGCCATTTTTGAAAATTTTTCCTTGGTCCCCCCTTTGCTACTTTGCCAAATATGGCCATTGTCGACACTTTTGCGAAAAATGTGACTTTTCCCTTAATAGGTCTTTTTTCATGCGGTATTTTGCATAGCACAAATCTAGGATAGTTTAGCTTTTAATCCATGCTAATTACTCCAGCAGGCGACTTGTATTTCCTATTTTTTTAGCCTTCCGAAGTTCGACCAAAAAATCGGCCATTTTTTAACATTTTCCCTTGGTCCCCGCTTTGCTACTTTGCCAAAAATGGCCATTTTCGACACTTTGGCGAAAAATGTTATTTCTCCTCTAATTGTTCTTTTTCCATGCGGTTTCTTGCATAGCACAAATGAAGGATAGTTTAGCTTTCAATCCATACTAATTAGGCCATCAGGCGACTTGTATTTCCTATTTTTTTAGCCTTCTGAAGTTCGACAAAAAAATCGGCCATTTTTGAAAATTTTTCCTTGGTCGCCCCTTTGCTACTTTGCCAAAAATGGCCATTTTCGACATTTTTGCGAAAAATGTTATTTCTCCTCTAATAGGTATTTTTCCATGCGGTTTCTTGTATAGCACAAATCAAGGATAGTTTAGCTTTCAATCCATACTAATTAGGCCATCAGGAGACTTGTATTTCCTATTTTTTTAGCCTTCTGAAGTTCGACCAAAAAATCAGCCATTTTTGAAAATTTTCCCTTGGTCCCCCCTTTGCTACTTTGCCAAAAATGGCCATTTTCCACACTTTTGCGAAAAATGTTTTTTCTCCCCTAATAGGTCTTTTTTCATGCGGTTTTTTGCATGGCACAAATCTAGGATAGTTTAGCTTTCAATCCATACTATTTAGGCCATCAGGCGACTTGTATTTCCTATTTTTTTAGCCTTCCGAAGTTCGACCAAAAAATCGGCCATTTTTGAAAATTTTCCCTTGGTCCCCGCTTTGCTACTTTGCCAAAAATGGCCATTTTCGACACTTTTGCGAAAAATCTTATTTCCCCTCCACTAGGTCTTTTTTCATGCGGTTTTTTGCATAGCACAAATCTAGGATAGTTTAGCTTTCAATCCATACTAATTAGGCCATCAGGCGACTTGTATTTCCTATTTTTTTAGCCTTCCGAAGTTCGACCAAAGAATCGGCCATTTTTGAAAACCTTCCCTTTGTCCCCCCTTTGCTACTTTGCCAAAAATGGCCATTTTCGACACTTTGGCGAAAAATGTTATTTCTCTTCTAATAGTTCTTTTTGCATGCGGTTTCTTGTATAGCACAAATGAAGGATAGTTTAGCTTTCAATCCATACTAATTAGGCCATCAGGCGACTTGTATTTCCTATTTTTTTAGCCTTCTGAAGTTCGAACAAAAAAATCGGCCAGTTTTTAAAAATTTTCCCTTGGTCCCCCCTTTGCTACTTTGCCAAAAATGACCATTTTCGACACTTTGGCGAAAAATGTTATTTCTCCTCTAATAGTTCTTTTTCCATGCGGTTTTTTTCATAGCACAAATCTAGGATAGTTTAGCTTTCAATCCATACTAATTAGGCCATCAGGCGACTTGTATTTCCTATTTTTTTAGCCTTCCGAAGTTCGACCAAAGAATCGGCCATTTTTGAAAACCTTCCCTTTGTCCCCCCCTTGCTACTTTGCCAAAAATGGCCATTTTCGACACTTTGGCGAAAAATGTTATTTCTCCTCTAATAGTTCTTTTTCCATGCAGTTTTTTGCATAGCACAAATCTAGGATAGTTTATCTTTCAATCCATACTAATTAGGGCATCAGGCGACTTGTATTTCCTATTTTTTTAGCCTTCCGAAATTCGACCAAAAAATCGGCCATTTTTGAAATTTTTCTCTTAGTCCCCCTTTGCTATTTTGCGAAAAATGGCCATTTTCGACAGTTTTGCGAAAAATATTTTTTCTCTTCTTATAGGTCTTTTTTCATGCGGTGTTTTGCATTGCGCAAATCTAGGATGGCTTAGCTTTCAAGCCATACTAATTATGCTGTCAAGCGACTTGTGTTTCCTATTTTTTTAGCCTTCCGAATTTCGACCCAAAAATCGGCCCCTTTTGAAAATTTTCCCTTGGTCCCCCTTTGCTATTTTGCGAAAAATTGCCATTTTCCACACTTTTGCGAAAAATATTATTTCTCTACTTATAGGTGTTTTTTAATGCGGTTTTTGGCATAGCGCAAATCTAGGATGGCTTAGCTTTCAATCCATACTAATTATCCTGTCAAGCGACTTGTATTTCCTATTTTTTTAGCCTTCCGTATTTCGACCAAAAAATCGGCCATTTTTGAAAATTTTCCCTTGTTCCCCCCTTTGCTATTTTGCAAAAAATGCCCATTTTCGACACTTTTACGAAAAATGTTATTTCTCTTTTAATAGGTTATTTTTCATGCGGTTTTTTGCATAGCGCAAATCTAGGATAGTTTAGCTTTCAATCCTTACTAATTAGGCTATCAGGCGACTTAAATTTCCTATTTGTTTAGCCTTCCGAAGTTCGACCAAAAAATCGGCCATTTCTGAAATTTTTCCCCTGGTCCCCCTTTGATATTTTGCGAAAAATAGCCATTTTCGATCCTTTTGCTAAAAATATTTTTTTTCCTCTTATATTTCTTCTTTTTATGCGGTTTTTTGCATACCGCAAATCTAGGATAATTTAGCTTTCAATCCATTCTAATTAGGCTGTCAAGCGACTTGTATTTCCTATTTTTTTAGCCTTCCGAAGTTCGACCAAAAAATCGGCCATTTTTTAAAATTTTCCCTTGGTCCCCCCCTTGCTATTTTAGGAAAAATGGCCATCTTCGACACTTTTGCGAAAAAAGTTATTTCTCTTCTAATAGGTGTTTTTTCATGCGGTTTTTTGCATAGCGCAAATCTAGGATAGTTTAGCTTTCAATCCATACTAATTAGGCTATCAGGCGACTTGTATCTCCTATTTTTTTAGCCTTCCGAAGTTCGACCAAAAAATCGGCCATTTTTGAAAAATTTCCCCACGTCCCCCCTTTGCTATTTTAGGAAAAATGGCCATTTTCGACACTTTTACGAAAAATGTTATTTCTCTTCTAATGTCTTTTTTTATGCGGTTTTTTAAATAGCGCAAATCTAGGATAGTTTAGCTTTCAATCCATACTAATTAGGCTATCAGGCGACTTGTATCTCCTATTTTTTTAGCCTTCCGAAGTTCGACCAAAAAATCGGCCGTTTTTGAAAATTTTCCCTTCGTCCCCCCTTTGCTCTTTTGCGAAAAATGGCCATCTTCGACACTTTTGCGAAAAATGTTATTTCTCCCCTAATAGGTCTTTTCTCATGCGGTTTTTTGCATAGCGCAAATCTAGGATAGTTTAGCTTTCAATCCATACTAATTATCCTATCAGGCGACTTGTAATTTCTATTTTTTTAGCCTTCCGAAGTTCGACCAAAAAATCGGCCATTTTTGAAAATTTTCCCTTGGTTCCCCCTTTGCTATTTTAGGAAAAATGGCCATTTTCGACACTTTTACGAAAAATGTTATTTCTCTTCTAATATGTCTTTTTTTAAGCGGTTTTTTGAATAGCGCAATACTAGGATAGTTTAGCTTTCAATCCATACTAATTAGGCTATCAGGCGACTTGTATCTCCTATTTTTTTAGCCTTCCGAAGTTCGACCAAAAAATCGGCCATTTTTGAAAATTTTCCCTTCGTCTCCCCTTTGCTATTTTGCGAAAAATAGCCATTTTCGACACTTTTGCGAAAAATGTTATTTCTCCCCTAATAGCTCCTTTTTCATGGGTTTTTTTGCATAGCACAAATCTACTATAGTTTAGCTTTCAATCCATACTAATTAGGCCATCAGGCGACTTGTATTTCTTATTTTTTTAGCCTTCCGAATTTCGACCAAACAATCGGCCATTTTTGAACATTTTCCCTTGGTCCCCCCTTTGCTATTTTGTGAAAAATGGCCATTTTCGACACTTTTGCGAAAAATATTATTTCTCTTCTAATAGGTCGTTTTTCATGCGGTTTTTTGCATACCGCAGATCCAGGATGGTTTACCTTTCAATCCATACTAATTAGGCTGTCAAGCGACTTGAATTTCCTGTTTTTTTACCCTTCCGAATTTCCACCAAAAAATCGGCCAGTTTTGAAAATTTTCCCTTGCTCCCACCTTTGCTATGTTGCGAAAAATGGCCATTTTCGACACTTTTGCGAAAAATGTTATATTTCTTCTAATAGGTCTTTTTTCATGCGGTTTTTTGCACAGCGCAAATCTGGGATAGCTTAGCTTTCAATCCATACTAATTAGGCTATCAGGCGACTTGTGTTTCCTATTTTTTTTAGCCTTCCGAAGTTCGAACAAGAAATCAGCCATTTTTGAAAATTTTGCCTTGGTCCCCCCTTTGCTATTTAGCGAAAAATGGCCATTTTCGACACTTTTGCGAAACATGTTATTTCTCTTCTAATAGGTCTTTTTTCATGCTGTTTTTTGCATAGCGCAAATCTAGGATAGTTTAGCTTTCAATCCATACTAATTAGGCTATCAGGCGACTTGTATTTCCTATTTTTTTAGCCTTCGGAGGTTCGACCAAGAAATCGGCCATTTCTTAAAATTATCCTTGGTCCCCCCTTTGCTATTTTGAAAAAAAGGGCCATTTTCGACACTTTTGCGAAAAATGCTATCTCTCTTCTAATAGGTTTTTTTTTTAATGCGGTTTTTTGCATAGCGCAAATCTAGGATAGTTTACCTTTCAAGCCATACTAATCAGGCTATTAGACGACTTGTATTTCCTATTTTTTTAGCCTTCCGAAGTTCGACAAAAAAATCAGCCATTGTTGAAAATTTTCCCTTCGTCCCCCGTTTGCTATTTTGCGAAAAATGCTATTTCTCTTCTAATAGGTCTTTTTTCATGCGGTTTTTTGCATAGCGCAAATCTAGGATAGTTTAGCTTTCAATCTATACTAATTAGGCTATCAGGCGTGCAGTATTTCGTAATTTTTTAGCCTTTCGAACTTCGACCAAAAAATCGGCCATTTTTTAAAATTTTCCCTTGGTCCCCCCCTTGCTATTTTAGGAAAAATGGCCATCTTCGACACTTTTGCGAAAAAAGTTATTTCTCTTCTAATAGGTGTTTTTTCATGCGGTTTTTTGCATAGCGCAAATCTAGGATAGTTTAGCTTTCAATCCATACTAATTAGGCTATCAGGCGACTTGTATCTCCTATTTTTTTAGCCTTCCGAAGTTCGACCAAAAAATCGGCCATTTTTGAAAAATTTCCCCACGTCCCCCCTTTGCTATTTTAGGAAAAATGGCCATTTTCGACACTTTTACGAAAAATGTTATTTCTCTTCTAATGTCTTTTTTTATGCGGTTTTTTAAATAGCGCAAATCTAGGATAGTTTAGCTTTCAATCCATACTAATTAGGCTATCAGGCGACTTGTATCTCCTATTTTTTTAGCCTTCCGAAGTTCGACCAAAAAATCGGCCGTTTTTGAAAATTTTCCCTTCGTCCCCCCTTTGCTCTTTTGCGAAAAATGGCCATCTTCGACACTTTTGCGAAAAATGTTATTTCTCCCCTAATAGGTCTTTTCTCATGCGGTTTTTTGCATAGCGCAAATCTAGGATAGTTTAGCTTTCAATCCATACTAATTATCCTATCAGGCGACTTGTAATTTCTATTTTTTTAGCCTTCCGAAGTTCGACCAAAAAATCGGCCATTTTTGAAAATTTTCCCTTGGTTCCCCCTTTGCTATTTTAGGAAAAATGGCCATTTTCGACACTTTTACGAAAAATGTTATTTCTCTTCTAATATGTCTTTTTTTAAGCGGTTTTTTGAATAGCGCAATACTAGGATAGTTTAGCTTTCAATCCATACTAATTAGGCTATCAGGCGACTTGTATCTCCTATTTTTTTAGCCTTCCGAAGTTCGACCAAAAAATCGGCCATTTTTGAAAATTTTCCCTTCGTCTCCCCTTTGCTATTTTGCGAAAAATAGCCATTTTCGACACTTTTGCGAAAAATGTTATTTCTCCCCTAATAGCTCCTTTTTCATGGGTTTTTTTGCATAGCACAAATCTACTATAGTTTAGCTTTCAATCCATACTAATTAGGCCATCAGGCGACTTGTATTTCTTATTTTTTTAGCCTTCCGAATTTCGACCAAACAATCGGCCATTTTTGAACATTTTCCCTTGGTCCCCCCTTTGCTATTTTGTGAAAAATGGCCATTTTCGACACTTTTGCGAAAAATATTATTTCTCTTCTAATAGGTCGTTTTTCATGCGGTTTTTTGCATACCGCAGATCCAGGATGGTTTACCTTTCAATCCATACTAATTAGGCTGTCAAGCGACTTGAATTTCCTGTTTTTTTACCCTTCCGAATTTCCACCAAAAAATCGGCCAGTTTTGAAAATTTTCCCTTGCTCCCACCTTTGCTATGTTGCGAAAAATGGCCATTTTCGACACTTTTGCGAAAAATGTTATATTTCTTCTAATAGGTCTTTTTTCATGCGGTTTTTTGCACAGCGCAAATCTGGGATAGCTTAGCTTTCAATCCATACTAATTAGGCTATCAGGCGACTTGTGTTTCCTATTTTTTTTAGCCTTCCGAAGTTCGAACAAGAAATCAGCCATTTTTGAAAATTTTGCCTTGGTCCCCCCTTTGCTATTTAGCGAAAAATGGCCATTTTCGACACTTTTGCGAAACATGTTATTTCTCTTCTAATAGGTCTTTTTTCATGCTGTTTTTTGCATAGCGCAAATCTAGGATAGTTTAGCTTTCAATCCATACTAATTAGGCTATCAGGCGACTTGTATTTCCTATTTTTTTAGCCTTCCGAGGTTCGACCAAGAAATCGGCCATTTCTTAAAATTATCCTTGGTCCCCCCTTTGCTATTTTGAAAAAAAGGGCCATTTTCGACACTTTTGCGAAAAATGCTATCTCTCTTCTAATAGGTTTTTTTTTTAATGCGGTTTTTTGCATAGCGCAAATCTAGGATAGTTTACCTTTCAAGCCATACTAATCAGGCTATTAGACGACTTGTATTTCCTATTTTTTTAGCCTTCCGAAGTTCGACAAAAAAATCAGCCATTGTTGAAAATTTTCCCTTCGTCCCCCGTTTGCTATTTTGCGAAAAATGCTATTTCTCTTCTAATAGGTCTTTTTTCATGCGGTTTTTTGCATAGCGCAAATCTAGGATAGTTTAGCTTTCAATCTATACTAATTAGGCTATCAGGCGTGCAGTATTTCGTAATTTTTTAGCCTTTCGAACTTCGACCAAAAAATCGGCCATTTTTTAAAATTTTCCCTTGGTCCCCCCCTTGCTATTTTAGGAAAAATGGCCATCTTCGACACTTTTGCGAAAAAAGTTATTTCTCTTCTAATAGGTGTTTTTTCATGCGGTTTTTTGCATAGCGCAAATCTAGGATAGTTTAGCTTTCAATCCATACTAATTAGGCTATCAGGCGACTTGTATCTCCTATTTTTTTAGCCTTCCGAAGTTCGACCAAAAAATCGGCCATTTTTGAAAAATTTCCCCACGTCCCCCCTTTGCTATTTTAGGAAAAATGGCCATTTTCGACACTTTTACGAAAAATGTTATTTCTCTTCTAATGTCTTTTTTTATGCGGTTTTTTAAATAGCGCAAATCTAGGATAGTTTAGCTTTCAATCCATACTAATTAGGCTATCAGGCGACTTGTATCTCCTATTTTTTTAGCCTTCCGAAGTTCGACCAAAAAATCGGCCGTTTTTGAAAATTTTCCCTTCGTCCCCCCTTTGCTCTTTTGCGAAAAATGGCCATCTTCGACACTTTTGCGAAAAATGTTATTTCTCCCCTAATAGGTCTTTTCTCATGCGGTTTTTTGCATAGCGCAAATCTAGGATAGTTTAGCTTTCAATCCATACTAATTATCCTATCAGGCGACTTGTAATTTCTATTTTTTTAGCCTTCCGAAGTTCGACCAAAAAATCGGCCATTTTTGAAAATTTTCCCTTGGTTCCCCCTTTGCTATTTTAGGAAAAATGGCCATTTTCGACACTTTTACGAAAAATGTTATTTCTCTTCTAATATGTCTTTTTTTAAGCGGTTTTTTGAATAGCGCAATACTAGGATAGTTTAGCTTTCAATCCATACTAATTAGGCTATCAGGCGACTTGTATCTCCTATTTTTTTAGCCTTCCGAAGTTCGACCAAAAAATCGGCCATTTTTGAAAATTTTCCCTTCGTCTCCCCTTTGCTATTTTGCGAAAAATAGCCATTTTCGACACTTTTGCGAAAAATGTTATTTCTCCCCTAATAGCTCCTTTTTCATGGGTTTTTTTGCATAGCACAAATCTACTATAGTTTAGCTTTCAATCCATACTAATTAGGCCATCAGGCGACTTGTATTTCTTATTTTTTTAGCCTTCCGAATTTCGACCAAACAATCGGCCATTTTTGAACATTTTCCCTTGGTCCCCCCTTTGCTATTTTGTGAAAAATGGCCATTTTCGACACTTTTGCGAAAAATATTATTTCTCTTCTAATAGGTCGTTTTTCATGCGGTTTTTTGCATACCGCAGATCCAGGATGGTTTACCTTTCAATCCATACTAATTAGGCTGTCAAGCGACTTGAATTTCCTGTTTTTTTACCCTTCCGAATTTCCACCAAAAAATCGGCCAGTTTTGAAAATTTTCCCTTGCTCCCACCTTTGCTATGTTGCGAAAAATGGCCATTTTCGACACTTTTGCGAAAAATGTTATATTTCTTCTAATAGGTCTTTTTTCATGCGGTTTTTTGCACAGCGCAAATCTGGGATAGCTTAGCTTTCAATCCATACTAATTAGGCTATCAGGCGACTTGTGTTTCCTATTTTTTTTAGCCTTCCGAAGTTCGAACAAGAAATCAGCCATTTTTGAAAATTTTGCCTTGGTCCCCCCTTTGCTATTTAGCGAAAAATGGCCATTTTCGACACTTTTGCGAAACATGTTATTTCTCTTCTAATAGGTCTTTTTTCATGCTGTTTTTTGCATAGCGCAAATCTAGGATAGTTTAGCTTTCAATCCATACTAATTAGGCTATCAGGCGACTTGTATTTCCTATTTTTTTAGCCTTCCGAGGTTCGACCAAGAAATCGGCCATTTCTTAAAATTATCCTTGGTCCCCCCTTTGCTATTTTGAAAAAAAGGGCCATTTTCGACACTTTTGCGAAAAATGCTATCTCTCTTCTAATAGGTTTTTTTTTTAATGCGGTTTTTTGCATAGCGCAAATCTAGGATAGTTTACCTTTCAAGCCATACTAATCAGGCTATTAGACGACTTGTATTTCCTATTTTTTTAGCCTTCCGAAGTTCGACAAAAAAATCAGCCATTGTTGAAAATTTTCCCTTCGTCCCCCGTTTGCTATTTTGCGAAAAATGCTATTTCTCTTCTAATAGGTCTTTTTTCATGCGGTTTTTTGCATAGCGCAAATCTAGGATAGTTTAGCTTTCAATCTATACTAATTAGGCTATCAGGCGTGCAGTATTTCGTAATTTTTTAGCCTTTCGAACTTCGACCAAAAAATCGGCCATTTTTGAAAATTTTCCCTTGGTCCCCTTTAGCTATTTTGCGAAAAATGGCCATTTTCGACACTGTTGCAAAAAATATTATTTCTCTTCTAATAGGTCCTTTCTCATGCGGTTTTTTCCATAGCGCAAATCTAGGATAGTTTAGCTTTCAATCTATACTAATTAGGCTATCAGGCGAGCAGTATTTCCTAATTTTTTAGCCTTTCGAACTTCGACCAAAAAATCGGCCATTTTTGAAAATATTGCCTTGGTTTCCCCTTTGCTATTTTGCGAAAAATGGCCATTCTCGACACTTTTGCGAAAAATGTTATTTCTCTTCTAATAGGTGTTTTTTCATGCGGTTTTTTGCATAGCGCAAATCTAGGATAGTTTAGCTTTCAATCCATACCAATCAGGCTATCAGGCGACTTGTATTTCTTATTTTTTTAGCCTTCCGAGATTCGACCAAGACAACGGCCATTTTTTAAAATTATCCTTGGTCCCCCCTTTGCTATTTTGAAAAAAAGGGCCATTTTCGACACTTTTGCGAAAAACGTTATTTCTCTTCTAATACGGCTTTTTTCATGCAGTTTTTTGCATATCGCAAATCTAGGATAGTTTAGCTTTCAATCCATACTAATCAGGCTATTAGACGACTTGTATTTCCTATTTTTTTAGCCTTCCGAAGTTCGACAAAAAAATCAGCCATTGTTGAAAATTTTCCCTTGGTCCCCCGTTTGCTATTTTGCGAAAATTGGCCATTTTTGACACTTTTGCGAAAAATGCTATTTCTCTTCTAATAGGTCTTTTTTCATGCGGTTTTTTGCATAGCGCAAATTTAGGATAGTTTAGCTTTCAACCTATACTAATTAGGCTATCAGGCGAGCAGTATTTCCTAATTTTTTAGCCTTTCGAACTTCGACCAAAAAATCGGCCATTTTTGAAAATTTTCCCTTGGTCCTTCCTTTGCTATTTTGCGAAAAATTTTATTTCTCTTCTAGTAGGTCTTTTTTCATGCGGTTTTTTGCATAGCGCAAATCTAGGATATTTTAGCTTTCAATCCATACTAATAAGGCTATCAGGCGACTTGTATTTCCTAATTTTTTAGTCTTCCGAAGTTCGACCAAAAAATCGGCCATTTTTCAAAATTTTTCCTTGGTGCCCTCTTTGCTATTTTGCAAAAAATAGCCATTTTCGACACTTTTGCGAAAAATGTTATTTCTCTTCTAATAGGTCTTTTTTCATGCCGTTTTTTGCATAACGCAAATCTAGGATAGTTTAGCTTTCAATCCGTACTAATTAGGCTATAAGGCGACTAGTATTTGCTATTTATTTAACCTTACGAAGTTCGACCAAAGAAACCGGCCATTTTCGAAAATTTTCCCTTGGTCCCCCCTTTGCTTATTTGCGAAACATGGCCATTTTAGACACTTTTGCGAAAATGTTATTTTTCTTCTAATAGGTCTTTTTTCATGCCGTTTTTTGCATAACGCAAATCTAGGATAGTTTAGCTTTCAATCCGTACTAATTAGTCTATAAGGCGACTAGTATTTGCTATTTATTTAACCTTACGAAGTTCGACCAAAGAAACCGGCCATTTTCGAAAATTTTCCCTTGGTCCCCCCTTTGCTTATTTGCGAAACATGGCCATTTTAGACACTTTTGCGAAAAATGTTATTTCTCTTCTAATAGGTCTTTTTTCATGCGGTTTTTTGAAGAGGGCAAATCTAGGATAGTTTAGCTTTCAATCCATACTAATTAGGCTATCAGGCTACTTGTATTTCCTATTTTTTTTAGCCTTCCGAAGTTCGACCAAAAAATCGGCCATTTTTGAAAATTTTCCCTTGGTCCCCCCTTTGCAATTTTGGGAAAAAATGGTCTTAGTTCTTTTTCTAACGTATCAACTAAGTTGCAAAATGCCCTACCTAATTTTATCCGTACCACTGAGTTTACTGGGTTTAAAAGAGGATCTAGGGTCGCAATTTGTACAGCGGCTTTTCTTGTTAATTAATATATCTTCAAATATTGTCTATTTCGTTATGTACCTGTATATGCTATGTATTTCAGTTGTAAATGTAATGTCTCGAAGATATTAGCTTTTGCAGTTATTCTGAAATTAGAGATGAAATAAAGTTTATGCATGCTTGCATGTATGTATGTGTGTTACCTTTAGCAGGGCGCATGCGCACACTTTGTAATCTGCGACTTCTTTGCTTACTATATGACAGAGAAAATGACTTTTCCGTTAAATATATAAGCCATCTAATTCTTACGCTATATTGACAAGGGCGGTTTGGAGCTGTGAGTAGGCGTGGGATTTGTCACATATGGTTTAGGGGCCGACATATCTCTCCCTCAATGCCGTACCGGGAGGCAAGGTGGGTAACAGAAAGCAGCGAAGGGCCAACTGCGTCCAAAAGCGATCGCACGGGCCGAAATCCCGGGATGACTCGTTTGGTACGACGCTCCAGCGCCGGTGTCTGGAGGTACTGCGTTTTTTTCTCTTGTTCAAACATTCCGTCAGCGCATGCGCAAATGTTCTGGCTCTTCGATACTTTGCCTACCAAAAAAAAATGAACATGCTGGTTTTTTGTTTTTTTTTTTAAACCAGCAATTGACATTTCACTTGATTTTATAGGCATAAACGTAACGTAAGAACCGTGCGCGTCTGGTCTTGTTTCATATAGAGGCGAGAGATGGTTTCATGCAGACTGGGACGCCTAAAATGCTCTGTCTCTAAGAGTAGTCGCTTTGTAATTTTATAATAGTAGTATTTATAAATCATTTCTTATATTTCTTACTTGTAAAGAGGCGCAATTCAGTTTTTTTAACTGCAATGTTTTTCTTAATAAACACAGTCTATCTATCTATATCTATCTGTTGTAAACATGGCGGTTCACGAGTGAAGTTGTCTCTCTGGCCTTTCTGTGGACGAACTCCAGGACCTACTGACACAATCTGGGCAAGTTTTGAAAGCTAAAACCTTCAATCGATGCGTTATTTTGCTGGTAGGACTGGGTGGCCTGACACTTATGAAAAAATCTATGAAATGAGAATCGTGGGGCTTCCCTTGTCATGGAATGGCAGAATTACCCAGAATTCTTTTTGGCCACGTAGGAGGCAACTTGACTGGCCCTCATCAAATGGCTAAGGCGCGGCCGGAGGAAAAAGTAGTGAGAAGAAGATCTCTAGCCAGAAACTAAGGAGTAACCCTGGTGTGTGCTGTTAACGTAGACTTTTGATTTCTGAAGAAGTTTTTACTCTGGAAAACTCGCAACAAAGTAGCGCTTTTTTTCGCCGTGTTATCCTCGCAGCAAAAGAACTGGCCTTTCGTAATTTCGTGTCAAGCAAAGGGTATAATGTAAATAAGAGAATACTGAGATTTATATTTGCAAATTACCTGTCCTTTTACCACTTAAGTCAAACTCTACATCTCTATGCAATAAGCGCATTCAAAATCTTCTCATGCATGATCTTGGTGGAAATTACATTCTGTCCTTCAATAAACCTGATTTTATCCGTACCACTGAGTTTACTGGGTTTAAAAGAGGATCGAGGGTCGCATTTTGCACAGCGGCTTTTCTTAATTTATATATCTTCAAATATTGTGCATTTCGTTATGTACCTGTATATGCTATGTATTTTAGTTGTAAATGTAATGTCTCGAAGATATTAGCTCTTGCAGTTAATCTGAAATTACAGATGAAATAAAGTTTATGCATGCTTGCATGTATGTATGTGTGTTACCTTTAGCAGGGCGCATGCGCACACTTTGTAATCTGCGACTTCTTTGCTTACCATATGACAGAGAAAATGACTTTTCCGTTAAATATATAAGCCATCTAATTCTTACGCTATATTGACAAGGGCGGTTTGGAGCTGAGTAGGCGTGGGATTTGTCACATATGGTTTAAGGGCCGACATATCTCTCCCTCAATGCCGTACCGGGAGGCAAGGTCGGTAGCAGAAAGCAGCGAAGGGCCAACTGCGTCCAAAAGCGATCGCACGGGCCGAAATCCCGGGATGACTCGTTTGGTACGACGCTCCAGCGCTGGTGTCTGGAGGTACTGCGTTTTTCCAGCACAAGGCCTTTGTTTGGCTTGAAAATCTCCCTAGCCCTGTGTAAAGGATATAGCAATTTATTTTTAGGATACTTCGCCCAAATTGTAAGAAGTGAACGAGATAAAATAACCGCGAAAGAATTATGATAAAGCAAAGTGATATTTCAAGGTGACGAGTCGTTGACGTCGCCGTCGAGCGTCGCCGTCGTTGATATTAAGGTGCTACTACTGCTGACCTCTGAGCAAATGGCTCAGTTGAACATCGGGCTTTTGTGCAGGAGATCACCGCTTCACAACCCCAGTTGGACCAACACACGGTCTTAAGAATAATTACTGACGACTGTGTACATTTTCATTGATTGTATGATATTTTGACGAACCAGCAGGTGAATACAAATAAAAACAATGAAGATAAAAAGACAGCCTGTAAGACACTTAAATACATGATGCTGCAGATAAACCATCTTATGAGAGATTTTATCCAACTTCCGATGGAAAATGTGTAAATAAAATGTCTCTTCAACAAAATTGTTTATAACTCTTTTTTTCCATGAGGGCATGGTATCGAATCCTGCAATCTGATTGGTTCTTTGAGCGGTCCGGATTTTCCTATCTCTGCCCACAGGCACGGTAATGCTCCGAGAGGTTTTGTCCTTGACCTTAAATTTCCCTTTATTTGACACCAAATTTGTTTAGTACATACAAAAGTTAGTTTCAAATCAGATCAAATTATCATTTTTATTAGACAAGAGGAGTGGGAACAGAATTCAAATGTTTTCTTTGAAACGTTCAGTTTGTAAGTTGCTTAGGCCTGGTTTTCACTAGCGAAGCAAGCACAACCACCATTGCAAGGAACATGCAAATTCAGTGGTGTTTCCCACTTGATGCTTTTATGTCATGTACCTTTCGTTAGAACAAAAGACCTTAATTAAGGACGGTGCCTACTATTGTTATTGCGCATACGTTCTGCGCATCTCCAGATACTCGCATTTCCTATCGCCGATGCTTACTAATACAGGAATATTTTTGCGCGGTTTAAAACTATCCGGAGAAAGTAGATTTTAGTAAGTACTCTTGGTATCCAAAAAGAAAATTGGGGGTAACCATGCACTTTTGAGAGATAATGAAGCTTCAATTTGAGAAAGAACGCCATACATTGCTTTGTATTTTAAAGCTTTTTACAAATATTGTTCATGAATTATCTTTGAAAAATGCGTGGTTACCCCCAATTTTCTTTTTGGATTTCAATAACACTTGTTAAGATCTACAGGTCCTGCATAATCACAAACCGGGGAAAAAATATCTTTAATTAGTAGGCACCGTCCTTAACAGCCAGTTAGACAACATGCGTATGTTGCCTGTGCCTAATATAATTATTGTATGCTTGTGTCATTAGTCAAAACCAGGCTTTACTGCATTCGCTATCAAGCACGATGCGAGTTAATAATGATGTTACAAAAGTGATTTCAGAGAGGAAGAGAGAGAGAGAGAGAAAAAAACTTTTTCAAATACATTAATTTTGATTACAAAAAGCAGCGATGTTACGCGACGTTTCAAAGTCATCTTGACTTCAATTTCATGGTGGCTGACGCTACAAACAACCACTTAATTTAAACTTGAAACGGCCATTACATTTATCACTTGAAGTCACGATGACTTCAAACATCATGTAATCTCGCAGATTTTTGTAATCAAATGTATTTCAAAGAGAGAGAGAGCTAAAAAAATTGTCATTTTAATACTAGCGGGCAAGTAACATATTTTTCATGGCAAGCTTATACTTAGAGATAACTACATGTAGTTGTTCCTCTAAACTGGCTGATATCATTGATAAAGCTAGGCAAAACAAGCCTTAAAACTCCTTTGATGTATTTTTAATAGCCTGCATAAATATTAGCTCAATCCACCTGCGAAATGCTGTTTCATATTTTGCGACCAAATTTTTTTAAACAAACTTAATAATAATTTTTTGGTTTGTCCTCTTGATCAAGAACTGTATCGGACCCCAGGTAAGACACATAAAATTTCAAATAACAAGTTTGCCCCAGTAAGAGCTGTGGTTCCAGTGGTGTCGTAAGGTGGAGACACCTGCAATAATACACATGAAAGAGCACACTATTATTCATTTGAATATACATGTAGGGAAAGAGTTTTGACTGCTTACTGCGTTTTTCATAATAATTTCTGCTACATTTTTCCTCAAGCGCCAACAGCCAAAATGCATTTTGTCTTTCATCAATCAAACTTCTGATGATGACAAAATCAATTGACGCACGACTTAAACGTACCAATCAACATCTTTGGTTTCCACGGTACATTTGTATATTCAAACTCAACGCCTATGGAAAGCGATGGAATCTGTACAAATCTTTTTACTGAAAAATTTCTGAAAACATATCATAATAGTGTTCGAGCTGAAACTGAACAAAAACACCAATTCACTTTCCGGAAGTGGAGTTGATCTTCCCCAGCTACAGTGTATGTTCGGAAATTTGATTGGTGGAAGCCAAAACGCAGTTTGGCGCTTAGCAATTGAAGGTAAGATTCCACAGAATTATGAAAATCACAGTAACTCACTGACACTTCAAATGCCCTAGTCTATTAGACAGAGTAAAATCTATCAAGTCTCACTCTAAGGGGTCAATGGGTTAATGCTACATTTGTACCTAACCTGCAGAAAAGAACATTAATAGACCAAACAGCAAACTCAATGTTGTAATCATTCCAAATCTCCAGGGTTAAGATTCTTTGTGTATTGCATTTGCATTGTAATGTAGCATTCGCATTTAAATGATATGAATAGGCCAGGAACAAAACGTTTCATTCTCAAAGGGTTTGAATCGGGTACAGCCTTGAGTTAGCCAATTTGGTCTATTTTTGTTGAGCATGTAAGATCTTTTAAATGAAATGTGTCAGCTAATTAAAGACTGGACATAAGTAGCATAACAAAATGCAAATGGTGTATGGAGGGTTTAAACTGCAGGTTGCAGGTTACAGGTTGCAGTTGCAGGTTGCAGTCGCAGGTCACTGTTTCACCAAAGCTGAAACAACCCAAAACTTTACTAATGCTAACATTAAGCCTAAAAAACAATGTTAGCCTAACGTCAGCATTTCTGTAAAGGTCTGGGCTGTTTCAGTTATAGTAAAACAATGACCCTGCAACCCTAACCTGCAGCCTGCAACCTAGTGCACTGTACACCCTCCGAATGGAGTAAAAGAAACCAAACAATAATTCATTATTTTTACCTCAACTAAGTCTCCACCCACTACATTCATCCCACGACAGCCTCTAACAACCTCAAGTCCTTGCATAACAGTCAGTCCTCCAATCTCTGGCGTACCTAGTTTGGGTATGAGAGAAATACATTAATTTTCATTCTGTAGATGAAAACCTACATGTAGCTACACTGGGGTGCAGGGATGCACAGTGGTAGAGCCCTTGCCTCCCATCAATGTGGCCTAGGTTTGATTCCCAGACTAAAGCGTCATATATAATATATATATAATATATATATAATATATATATATATATATATATATATATAGAGAGAGAGAGAGAGAGAGAGAGAGGGAGAGAGAGAGAGAGAGAAGAGTGGACTACTTTTTCATTGCAGATCGACAAGCTTGTTTCGTAGGAGCATGGCGCTCCCACTCTTCAGGATCTTATGATTCTATTTACATAAACGCGGTATTTATGCGTTCATTTTTTCATCACACTTGCTTACACATTGTTTGGTTCTTAATTACACGTTATTTAGTAAAAACCTACTTGCATGCCGGCAGCTGCTAACTAACTCTGACCTTTTGTTAAGTGTGGCGAGCTTCGGATGGCAAATTATGTAATATTTTTCAAGTGTGCGTAAGTTACATCTTTTTGTAGTGTTACAATACGCACGTGCTCTGCCTAAAATTTTCCAAGTGATCTTATACTCTGTTTTTGCTTTCTTTAAGCGCCATACATATTTGCTTAGCTCAGTTTGATTACTGTACTTTTCCGTCCTAAAAGATTGCTTGTGGTTGGCGAACCTCGCCTTAAAGTCCGTGTCCGTGAGCCCTACATAGTGCTCAGTCCCCTCGCTAGATGTGACAGAGGCCTGGCACACAATGCCCTTTGCGAGGCACTGGTTGTCGAGTGGGCACTCCTCTTTTTTCCTGCAGTTGCATAGCCTTTCTTCGCGTGTTTCTGCTCCTGATTGTAGTAGTAGGCGCTTATTATTATTATTTTTTGAATCTATTACACTTTTTAAGTTAGGCATGCAACTGTATGAGAGCTTTAGGGTACTACGATTGAAAATTGGCCTTAGGGCGTGGCCCCTTGGGAAACACTCATTGATGATCCACAAGAATTCTTTCCCTAAGTTGGTCTTGACTCGCGCATCGAACGGGGGATTGAACCAGGTAACGTTCCGTTTTCTTAACCTGCGTTTTTTTTCTCCTGTTTTCCCTTGGGTGGAATTTCAATGTGTGCTGGTATCCGCTTTTGTCTAACGCTGCTTGGTAGGGTGGTGCAGCTTTGTTGAACACAGATTCATCGGATGAAATATCCGCTAATCTCTGGTTTACGCTCTCTGGGATACGTCTCAGAATGCTGGGGGGGGGGGGGGGGGGGGGGTGGTCTTTGCATGCACATATTGTGGTATGTTTCCAGGTTTCATGAAGGGGTGGTGCCTTCCGGTGTTTAAATCGAGGGTCACGTCCAGGTAGTTCACTATCTTTTTGTTTGCGTCGATAGTTATCTTCAATCCATTGTCTGCGAACAATTGAGCTATTTGTTTCTTAATTCACTCGATGGACCGAGGTGGCTCGTGTGACATGGCAAGCCCGTCGTCTCTGTAGAGGCCTATTGAATTGCCGCAAATGCTCTTTAATTGTGAAAGCCTGAAGACTACTACAAGTTCACAGGACTCGGCAAGAAACGAATAGCTCAATTGTTCGCAGACAATGGATTGAAGATAACTATCGACGCAAACAAAAAGATAGTGAACTACCTGGACATGACCCTCGATTTAAACACCGGAAGGCACCACCCCTTCATGAAACCTGGAAACATACCACAATATGTGCATGCAAAGAGCAACCAACCCCCCCCCCCCCACCAGCATTCTGAGACGTATCCCAGAGAGCGTAAGTTTACCAGAGATTATCGGATATTTCATCTGATGAATCTGTGTTCAACAAAGCTGCACCACCCTACCAAGCGGCGTTAGACAAAAGCGGATACCAGCACACGTTGAAATTCCACCCAAGGGAAAACAGGAGAAAAAAACGCAGGTTAAGAAAACGGAACGTTACCTGGTTCAATCCCCCATTCGATGCGCGAGTCAAGACCAACTTAGGGAAAGAATTCTTGCGGATCATCAATGAGTGTTTCCCAAGGGGCCACGCCCTAAGGACAATTTTCAATTGTAGTACCCTAAAGCTCTCATACAGTTGCATGCCTAACGTAAAAGTGTAATAGATTAAAAAAATAAGAGCCTACTACTACAATCAGGAGCAGAAACACGCGAAGAAAGGCTATGCAACTGCAGGAAAAAAGAGGAGTGCCCACTCGACAACCAGTGCCTCGCAAAGGGCATTGTGTACCAGGCCTCTGTCACATCTAGCGAGGGGACTGAGCACTATGTAGGGCTCACGGACAAGGACTTTAAGGCGAGGTTCGCCAACCACAAGCAATCTTTTAGGACGGAAAAGTACTGTCAGTAATCAAACTGAGCTAAGCAAATATGTATGGCGCTTAAAGAAAGCAAAAACAGAGTATAAGATCACTTGGAAAATTCTAGGCAGAGCACGTGCGTATTGTAACACTACAAAAAGATGTAACTTACGCACACTTGAAAAATATTACATAATTTGCCACCCGAAACTCGCCACACTTAACAAAAAGTCAGAGTTAGTTAGCAGCTGCCGGCATGCAAGTAGGTTTTTACTAAATAACGTGTAATTAAGAACCAAACAATGTGAAAGCAAGTGTGATGAAAAAATGAACGCATAAATACCGCGTTTATGTAAATAGAATCATAAGATCCTGAAGCATGCAAGTAGGTTTTTACTAAATAACGTGTAATTAAGAACCAAACAATGTGAAAGCAAGTGTGATGAAAAAATGAACGCATAAATACCGCGTTTATGTAAATAGAATCATAAGACCCTGAAGAGTGGGAGCGCCATGCTCCTACCAAACAAGCTTGTCGATCTGCAATGAAAAAGTAGTCCACTCTTCTCTATATATATAACCAGCTCCAACTCCTTTGTTGTTGAGCACTCTCTGAGGGCTAGTATTGAAATTTAAAGTACTGTGTGTATATATATATTATACACTAGCTCGCTGGTTTGAGCACTCTGGCATGGCTTAGATGTACCACATGTGTGAGACATTTGGGGTGGCTTTATAAGCTTAACCTCCATCCCAGACATCAGCACTGCACTGATGAGGCCCAGCAGTTATATATATATATATATATATATATATATATATATATATATATATATATATATATATATATATATATATATATATATAATAAAACAAGCAAGAGACACAGTAGCGACTCAGATTTTCATGTTCTCGACACAATCTTCAGGCTACAATGATCTTAATTAATGCAAGGGACCACAATCTCCATAAAATTAATCCCAATTAATCACAATTAATCCCAAGGGACCACAAGCTCCATAAAATTTTCAACACCAACACTATCAACATGGCAAACATTATTAAACAACTCAATTCTCGCATCCTGAGCCCCCCCCCCCACCGAGCAATTAAGAATGTGCAATTGCAGGGTTAAAAGTGAATGCCCTATGGACGGAAAATGTCTGACCAAATGCATTGTATACAAAGCGGAAGTAGGGGCTAACAACGGTAAGCGCGTCTTCTACGCAGCCTCGGAAGGAGAATTCAAGACCCGATATAATAACCACACTAAGTCCTTTAGGTCAAGGAGATACTGCAATGAGTCTGAACTTTCCAAATATATATGGAAACTGAAGGACAACAACACAAATTTCATCCTCAAGTGGAGCATTGCATAATTCGCATCAACGTACAAGTGCGGCACCAGAAAGTGTGACCTTTGCCTGTCTGAAAAAGTCGCCATTGTTAGAGCTGACCCAAAGTTCCTGCTAAGCAAAAGAACTGAATTAGTATCTAAATAAGTTCCTACTGCACAATGTGAAGTAATGAGCTTCCACTTTAGGGAATTCTATAAATACCGAGTAATGCGCATTAATTAAGATCATTGTAGCCTGAAGATTGTGTCGAGAACATGAAACTCTGAGTCGCTACTGTGTCTCTTGCTTGTTTTATTTTATATAATTTGTGCTCTACAAAAGTATTGAGCCCTCTTCCACGTCGCTGAACTCCTAATATTCAGGTATATATATATATGTGGGTTGAATGTTGGTTCCCTACTCTGCACTGAGAGGTTCTTCTCCAAGTACTCCGGTTTTCCCCTCTCCTCAAAAACCAACATTTGATTTGATTTGATTTGCGTTTATTTTGTTGATTTCAGTTTACAGTGTCCCCAATTAGTGCTCCAGCACTATAACACTGTCTAGACACTTGAATAAAGTACCTTTCCTTTATGTGTCAACTTTTTTTTCCTACCTGATATTTTCAGAAGCTTGGGATAGCAGCTGGTATTTTGTACAGGTCACGGGTCATGGGTCACAGGTCATTGTTTTACCAACACAGAAAGTATCCTAAACATGCATAAAGGCCAACCTTAGGCCTAATTAGGCCTAAACAAAAGTTTTTAGTTCTAAGGTTAGCTTTTATGAATGTTTTAATAGACTAAATAGGATACTTTCTGTATTGGTAAAAAAATAACCTGGGAGAGCTATTTTACCTGGAGTAGGTGGCAGTTTGGACAATAACCATTTTCTTTTGACCATGGCTGAAGATGGGGTTGTCTATTAAAAACAATGGGCTAAATTAAACAAAACAAAAAAACCAGAAACTCTTGCCTGTGCCTGGGGCAAATGCTGGATCTAAACCATCAATGTCAAATGATACATAAACAGGTCCGCTGCCCATCTGCTGCCGAACTTCAGACATCAAAGGCTCCAGGGATTTGTGCCAACACTCGTGTGCCTTCACTAACCTAAAACCCTGAGAAATACAAGTTTGATCAACAAAACGTACTGATTAATTATTATTGATTGATTTTATTTTCACATAAAAATTAATTGAATTACAATGTGTTTAAAAACATCTACTAGGTGCCTCAATTTTACAAATACACGGATGTGCCCGCAGACCAGCAGGGCACTGTCTATCTCAGACGGGTGTCTTGAAAACAAAGACCCCTAAGACCCCTAAGACTCTAAGCTTAAAAAACCAGGCCAGTAGGCCTAGGCGTGGCCCTGGTCTAGGCCTACACGTAGGCCTGGGTTTTAGGCTTAGGGTCTTAGGGGTCTTTGTTTTCAAGACACCCTATCTAGGGCCCAGATAAACGACCTAGGTACATGTAGCTCCCTAGGAGTTCTAGTAACTCTATGGGTAGAGCATCCGACCAGTGTTACAGAGATTGCAGGACTGGTCGGATTCCTGCATAGGACTCTCATTTTTCAGTTGTTCTTTCCCCCGTTGCCAAACAACTTGTATCATACCCATCAGATTTGTAAGAATTAAATAACATGGAGCAGAATGCCGCACTTGATCCCAACATGGAGTGAATCAATACGATATAAATATATCAATGAGCTTGGTAGCCGAAACACTTCCTCAATGTAGAACAGCCAGGTACAAAACACAGGTCTCAGATCACAGATCTCATTCACAGGTCTCTGTTTTAACCAATACAGAAACATTATCTCAACATTCATTAAAGCTAACCTTGGGCCTAAAAACTCTTGTTTAGGTCTAATTAGGCCTAAGGTTAGCTTTCATTCTTGCTTGTGACAAACACAAAAGAAGTACTGTAAACAAGATAATAAATTTAATTTAAAACTAATTCAACATCACACCTTTATAACCAATACTAGCTTATGCATTATTAAAAGCAGAAAGCTTCATTCAACATTAGTACCTGCTTCTCAGGCCACTCAAAGTCATTTTCTGTGTAACCAGGTCCCCGCAAACCAATCTGAACGACTCGTTTACAATCAAGCAGACCATCTTCAACCGCTCTGCGAAAAGTTGTTCCGTGTGTCACTTTCTCACCAAACATCAAGTCGTTAGTGTCAGAATGAGCATCCACATGAACTAGACCAACAGGGCCATGTTTATCCTAGTTAGAAGAGTGAAAATCAAACAACCAGGCTAGCATGACTCACATGGCTTGCTGGCTCGCACATCGTCAACACTCCAGATAAGAAGCTAAAATGGCTTCTTCCAAAATTCCCTGACTAACGGAAGAATATATGGAAAAGTTGAATAAACATTAAAAATTTAACAGTTTTTCGACACAGTCTGTGACAAAAATAATAAATATTCAAATCTGAATTGAATATTCAGATCTGAATTAACTCTTTTGCTGCCTACTCTCTGCCCACAATGTTGTTTGCATGCGCCTTTCTGAGCCCATTTGGCAAAAAAACATTGTGGGAGGGAAAAGTATTGCAAATTGTTTCAAGTGACAAATTTTGCCTGAGACTGAACTGTAGTTACAGCAGAAGAAAGACGTTGATGGTTCTTTTGGAAGATAATTTCAGTGGTTAATTATTATGCCATGAATAAAAATCAAAGATTGCAATCAGCTGTGTTGCAAGTGTGAAAATGGGGTGTCTTGAAAACGAAGACCGTAAGACCCTAAGACCCTATGACCACTTGAATACTCGGAAGCGAATAAAGTACCCTGAAACCCTCAATTTGGCTAACCCTAGGTCTAACTAGGCCTAAAGTTTTAAGCCTGGGGTTATCCGAATTGAGGGTTTTGGGGTACTTAATTAGTTTTCCAGTTTTCAGGGTCTTAGGGTCTCAGTTTTTGAGACACCCCATTTTCACACTTGCAACACATACTTGAATACTCGGAAGCGAATAAAGTACCCTGAAACCCTCAATCTGGCTAACCCTAGGTCTAACTAGGCCTAAAGTTTTAAGCCTGGGGTTAGCCGAATTGAGGGTTTTTGGGTACTTAATTCGTTTTCGAGTGTTCAGGGTCTTAGGGTCTCCGTTTTTGAGACACCCCATTTTCACACTTGCAACAGAGCTGATTGCAGGTATTTTGGTTAATGTTTCATGATCGGCTCGATTGATTTTGAGTCTGCCTTGATTGCACAAATGAGGCTATGGAGGACTTCTGATAGCTGGGAATCAATAGACCAAGGCTGCGAGGCTGCCGGTGACCCTGTTTTGATACAAACCTTCATGCTTTTGTAATGTTAATATGGACTAATTAGCGTTACAACAACACAATTTACATGATAAAAGCAGTAAGGTCTGTATCAATGCAAGGTCACCGGCAGCCTCGTAGAAATTCATAGGCTTGGTCGCTGAGCAAACAACTGTAAAATGGCCTATTGAAAGTGATTCACCATTATCATTATCCCGGTCCCTCCTGCACTTATGTCCAGAATTGACTATAATTAGATGCATGCTTAATTTTGACATCCAACACGAAGTGTCCCTTTCAGTCTAAGCATTTGCTACCTATTTTCAAAAACAACGTAAGGGTAATAAAAGGTTAGCATTTTTTTTAGCTTTGGGTAAATGCAGCAGTTAATCTTTACTTAAAGGAAAGCATTTGGGGAACACTTTGTGACGTAAATTGCCTAGATTCCGAGACACAAGTGATGTTGATGTTGGAGAGAATAGGAAGAGGATACTCGTGACGCTTCTTGAAATCAGCTTAGGGTCAATCCTGGATATATCTGCCCTCCTGAGAATCAGACCTACAGATTTTACTCAGTCTAATGCCCGACAATTTTACTCATAAATGGGGGCCACATCAAGGGTAATGGGTTATAGTGATGTACAGTACAAAACAAACCTTGATTCCTTTTAGAATTGGATAAGTAATTGTGTGATCACCTCCCAAAACTAACGGCTTGCAACCAAGCTCAGCAATTGCCGCAATGTGTTTATGAATAATATCCACTGTCTTTGTAAGGCTGTAGGTATTTATGGGTATGTCTCCGATATCAGCAATCATCAGAGAGTCAAATGGCGCTGCTCCAGTGGAAGTGTTGTAAGGACGGAGAAGACAAGATTCTGTTCGGATTTGCCTTGGACCCAGACTGTGAAAACAAGAATTGTACATTAATTTTTTTGTTAGAGAGAAAAACTGGCCCTGCTAATCTGACCCCTCCTAGACACTGAATTACGAAGGGTGCAGCTCAATACGATCAAACTGAGAGCACAAATAGGGTAACCCTTGGCAAACTATGGTACACAATTGATCCTGAGGCAAACCAACAGCCAGATAATTATTATAAATTAGCTGACGGTTGATTTTGAAGAGTGAAAAATTGGAGTACCAGTACTTGGAGAAAATTGGACCACTTGGGGAGTAAGGAGGGTAATGTGTTAACGCTCGTGCCTCCCACCTTGGCAGACCCGAGATTAAATCCTAAGCTTGTATGTGGGCTGAGATTCGTCGATCTCGATCTTTTACGCCCAGGATTTTTCTCCAGGTACTCCTGTTATCCTCCCTCAGCAAAACTGATTCCCAGCTTATTCCATCTGGATGTGGTGCTGTACTGAGGTCATGCATGGGTCACATTCTGGGGCCGACCACCTCGCTGGAAGCACAAGTCCTTAGGTCTGACCTCATCAAGCTGTGCTCTTAACAATTCAATCTCTGACTGCAAGAAATGGTGATTAGCAAGCCAGATATTATTATTTCTTTCTTCCTCTTTTGTTTTTTAGTTTTGTTTCTTCAGTTCAAAGATACACTTTCATTCCTGCAATGCATTTGCGGTGCACAAGGTCCCTTTACATTATTTTATCAGAATCAAAGGACGGAAAAATACCAGCCATTTTTGTCGCCTTGTTATGGGGCATACATGTATAACAACACATGCTATTAATTCACATGCAAATAAGATGGCTGGTGCTTTAGAATCTAGCAAGGAGTAAAATCTGCAGAATACCTGGGCACTATGGTGTTCTTGTAGCAGCATTCTTTGAAGAATGAGGCATATAAAAATAATAACAATACACGAAATTCACGTGCAAATAAGTGATCAGGTATTCTCTGGCAAAACAAACTTCGAGAGGCTTTCGAATGCACTTCAAAAATGATCGAAATATTTCTACCTAGATTTACGTAACAAATTGTTACATGTACTCATGGCCATTTGACAATTGCATCATTGACATTTCTGAGAGATTTGAGTGGAACCTCGAAAATCATTGATGTTTTCAAAAAGGTCTCCATGGAAAATCTGAAATATGTGAAGAAAGAGAAACTTCAGAATATCTGACAAATAAGGACTACTCTTATTAGGGCGGTGGACCGTGAGTTCATGCTGGCAGAGTGCATTGTAAGTATATACCTTAAGTATGACCACAACTCAAGTAAACTTGAGATTGTCCATGTTTTCTTATCATGATTAGCATTCATATGAGAATTCAAAGTATGCTTTCAAGGTAAACATGTTTCATTGACCTCAGCCTGTTTCCATAATGTGTTTTGACAGTAGATAAGTGAGCTCATAAGGGGGGTTTGACTGGACATGAGGGTACACTTCGGCCTCTTTATAGGAAATGCATTACCATGGCCACAAATTACAATCATTGTAAACCTGCTCACATCTGAAGTAGGGCTTAAGTGTACTTAAGGTCTACTTACTATGCAAGTATGAAGCTACCTATTGTATTGAAGCTTTTTGTGACAGGATCATTTTTTATACTATCTAGCTAGACAAAGCAGTTTCTACCTTTCACATTTAAATCAGGTTTTACTGTTTTTTTGTTTTTAATATACAGAAGAGATACCCAGGTAATTTACAGCCTTGGGCAAACACACAGGGACACCCAACAGACGTGTTCTGGGAAATAGGTGTTTCACAGATGTGTATCCGCTGGCTGGAAGAATTATTGGGAAGTTGCTAAGAAAACGATTTTTGTTGTGTTGGCAAATTGTTTTTCAATCTGGTCACGCTCCCATACCGCATCTCTCCTCTGCAGGAAATATTTTAGTTATGAGAGGCATTTATAGTCAAAGTACTCTTCTCCCACCCCCCCCCCCCCCCCCCCAATTAGCCACGCCCATTTGGATCTACAATGGGAAAGTTGCTCCCGGCCCTGCAGGCAAACGGTCTGTTTCTGCTGGGAGTGCAGAGCAGATAAAAATTTCCCAGCAGGTAGAGAAATTGCTCCAAAAAGACTTGTTTTTGGTTTATTTTATGGCCATGATACATTTTGATGAATTTTGAAAAAATGGCTCGTTGGGTGCCCCTAAACATATAGTCTCCTTTACAGCCGTTATTGGGGCGTGGCGTCACGTGACATCCAAAAAAAAACGGCTGTCGAAGCACAGTACTCGTCACGCGTGACATTACATCTGCTGGCAGTTGATTAATTAATATTTACATCACGCTCGATCGCAAACAATAGTCCATTCTCCTACATCACGAAGTTAATTCTTTTCTTTCTAATCAAACCTACCGAGTTCCAGACCGATTTGATGCTCCTGAATCCAACGGGATTCCCACAAAACACGCGTCTAGACCCTGGGCATTCTTTTGAATCGGCAGTCGCATCATTGAAGAGATTCCTCCGGAGCGTGGCATATCATCTGGGGATGTCGGAAAGTTGAAGTCCTTTTGCAGCTGGCTGGAGAAGGCGATCTGGCGAGCTTGGTGGGCGACTACATTGAGAGATGAAGGTTTTGAGCGTACAAAACAACGCAGAAGATGACGTTGCATGTTGTGTAGATAGATATTCCACGACGTGCATAAAGTGATCTGGGAAGGTTGTGGACGATCCGCTGGCCTCTGTTCTACGGACCGCTGATTAGTGAAGAAAAGAACTTCAGATCAAGTGCAGTCTCAGATCGAAGAACGTTCGTGTGTCTTTACGCCAACATGAATGGTACGTTGCGAACACGAGAACCCTCAGAAGACAACCTGGCGAGCAGCTGCCTCATTATTATTCATCATGCCACGACTTTCTTTAAAAAAAAAGACCACAGGCATTCAGAACAATTCCTCACGCCTAATTTAACATTCCTATAAACCGGTTCCATGAAAGTAAAAACCTGAATTCGATTTGCCACCAAACACTACTTCATGCCTCGCCCACGTTTTAGCCATAACTGGGGGACTTAAAAATCTGTGGCGTGACTAATCATCACAGGGAAACCATTAACCAATCAGACGATTAATTATGCACCAGTCAAAGGTCAAGACCAGAGCAAAGGGCACTTGTTAAACCGTAGGCAGCCCAAGTTCGCGTCACTAGAGAGCGTGTAATAATTGATTGCTAGTGGGAAGATGACCTTTGAGTGCAAGCGGTGTTGCGTTACAGGCGGGCCGTTGAGAATTTAAACGCGTTGTAAGACGAGATGAAGAGAGATGAAGCCTAAAAAACGCTCAATTTAACGTTCATTCAATAAAAGGGATGAAAATGACTCACCTCTGGTGTATTCTTGTGCCTTTTGGAGCTTATTTTACCGTTTCGGGAATTCCATGTTTTCAATGTTCTAAGAGAAAACACGAAATTCCCGAAACTGTAAAATTACATTGTTTATCGAAGTTAAACACTAGCAAAACCAATTGAGTTATTCCGTGGACTAGTTGTGATTTATCCAGTGGATAAGTTGTTTTACTTCTCGCGAATTGTGGACAATTCTGATTTCTGGTTTCCAGTTTCCGGATTCCGGATTCCAGCTTTTGGTGCTGCCCCCTCCAGGAGAGGTTAGAAATTTTGCCTCGTTAGCATAATTATGGTAACTGCAGAGACTTACCCCATGCGCTAATGCCCATCTAACCCACTTTATAACTTTTAGTATTTATTCGAAAAAAGGAACAAGTTTCACGATCAGTTTCAAATTGAGTCTTGTAATATTGTCTAAACTTGAACAGGGATTGGATTGCTAGCTTTATATTTGACAGCCCTTTTATATTACAGGTTATTCAAATGTTAACAAGCATAAAAACACTCCATACCTAGACCTCAGAAGAGTCCTTATAGTTCTTGAGAGAACAGGCAATCAGGAAATCAGTTCTAATTTTCTGTAATTATAAAACATTTAAGGTCGTCTCTTTTCGACGAGTATCAAGTCGTAATTTATTGTAATGTGGACTGCCTCAACTTGATGATGCCATCACCAAGCTCAAGTCTTATATCCCGAATAACAAGATCAGACCCATTTTACAGTTTATATTTCCTCAGAGTTAAATACGTGAGTGTGGGGATTATAGCAGAGCGCACAAGGAGTGAGTAAGTTGTTGTACTTTTCGCGAATTGTGGATAATTCTGGTTTCTGGTTTCTGGTCTCCGGTTTCCGGTTTCCGGTTTGCGGTTTCCGACTCTCATAAGCGACCACCTCCCGTACGTGACCACTAAGCTTGACATTCTGGGTGGTGACTTACGGGAGGTTAGACTGTATTTTTATAAAAATAAAAAACATTTTACACTGAAGACTGCAATGCCGTGTAACGATCTATGCATTACTTATGAGTCAGGTGAAGTGTCACTAAGGCTCATTGCGTTTTAGCTACGGCCCACTGACGAATGCCAACAAGCCCAAAACAGCTGTCTGCTTCTGCTTTCTAGTTTGAGTGTTGATCATGCTAGGTTTGGCAGACTGTAGTTCCATTTTGAAGAGAATGCCTTCGTGAACGTTGTTCAGATCTGTCCGAACAGTGGTTTCTTTATGCTCATCACCGTTTGTGTTGATCCAACTCGTTACACGGGATTGCAGTCTTTGGTGTTAAATGTTTGTATGTTATTAATTATCGACCTTCGAAATTCAGCGGAACAACTTCGGGAATCTTCGCATAATGCTTGGAAGTCGTCGGAAATGTTTGGAATTCGGGTATTCTCACGTGCACAGGACTCAGAGAGAGCAAGTGTGGACCTACCCACCCTTTAGCATGCCTTCTCTGATTACTCGTTTCTATCCTCAAGCGTCGATAATCCAAGATTGCCGCCGGTGAAACACGCCAGCTCTCACGAGTTCTGTGTGGGAAAAACTAACAGCGAAGTCCAAGATGTCTGCTGGGGGTGAACAATGATGTTCGGGTGAACTTTGGACTGAATACGGTAGTACATAAAATTGTTTAGACGAATAGAACATAGTATATTTTCCCTCTTGTAACATCGTCACTTGATAAAGGTGCCTAGTCACGCAAGAACTCCTTCAGTGTAGCGCCAATAGGGAATGAAAATGTTACGATGAAAATAAAACTTTTCTTCCACGAGTGCACTGCATGATGAGCACGAAACATTGAAACAGCTGAAGGAGGGAAAAATATTCTTCTGCCTTAACATGCCGACTTGAGCATTTTGCAGGGGTTGTGGGGAAGAAAGGAATTAAAAAAAAGTTCAATTTTTTTATTTGAACTGGGGAACAGGGGAACAAAGACAAAATATCTTATGGAACAAGGGAACATAAACCATTTTAGGGATCAAAAAACTAACAACAAGTGTGGAAGGAATTTCGGGATCAAGGAAACACAGACAGATAAATTTTTGAAGGGAACAAGGAAGCCCCCCCCCCCCTCCCTCCTAGGCAGGGAGGCCCTCCGACTTCAGAGCCCTAAAAATCCTGCTGGACGGGGTTTTTATCTGGATGGGTGACCGTCTGATAATATCCTGTTTTGTACTCGTTGGGGAATTAGGCGTGGTCATCATCTGTTCCTCCCACCTCTTCAATCATATGTGGGCTGAGTTTCACCAGAGCCCATGAGATCCTGGTTTCAACTGACTCAGGAGTTTTATCCAGTTTTCCTTGCCCATCAATATCGACTGCTGAATCGACCTCGTTCCCAGGGTCTCTCTTCTCTATCTCCTTTGACTTTAAGGAGGCAGAGAAGAGAGACCCTGGTAACGAGGTTTTTCCCTGACTAACCGCTTCTTGCTGAGGTGCAGTGCAGCGGAAGATATCATGGACCGTGGCCTGTCAGAGGCGCCTTATTTATGCCGACGGCGCAAAATCGTTGAGCTGCCCTTTCACAATTCAGTACTTAAGTCTGCAAAGAAGGGCCAGCTTAGTATAGGTTAGCATAATATCAACAAATTTACAGTTTAAAAATATTTAGAAATATGAATAACAGATACCGCTTCAGGCGCGTAGCGTCCTATACGCAAATACGCACGTGCGTACTTGAAGTCACCAGAAAATTTTGAAGTTTTATACTAATTGTTTCTATTTTTAACTTTTACTTGTACGCAACCAAGATTTCCTTATGAAAACACCACTTTGATTAAATTCTAAAAACTAAAACAAAAGCTATACCATGTTCTCACTTAGTTTTGCATTGTACTTTTTTTACACTAAACAATGCAGTGTTGTTTGGTCAGCGTGCAACAAAAAGGCGAAGTTGCAAAGGAGCGACGTTCCAAGAACGTTCTTGACAAAGGAGCGACGTTCCAAGAACGTTGTTGGCAATTCCAGTCACGCTAGCACAACCAAAACAATGTTTTGTTTGCGCCAAGTTTGCTCAAAATAAGGGCAAGACGCTTTGTACTTTGCTTGTATTCACACAACTACTTCGAACAAGAAATAAAGAACGCAGTATTTTTCGCTTAGTTTACTTAGGTTTCTAGATCATATGTACTTGTGCGTACTTGAAAAAATGACCACGCTACGCGCTGCGCTTGATTGATGATTTGGTGGTCTTAAAGATTGTCACATGTGCAAAATTTTGCCATTGTCGTCCCCAGAGTACAGGTAGGTTTTATTTCTTTACTTATGTATTTGGGGGGAGGGGGGAATAAACTATCAGGATTCGATGAAACAAAAAGGGAATATGGGCTTATTCTCTCTGTCCGTTGGGTAGGACCACTAAATGAATGATTTGCCGTTCGTTATACAGTCCCAGCTACTTTGGTTAGTCTTCTTAACTTCAAGAGTCATTTTATATACACAGTTCTAGCTTCTAGCACAGTGAGTAACATTCAGTTTTTTATTTCATTTCCAAAACAAGTTTTTACATTACAGAAAGAACCATGTGACAATTTAAACTTTAAGAACAAGAACTCAAGCATGACACCTTTACAATCAAACAGCCATTCTCGGAGCCTAGGACGCCACTGTGAAGGAAAAAGCCTAAATTTTATGCAAAGAACTGTACTGAAACTGCCTGTATCTATGCAATAGCCATGAAAGCCAACTTGTTGTGGCTATTGATCCAAGACAAATCAAATTCATTTTTGTCACATGATGGTTAAATAAAGGCACGCAAAGGCTTTTTCAACTGATGCCTTGCGCACTTGAGACGTCTTTCCCAACAATCATTGCAGGAGTACACAGGGTTCACTGTATAAGAGTCCTAAATGGTTGCACTTGTTTCTCTCGAATGGAAGGTACTGGCGTAAAAACTCTGCTTTCATTCGTGCCATCAGTGTCCTTTTGACAGTTAAACAAGTCTAAAGTGAAACACAACTCGCCTGGAGCAGAGGAAACTATATCTTTTAGGAAGCCTTTCCAACTGGAACCACCGAGGCAGCACTATGAGCTATTATGCAAAAGCTTAGGAAATATGAAAGAGATAACCTGAAATATGTGTAACTAAAACCTTACAAAGACTCTATTCAGCCCTGTCCAATTTTAGTTGCCTTCTCAACTGGTATCTCCGGTTTTGAAACCAGTTTCTGATTTGCAGCTCCGACATGCAAAGAGCACGTGACAGCAGTTTCCTCTCGTGACGTGTCAGGTACTTTTGGCGGGAAAATATGTTTTTAAGATGAGTGACTTGCTCCCTTGTGAAAATCGTTCTGCTTTTCTTAGTTTTTCCAGCCCTTTTTTGTCCATGCGTCGAATGGTCTTCCTTGACGACCTCTGAAATTTTTCTGCCAGGGTTTTCATCTAAAATGGAATAAGTGTTTGAAAATGTGAGAAGAAAATAAATTTGCTATCATTCTGCTTTACCGACTGAGCTAGCCATATAGATGAATGCTATAGTATGGATATGAAATGTTCAAATTAGAGCGACTTTCATACGACCTTGAAAAACGTAAAAACAGAACCTAAACAAAAATGCAAAACTTTTAATTGGCTTATCGAACAAAAACAAAAGACCGCGAATTTTCATTGGCTTAGTGAAAGCAGCTGCAAACAACGTCATCTCTCCATGGCACTTTCTGGAAAGTTTCGCTTTGACATCATTTGAAATGCAGTAATGTGATTGGGCAATCGAACTGTTTACTGCCCATATTATGAGTTTCCTTGGCGGGAATAAGGAGAAGCTTTGTTTTAATCTTGCCAAACATTGGTCCGTGAAACAAATTGCGAACACTTTTTCAAGGTCATACGAAAGTCGCTCCATGTGAACAAGTGACCAGTTCCCAGTTGCCTTGATAGCTCACTTTATAGTACAGCTGCAATGCAATCGCACGGTCATGGATAGGAACCACTTTGAAACCAACCTCGTTCCCAGGGTCTCTTTGTCCTTTGAAAAAGAGAGACCCTGGGAACGAGGTTGCGTTTTTTCAGGCACCTTAAGTTGTTGCATAGTTTAACGGCGATAATCTCCGGCTTTCGAGTATTTCAATTTCTCCTCATGTTTCAGTTGTCCTTTCCTGTGCCCAGTAGCCTGCGAACGCAGACGTATTTCCGGCGGTCGTTTCTCGAAACGACCGCCGGAAATACGTCTGCGTTCGCAGGCTATGTGCCCAGCTGCTACGAATGATCCAAACGAACTATGGAAGAAACAAAGCTTAAGAAAAGGCCACAGCGCGTGCTTTAAACAACTTTAACTGAAGCTTAAGTCTGACTTTGCTTTTTCTCCTTATTATTAAAAGAAATTAACACGACAATTCAATGAGTTCCTAGTGTGTGATTTAACCTTCTCTCAGAAAGGAGTTAAAATTCGCATCTACTTTACGAAATACCTCCGCGAATGCTTTAGACAACCTTACTGAAAAATTAACTGATCGGGTCTTTTTCTTAAATGGGGAGTTTAAGAAACGACGACGGCTACGATTACGACTACGCCACAAAACAATAATATCATTGGTTAAAAGAGCATAAATAATCGTGCCGCACATGCAGCACGGATTTTAGCAAGTATGTTAGAGGTCCTCTGCATAACGACGACGTGAAATCATCAATTTGAGGTTTTGAGGACAACGTAAGTATGCAACAGAGAATCTTTCATTCTCTATTTCCACTCTGAAACCGCTCGTACCAGTTTATTTTTAGGATACTTCGCCGGTCAGTATAAAATGCAGACTACAGACTGCAGACTGGGTTTAAATTAGTGCAGACTAAGGCCTAAACTATCAATTCGTTTGATATGCATTTTAAACCCAATCTGCAATCTGCATTTTATACCGACCGGATACCTTGCCCATATTGTAGGACGTGAACGAGACTGAATAATCGCGAAAGACTTACGATAAAGCAAAGTTGTATTTTGAGGTGACGTTTTCGTCGACCGTCCCTGTCGTACTCAGAGTCGTAGATCTTTAACTCCCTAATGCTGCTGTATCATGGACAGCGGTATACCGCCGCTGAACGGCTTTTGATGAAACCCCTAACGGTACGGTCAGTTTCCCCAATCCAAAATCTAACTCTACCAGGAGCCCATCACCCGGAGCGTGCAACTGACCTATTTTCGTGTAACGGCGTTTTCACAAGTAAGGTTATTTTTAGATACGCCTTTCCCGCGAATTAGTTTTCAAAAGCCAATCAGAAGCGGTGCATAATTAATAATAAACTGTTGTTAATTATGCACCGCTTCTGATTGGCTTTTGAAAGCTAACTCGCGGGAAAGGCGTATCTAAAAATAACCTTACTTGTGAAAACGCCGTTTCACAGACGCTGTATGGAAGTTGCACGCTCCTGGTGATGGGCTCCTGACTCTACCTCTATAAATGGGAGGTCCAAATCCGTGAAGGGGGACTTAATCCGCTAGGGGATTAGTCCCCCGGGGGTCTGAGATCCGCAATCCCCCAGCGGATTTGTACCGGGGGGTCCGAATTCGCTAGGACACCGGCTTTTTCAAAGCGGGCCAGCCCGCCTATAAACTGTGCTGGCTCGCCTCATTTAAACAGGCCTTAGTCTTGGAGATGGAACATCTTGAGTATCACATGGCGTGACGCGTCACGTGGAGGTGATAGGTGATGCAATTTACCCCTTGGCACAGGGCCAACACTAGTATTTAGGGAGCAGGGCTAGCGCTAGCCTGATTCTCAGATACTCCAGGTCGCTCGTGTCACGCACTCTGTTGGCTTTACAATGCTCCCTTGAAATGTGCAGCTTACACAGTGTGATTTCATTGGCTTCAATGGAGAATGACAGAGCTCGTGAAAACTACGCTGAACATCAACATTTTTTTCTGCGGTGTTTGTTGGAGAATAAATTGATCTGTGTATTCGAAGGAGACTTCCTGTCATAATACCTCGCGTTAGAAGCTGAAACACTAACACAGCTTACATGCGGTGAACAGCAGGGTTTGACCACCTTAGAAGCGTTCTTGTTTGAAAAAGGGAGAAGCAAAGTACTCAAGCCACATAATCTGCACATATCTGCGTTTTTAGGTAATTACAAAAGGAAACATCAACAATCTCCTGTGTGTGCTGGGTTGATTTTTACAAATAAAGGGACATCACATGTCGACGTGGAGCACCTCTTTCTGGTTACCAAATGAAAAAGTACTCAATCTGCACATTCTGCCATCTGCACGATCTGGCAGAAACGGTTTAACCTGGATGCCAGAGGTTTTTTCTCTCTTAGAGCGACGGAATAGCGAGTCGCGAAGCGGCAAGTACAGGTAAAACGTCTGGTGTAGGCGGTTGAGAACCTCACTTCCATGCCCCGTTTGATTGACATCGAAAAAACTCAGTAAATTGATACTTGACATAACCTACCAATCAGCATCTTTAATTCCCACGGTACATTCGTTTTATTTACTTCGATGTCAAATTCTAAAATTCAATGTTCTATATAAAACTTCGATGTCGAATATGAAAATAAAAACTCAAATTTGAAATTTGGATGCTAAATTTCGAAGTTGAATTTTTGCGGACATACGCAAAAAACAAAAAAAATGTAGGACCCACTGAACTTTTTCTGCCTTCAAAGCCTCGATCGATTTCCGGAACTTTGCAGCGTTTCGATTATGGCCACAGTGGGCACAAGAAATTTGAAAACCTGTTTGAAGTACTTCCTGTTGCTAAACCTGTGCTAAACCAATCAGAGTACTCGTTAGAACTAACAAGTTCCTGGAACCAATCGAATTGCTAGTATTGCTAGGGTCAAAATCTGACTTTTGCGAATATGAAACGGCATCCCATTGGACCAGAGGTTGAGCGAAAGAGAGTTAGGACAATGTGCGAGCCAGCCGAGCCATGCCAACCATGGCTGCAAGCTATGCGAGTCATGCGAGTCATGCGAGCCAACATGACGAGCCATGCGAGTCAACATGCGAGTCACACAGTTATATATTGAAAGCTAGCCGTTTTAAAATGAGTAATTAGACTGTTTAACAGCGCTATTTAAAATGGGTGCTTAGACTTCAATGCGAAATTCGCATTGTTCGCTGGCTCGCTAATTGTCCAGCCCCAGAGAAAAACCTCTGGCAGCCAGGGTAGAAACGGTTTGACTTAAAAAAAAAAAAACGGGTAAACGAAAAACGAGAAGTTTAAATTTCATTGTCAAACATCGGAAGAAATCAACTGGCACCTAGCAACACGCATTTCAGAAAATTCTAGATTATTAAATTCTTTTGAAGTCAGATTTAGAACAACGCATTTGCATTGCTAGCATTTGGTGAATCATGCAATTCGGCTTTTCAGTCACAACGCAACATTAATTTAAATTATAAAACTACAAAATTTTACCTTCCTCGGTTGGTTTTTGTAAAAAACATATTGACGCTTCTCTTTGAATGTCACAACACCAACAACAGCATGTTAAACAAATTCCAAAAGCATCATCGCGATCCTCGAGCTCTTTTTGCGCTTCTTCGCTGATCGCAGGCGATAATTTTTGGTGGGCATTCTGCATACCATTTAAGTACTGCTGATTTCTTGAGGGCTCTGCAAAGAATATCCTTGGTTTTGTACTTATCCGAGAAGGATCAGGAAAGTCTGTACGTAGAATATTGGAAATAGAGAAGGGTAAATCGTGGACCATAGCTAAGGCATTTATACTTTCACTCGCATACGAGCGTGAGAACTTCTCACGGGTTGTAAATATGTCTGCGTTGGACATGCCTGAACAAGATTGCCCCCTCTCGGTGGAACACCCCAACTGGTCCCCGATTGGATAACTTTTGAGCACCATTCAATCATAAAAGAATCCCAGTTTGTCGAAAACTGTTCTTGAAGACAAAATATTGCTCTAAAGCAGACCAGATTACGAAGAAAGATCTCAAAATGCGAAAAAAAGCCCCAAGAGTGTGCAAGAAACGCAAAGAAATACGTCGAAAACGGGTGTATGGAAACGGCAGGTACAAAACGCAGGTCTCAGGGCACAGGGAACAGGTCATTGTTTTACCTATACAGAAAGTATCCTAACCTTAGGCCTAAAAACTTTTCTTTAGGCCTAAAATTAGCTTTTATGAATGTTTAGGATACTTTTCTTTAGGCCTAATTAGGCCTAAGGTTAGCTTTTATGAATGTTTAGGATACTTTCTGTATAGGTTAAATAATGACCTGTGACCTGTGACCTGCGTTCTGTGCCTGCCGCGTATGGAGAATAAATAAGCAACGTGGAATCCGGAACCGGAAACCGGAATCTACCATCGCAAAGTCAAAATCTTTTTAAAATAGTCCACTGACGTAACCGATGGGCGAATAATGAGAAAATCACTGTAGTTTTCTATATGCCCTTGAAATGTGATTAGGAATGAGAAATTTAATACTGATCGAATGTAGGAAAACCATGTTTGCTCATTGGGTTAAAATTCTCTTTCTGTTAATTGGATCTGACCTGTAATCTTTCGTTTTTTTGATTCTTGCGTCCTTTTTTAGAACTTCCAAACCAGTTTTATGATGAAGAAAAATATAGGTAATCTCGTGGTATTTACGAACCAGAGCCCATGCTGAAATTTATTTCGAGAATATTTTACAGTGCAACGCGCCCTACCGTGGCCACCCAAAAAACTTTCACATGTGACAACTACGTGTAAATACGTCAACTCAACAACCCATGCAACGGTGTTCAACTTACAACCGTACGAACTTTGCAAGGATAATTTGTAAAAAACTTTGTTAGATGGCCACGGTAAGGCGCGTCGCACTGTAAGCAGTCTCCAGTCTTTCGTTTTTTAACATTGTCGTCTCCTGCAATCGGATTCAGGGTTCCGATTTCCGATTTACGTTTTTCGGTTTCCGATTTCGGCTTCAACTTTCGTGATTCCTGCATTCCTGCCTTTCCATATCGGGAAGAGCCAAGGGGTGATGGCGCAGTGTCATCGCGTATACTTTCAATTAAAAAAAAAAAAAAACGCGCTCAATATAAACAAAAGAAAAACAAAACAACAGCAACAAACAGTAAATGAAGCCTGTGACCAAATTTAGAGCTAGCGCTGTGAGGAACCTCTCTCTTTCTCGCTCGCGTCGCGAAAAGAGAGCCTGAACACAGACCAAGTATAAAAGTGTCTGTTTATTGATTTGATTTGTTTGTGGTGTTCTCAATTGACTAAGACTTGTTTTTGTTTGCTAATATTGTTGCAGTAGCCTCACAATTCCTCACCCTCCCCTCCCTCCGACATAATCAAAACGCCCGCAATCAAGATGTTCGTTTCGAATTTCTTTAGAATGCGCAAGAGCATTCTGTTCCCCAGCGCCGAATTCAAGTTGGAATGCTTAATCTTGAAGGTATTCAACGTCTTTCGCAAAAAAACTGTTTTATTATTTTACTGGAGCTAAGTTTTTATGGATTATGGTCTGCGAAGAACCGATAAGGGTAAGTTATTGTATATTCATATCCTTTGATTTGGGGTGTGATTCGTTTACAACTTTTGCAAGTTGCAAAATTTGACATGGGACGCGGGATCACGGAAACTGGTTAAATTTCAAAAAGTTGGCTATTAGCCTGATGACTACTGCTGCGAAATGTTTCAATCGGCTTAAAAGATGACAAACATCTCTTCAATGGACTTTGAATTTTTTGTAATATGACTTTGTTGAGGAATCTGTTTTAATATTAATCAAAGTAGCGTCTCTTAATTAACGCCATGGTTTTTTTAGCCAGCTAATTCAGTTAAGCTGTTTTCCTTTGGAGGAGTCAACGAACTTCCGATTCTTACTTTGAATGGTCTACCTCTTGTGGTCTCTAGTTCTTTCAACTAGTTTCAGCTGACAATGATAAAATTATTCAACTTGCTTTGTAATCTTACCATTGTTCAGAATCTTTGACACGGCTTTTTGAAACACGCGCCAAGTTATATTTGCAGAATACTTCAGACCACTGTGTCCCATACATTTGTTCACAGTAATTTCACTGTCTTTCATTGAGGCTAAAGAGGTCTGTCACAAAGTAACCAATGTGAAATGCTTAACACAATAAGTTTCAACAAAGCGCAGGGAATACATCTTTTTCTCTGTCTTGTCGGCCTTTCTTATAATATAAAAAACAGGCATGGGAAGCTGATAACATCCGTTAAGGTTGGCACATACAGCTACTAGTTACAGGGACTAGTGTTGTGTCGAATTGACCCTCTAAGTTGGACCGTGGAGGCAGTTCTTAGGGGTTTCAATAAAGCAGGGCTTTCAAGAAAATTTTGAGTAGGTGTCTGTCCATATGAGAGTAGGTGGCCGTAAGGCTGCCTCTCCTAGGGAGGTTAGGGGGCTTGCCCCACAAAAAAGTTTGAAATCTAGAAACTTGGAAACATGATTTCTAGCTTTCTGGGCATCAAAATTTGCTAAGGTAATGATAAAACAGTATTTTAAAAATTTCAAGACTTTCACTTCATTTTACACTTCATTTGATTTCAAGAGACACCTGTTTATTTTGACTAGAAATTTCCTATTTAATGGTCCGTCATTACTAGCTCTATGTGTAAAATCTTGAGAGAACTGGATTGAAGAGAAAGTGGCGTCAAAGACTCGCTTGTTTAAGAATGAAATGCATTTGTACATGGCTAATTTAATATGCAGCACAGGAGTTTTATGCTTTCAGACTTGAAAACTCGTATTTTGCATATATATGTATGTGTATTTCATATAGCATTTGTATTTACATCTCATAGCAACTGTTTTAAAGTTTTTATATCTCATAGCAACCTTGAAATCGCTTTTAATTCCCAGTTCTTGTAATTTAACGGTCATTCGTTATTGCCTGATGAGTGTGGTCATTCTTCGACCATACGAAACAGCGTTGTAGCAATAAAACGATGAACTGAAATTTGGCTACCATTGATCATTATATATATATATATATATATATATATATATATATATATATATATATATATGAGCATTTACACCCTGAAATTTTAAGCTAGTGAGGAAATGATGTCACTTTTTCCTACATCCAGCCCTCTGAGTTCCAATCGTTCAGTTTTGAACATGAGCAATGGTGGACCATGAAATCCAAAACTTACACTTAAGTAAACAGCCTTTGGATAACAATCAACACTCAAACTTTTACAAGTCAGTTGTTAAGCAAACTCACAAAATCTGAAGAAAAAAGAGGAAGTGATTTTTTGATCGTAGTACACTGTGGCCATTTTTTACTCTAAATTAAAGTACAAAGTAACTATTACTTCAATCTAGAGAAAAAAGGTAAGCTACTTCATTATGTGAAGTGCAGCTGATGCTTTTCGTCAGCTGGTGGTACTTATTGAAGCCACTGAGTTCTTTCTGAAATGTTTCCACAATGCAGGGCCTTTTACTCGATGAAACTGCAAAGTTTGGGATGCTCAAACTAAAAATTCCATTCTTGTTCCCAGGATCTTGTCAAAGTGACCCTGAGAATGAGGTTGTAAAAATTCATGGAAACATGGCATTGGAGTAGGCTAAAATGTACCACAGTCATTCATTTCCAGATCATGTTTTTTGACAGACGATTGTAATGTAACTAGTTTTAACTAATCTAGCTAATTTGATATTGTAAACCTTGCATGTTGAGACATCAAACTTGGGCCGTTATTTGGCAATCGTATTATAGTGCCAAAAGAACATTATTTTTGTTAATAACATGGTTATCACGTTTTTAAGTACTGGTTATTATTATTACTGTTCATTATCTGTCTGTATGCCATGTAGATTTTTTTTTTCCATTTTAATTTGCAGGCATCTATCTGGCATGCTTTGAGCCATTATGCCTATGATGATGCAATCTTCCTGGCTGAACGACTATTTGCTGAAGGTAACAATAAATTAATCAGGAGCTTCCACTTATGGCAGCCAGCTCCTTGATGGAGATTGATTCCATGACTTAGGAAATGCTGGCAACCCGTCCATGAAACTCCTTCGCAGTCAGGAAGACAAGCACCCATCACATTGTTGAAAAAGGATTGGGAGGGGAAAACACTCCTGTTAATATTGCAAACACTTGACACAAAAACATTCAAAAGACGATCCAACTCAAGTCGATTGGACTGAGTCAATCCGCCAACATTTTCTTCCTTCCCCATTTGCCGTTCTTGCTGAATTTTCTATGTCTCTCGCAAGCTGACGTCCTGAGATGGACTGACTCTTGGAGAAACGAATCTGTTTGGATCGACTCAGATCGATGGGTAGACAGTGAAATTCAATCAGATCAAGTCCACCTGCCACGATCCAACTCAGATTGGTTGTATTGCACAACCCTCAATTTATCGGAATTTGGCCATTTAAGCAACTTGCCATTTACAGTGCTGGAAATAACAGTCGGTCATCGGACATTGTCCGACCAAATTTTGAAAATGTCCGGCCAATTTAACATTATGATCGGACATGATGACCGAACATCTCACCAGCACATCTTAAGTTATCTTCTACAAGGCGTTGTCAGTCAATGTTTTATGTCCGGCCCAATTTGTCAAATGTCCGACCAAAAGGAAGATTTGAAAGGACATATGTCCTGTGAATAAAGAAAAATTATTTCCAGCACTGCATTTACAGTCACAAGCCCTTCCAGTATCCTTAAGTTTCAAGTATCTTCTGGTGTTTGACTGGAATAGACCTAATCGGCTAACTCAATGTTGTACCCAATTCAAACCCTTTGGGAATAAAACGTTTTGTTCCAGGTATTTCCATATCATTTAAATATGAATGCGACATTATCATGCAAATACAGTACACAAAGAATCTTAATCCCGGCAGATTGGAATTGGGTACAACATTGAGTTAGCCAATTAGGTTTATTCTTCAGAAATCTTTTTGTTGTTTATTTTGCCACGAACAACACACAAACACACAACGACTTGAATGATTAAGGAAGAGGGGAAAAAGAAAGGAAAGGCAGAGCTGAAAAGCTTCTAACTAGTTTGCATTAACCCATTGGCTCCTGGGAGCGAGACTTTACAGATTTTATTCTGTCTAATGTCACACAAGGAGGCATCCTACATGTACATGTACTACGAAAATCACCGAACTGTGGAATGGGCTGAAATTTTCATATCGTCGCCACACCCACTTTTTGTTGCTGCCCCGCCCATTTTCGTCGAAGAATTCAGTTGGTACTTAAAGTAACAAACTGAGCCTTACCGGGGTGGCAGACCGTAGTTTTGTCAACCGCAAAATTTCTTTATTTCCCTGGGTCCCGACATGACTGCCAGGTCAAATCACAGTCACACCTCCTTCGTGTTGACAAACTTCAAAAACACATTCGCGGAGCGAAAGCGTTGAAAGATGCGCGAATGAAAGCCGTAGCATACAAACTTTTGCGCATTCATGCCGCTTTTATTAGTTAATAGCACTTGTACGTAGTAGGCTGTTCGCAATCGTATTAACTGTCTTTATCAAGCCTTCAAGGAATTAACATTAATTATGCAAATAAAATTTTCATTTCCCTGTGGTCTCCCGACACGACTGTTCCTCTCAGATGCTAATAATTAAATTTCACTGGCTTCAGTAAGTCCAGCCACAAAATATTCAAAGCACAGTATCCTACGAGAACAAAATTTATTTTTATGTTAATTCCTTGAAAGCCTGAGTCAATGCAGGCCCCAGGGGAATAAAAAAAATTTGCGGTTGACAAACTATGGGAACAAATGTTATTTGCATAATTAATGTTAATTCCTTCACGGCTTGATGAAGACAGTTGCGATTGCGAACTGCCTACTGTGCAAAAGTGCTATTAACTAATAAAAGCGGCATGAATACGCAAGAGTTTGTTTACTACGGCTTTCATTCTCGCATCTTTCAACGCTTTCGCCCCGCGAATGTGATTTTGAAGTTTGTCAACACGAAGGAGGTGTGACTGTGATTTGACGTGACTGAGATAATGCAGCCATGTCGGGACCCAGGGGAATAAAGAAATTTTGCGGTTGACAAAACCACGGTCCGCCACCCCGGTAAGGCTCAGTTTGTTACTTTAAGTACCAACTGAATTCTTCGACGAAAATGGGCAGGGCAGCAACAAAAAGTGGGTGTGGCGACGATATGAAAATTTCAGCCCATTCCACAGTTCGGTGATTTTCGTAGTAGGGCACCTGTGGGGTCAGTGGTTTAAATATAAAAAAAAACAACTTTAAGATAATTATGCTCAAAATTTAATAGTTGCCATTTTTAATGTTCTTTATTCTTTTTCATGCAGTTGGATCTGATGACACTCTCTACCTTTTGGCCACATGCTTTTTCCAAGCTGGTCATTGCAAGAGGGCATATATGCTGCTTCAAAGCAAAGGGTGCCCCACTCCCCTCTGCCGTTTCCTGTTTGCAAAATGCTGTATGCATTTAGACAAGTAAGTTGGTCACCTCTGCTTTTATTCAAAATCATCTGGCATGACTGTTAAATAATATTCCAAACATGGCTATTATATATGCTGCAACAATCTTGCAGTTGGCAGTAAAAAGGTACTTCCATCGGCCATTGGTGATAAAATAAAATAAAATAAAATAAAATAAAATAAATGTGACTCAGGATCTTAAAACCAAGGAAGACAATGATGTGTTTTAAATAATAATTATTATTATCATTGCAGGCAGATTGCCTGCAGATTGGGGGCTTTTTATTGCACAAGTTATGTCTGCTCTGAGTGCGCTCTGAGTGCGTCCACGCTTGATTGACATTGATTCAACTGTTCATTTTCCTAATTAAAGTACCACACCTTGTGCAACGTGTCTCTTCCCTTAGGTGCACATTACGACCCATGATACATTGTACTTGAATGAATCCCTCTACTTCCTTTTAAAACCCTTCTGTCACCAAAATGATGAAAATAAAAAGAAAATAATTAAGGGAAGGAGGGAATGGATAACATTTCTACATTTTGTTTTATGAGACATCAAGCCTTATTCGTCAGCATTCAGCCAGTGATCATTGACAAGTGATCTGAGTGTACCTTCATGTAATGTACCATGTACGTGTAGGATCCCTTTTTCTAAAACCCTTGTCTCATCAAATTTGAAGTGAAAAAGTCAAGGGAAGTAGGGAATGGGCAACATTTCTAAATTTTGTTTTATGAGACATCAAGCCTTACTCAACAGCTTTCAGCCAGCTTTAATCAGAATTAATGCATTCCAAGTCATTTTCATTTTAGCGAGGTCTTCCTAGTATACACTTAGCCCACTCATTGATGAAAACAGAATTTCAAAGACAAAAGCAACTTTGAAGGAGAAAAGCATTAATTTGTCCAAAGTGCTTACTGTAGCTCACTTGAAGTCTTCTAGAAAGTTCCGCAGGTGAAATGATTGAACATTGAAAATGGCCGCCCGAAAGGAAACTTTATTAAAAGGAATCCTGTCCAACTAGAGCCTACGGTGTCAATTTATATGCGAGGATTAGGTTAACTATGCTATCATTGTGTGACTCACAATTGTCTTCATGGTTGCGCTCGTTTTGGTTCGACTTTACTTAAAATCTGCAGACTTGCTGAGGCTGAGATGGCTTTAACTGGAGGCTGTCTAACAAGCAATAAGCCATTGGAGACAATTGCTTCAGAGTTTGGCTCTGCAGCAGGATATGGACTGGCTCTTTTAGGACAAATTTGCAGGTGGGATATGTGTTCTTATTATTCTGATTAGGGTAATATAAGAATGAATAACATATGGGTGGCTGCAAGTGTTTTGAAATTGCATTCACTGACAGGTAATGAGAGAAGGGTTGATTTTAGAGTTTGTCACATAAAATTATGGGCAGGGATGTAGCTAAGAATAATTTCATCCGGTTGAAGGTTCTATTGAGGTGGTAAGTTTGTGCTCTGAGATCAAACCTGGTAACAAGATTGTTCCCAGTGTCTTGCAACAACCCGGCATTCTTCAAGATGGTGAATACAGGGAAAGAGAAGACACGCACAACAGTACTTAAAATGACGCTTTTACTTCATTTCCAGTATCGATAAATTCTAGTGATAATTGGAACTGTATCCTAACAGATATTCAATTTTTTTTGTTAACACATTGAATGACTTTTAAACTTTGTTGAGAATAAATTCAGCCGGCGATTACCCCTTTCTCAATTAGCGATTTTCACTGGCAGCCGGCGCTTAGTGACATCCCTGTATGGGGCAAAATTACTGGATACTGATTGACTGAGACGGAGGGCATTTTTTACGTAATCACAAGGGCTTGATCCTAAGTGGTTAACACTGCTTATTCAGAGCAAGCAAAGTTACTAGAGAATCTTGAACTTTACCTGAATGAAAGAGTGTTAAGTTGACTGCCATTTGTCGAACAGGCTTCCCGTAATAATCTTGCCTTTTTTGTGATAAACATGTAATTGGAATGTGCCCTTGTGCAATTAAGGATTAATTTCACTTGTATTTTCAAAGTTTTGCAAATTGAACTCAATTTAAAATTTTGTGAAAACTTTGAAAATGTGGGTGAAATTAATCATTAATTGCCCTGGGGCCCATGTGATTACATTGTACAAAGTATTCTCTACTTAATCCCACAATACACCTCTTTTACCCCCCAAAATGTTGCATACCTTATCATAGGAATTTAACGTAATGCCCCATGAAAGTAAGGTATTGGAAATTAACACCACTTAAATTAACAAGAATTTAAGGTAAAACGACTTTTGAATAAAGAAAGTTAATGCAAAGGAGGATGTAAACGCGGACGCTCATCTCTGATCTGTACTGTAGAATTACACAATAAAAGAACTTAACATGATTAAGACACCGTTGGTGGTGACCACTGGAACAAATGTATTCAACACTGGATGCAAAAAAGTCATTGAACAAAACTGAGCCCTCTGGTCAACAAAACAGTCCTCAAAATTTCAATTAATGTAGGGGTTAACAGAAAGAAAGAAAGTTTGTACCTCACTTTATTGTTTTTTAGTTGTCCCCCGAGCCCACTTTTCTTTTGGTCATCTCCAAGAACACCGACTCTGGCCTCTTCCATGCCTTGGAAGTGTTCTTGGTGCTGACCCAGTGTTCGAAACTGATGTTTTTACCAATTTGCCCTTTAGGCAACCAGTTTTGTTTTTTTTGGTTGTCCATGTAGCAATTTTATTCCGTTGCCCACCTTCTGAAGACCCGTTGCCATTAAAACTCAAAGGAGGCTTGTAAAAATGTCAATTTTGTGTAACATGTGTAAAATGACACAAACCTGCTCTGTGACCATGGTGTTCTAGTAGCCTTGACAGTTTTGCTCTGACAGGCATATCTTTAAAGAGCTTTTCCTTTCCTCTAAGAGATCAAGGGAGATTCCTTGAATACATGAATCTCTCTGAGATTAGGTTGGTTTTGAATTAAATACCATTTGTCCAATAGTATGTTCTTCAAGTCTTTCAAAGCTGGTTGAAATTGTGTGACTAAAGGTAGAATTTTCTTGTGCGCTTGTTCGATATCAAAGCAGTATTGTAGCGTATTTTGCTGTGCAAAAACTGGGTTCCATTGTAACAAACATTCTTTTAGCGTGTAGAAAGATGGCGGCTACAAACATATTCCTTCCAATCTGTTTTGTGGTTTGTACCAATATATTTTTAACAGAGAAATAAATAACAACAAAGAGATGTAACATTACTTTTTTTTCGTGTTTGCGGTGACCACTATTACTAGTCACTTTCTTCGTTGCAAATCGAATCGTTCCACAAAATATAAGTCAAATAAAATTCTCATTGCCCGATCAGGCAAATCTTAGAATTGTTTTACTTGCCCATGGATATATTTTGCTCGCCCCGGGCGATCAAGCAAGCGTTAGTGTTGAACACTGTGACCAAAAGAAAAGTGGAATCTGTGGACAAGATTGGAAATGGGCATGACATGAAAGTTGGAAAGATTGTTGCAGTGAGAGAAGCAACTTAAGTAGTTGCCACCAAGTCTGAGAAAATCCTGACTCGAATGGGATTCAAACCCATGACTGTACGATTGTGCTGCACTTTCGCTATGTTGAGCTAGCTATCAAGCCAGCTGGGAGCTGGTCACTTGCGCATCTGACAATTTCTGGTTCTGTGAAGATCTCAGCACAATTCTTAAAAGTGAGGTTCACAAGAAAGCTTCAGATTTTGCAGAATTATTTTATTTGCAACACATATAGAACCTGAATGAACAAGGGATTTGACTAAGCACGCTGACTAGTACAGAATTTATTTAATTTATTGCCGTCTCATTTTAGGAGCCTGTAAATAAAACATCAAGAAAATTCCCTCCTAACAGTGAGAATTATAGAGTTTCCTCTGTCCGATGCCAGACGATTTTCCTTGTAAATCAAGGCCAGTTCAGGATTCAATTGGTTAACAACACCTATAAATTATGTCCACTTAAAAACTACTGTATGTCCCTTTACAGAGTACCAACCCCGTAGTATTTTGGACGTCTCTTTTGCTGTAAAGCACTGTCCTACTCCCAAATCATTTTGACTGTTTCTGTCAACAATATTGTTTGTTCCAGGAAATCTGAACAGATGGGACGAGCTGCAGAATGTTTTAAGAGCAGTTTAAAGTACAATCCATACCTGTGGAGTTCATTTGAAAATCTCTGTCAACTAGGTGACTATGCAGTTAACCCTCTAAGTGGTGATATCAACATGCAAATTCTCATTAGAGTTCTTAAAAGGATTCTTATACTACATGTAAGAAAAAGAATGTTTTCAAACAAAGTGATCATGTCTTTGTTGATGATTTTCTTTATTCTCATGACTTACCTGAATGATTTTTCCTTACTTGAAAATTTTGAAGTTATGCCTTTTCGCGCTAATTGTTTAGGTGAACAACATTCACACAAAAGTGAATCCTATTTGCTTGCATCATTTATAACATCAGACAAAAGCAGTTCACCAAGGACTGGCAACTGGTAAATGTAAAATGAAGATTCGCAAAAAGCATAATGTGAAGTGCCATGCAGTGGTATTTGAAGGTAAAAAAGGGTTTTAAATTTGTTACACAACAGAAGAGAAAGTCTAGGGAGATTAAAAACAACAAAAACATTCTATGTTTCCAACCAGCTCCTTCCGTGGAGCTATTGGCCTGTGCTGGAGTTTATCACCAGAAACGAAACAATTACTATTTTAAAGAGCTTTGTGTTGTCTGTAATTTGAAATTTTAGGTGAAAAGCCAGATCCTGCAGATTATTTTAAGTCCTCATCTTGTCCGAAGATCACGTCATCTATAACACAGAGGGAGAGCATAACCATAGGCAGTACCACCATCGCCATGGATACCTCCATTCCGTCTGAAAACCTGCAATGTAACATTGATTCGGTGGCATCAGAGAACCTCGACCCATCACAGAATGTGACGCCGCAGTACGTCAGCACAGTCATAGTACCCAATGTAGGCTCATTGAGGTCAAGTTCGGTCGAAGTATCTGGGGGAACTTATGGCTCACAGCCCTCATCTGTCAGTATTGTTGGCGAGAAACGAATACGGCAGAGGGTTGGAAGGAATCTTTTAGGATCTATGAGATCAGCTAGTCCACTAATGGCGAGGTATGAGAAATCAATTTTAGGTAAAATGGAACACAAGTATTTTTCGATGTTATCTTAGAAAAAATGTCATTTTATTATATAAACACCAATGAAATACCAAGTGAGCTTTCGCGCAAAAACAAGATATCTTCACCTGTGAAGATGACATGTTATCTTCACATGTGAAAATATCACTGTTGCTACATGTATGGTTACATATGAAAATCACTCCTTTCGATACCTTTCTTGAAATGATTTAGTATTTCATTGGTGTTTATATAATAAATAGAATATTACATGGCCGCCTGGAGATACGAAATTTCTCTTCTCGTGTTGAAAAATATTTTCATCACTTGAAGAGAAATTTCTTATCTCAGCACATCCATGTAATATCCTCTATTTACAGTATTCAAGGGCATGTCATTAGCTTACTATATTTTGCCCTTCTCCATTTCTTTTTCCTTTGGTATTAAATGTAATAATAGTAATAATAATAATAATGATAATAATAATAATAAATAATAATAATGGTTTATTTAACAGATCCACGTGGGTGGCTATTCTCTGTTAAATTACATTATTTACAGTTGAAGATAATTAACAGATAGAAAGACTAATAAATTTAAAATTACAGTAACAATTTACAAATTGATTTGTTCTCTATTACAGAAAAAATTATTTTAAAGTCTTTAAAAAGTTCTGTAATCCTTAAAATATAATTTGTAATAGATTCTGGTAAATTGTTGAATACATGTACAGCTTTGATGCATTATCTTGGAAAGTGCCGTTTTCGGTTTTGTGACCGCTAATCTTATAGAGTTGCTTGAGCACAGTTCCTTGTGGCATTCTTGTTTTTTTTTTTATAGATAATTTGGCCAAGTCTCAGTATTATGCAAAGCCTTAAAGTATGATTTCAGGAGGTTGAAATCTCTTCTCTCATAGATTGTAACTACACAGGACATTCATTTCTGTAACTTAACCCATTGACCTCTGAGAGTGACACTGGTCTAACGCCAGACAATTTTACTTGTCAAACCAGCAGGCACCTTATTAAATTATTAAATTTTATTAAAACCCCTGATCCAAGTTACATGATCTTAGTGGGAGAGACCATTGTAATGAGAGAGATTTATCTTCTTTGTTTCTTGTGTGTGTGTGGTCTTTTTTCTTTTATAGTTTTGGAATGCTGGCTACAGATTCACCGTCAAACGACCAGAACACTTTCATTACTCCATCTCCTATCAGCGGTGATAGCTTAGCACCAAAAGCTCCTGTGAAAAAGGTTTGCAAACTCCCATTATTCCTAGGGTTAACTGGATAGTGGCCAAAAATGTTTTGAGCTTAGATTTGAAGGCATGTACAATATAAGCTACAAGGAAATTTAGATAACTGCGTCAGAGGAATTACAGTGCGACACACCTTACTGTGGCCACCCAACAAAGTTTTTTGGCAAATTGTCCGTTAATCAGGATGTGTGAATTTGATTGACAGTCACGCCTCCTTGCAAAAATTTCCCACAGTTGAACACCATTGCATGGGTTGTTGAGTTGACGTATTTACACGTAATTTTTAAATGTGAAGGTTTGTTGGGTGGCCATGGTAAGGCGCGTTGCACTGTAACCCATTGACTTCTGGGAGTGAGACTTAACAGATTTTATTGTCTTACGCCAGACGATTTTACTCATTCTCCTACCTAGTACCATGGATTTATTTGTTGGGTAGTCATGAGAATTTGGTTTTATATCAAGATCACACCTCTTAAGCTGATAATAAATTATTCTTCATACTCAATACCTGTCTGACTGACATTTTCATTGAGATGACGGTTTATGTACCAACCATTCCTGGGAGTCCAAGGGATATTACAATCATGTGGCTGAATGTAATTTAGGCTGAGTTAAACTTGAGCCAGTGCAGTCAGCGGCGGTTCGCGGCGGCCACGTGCGGGGGTTCGCATTTATGTGCTTTGTTGCAGGGGCCTTTGTGTTACAGTTGTACGTTTCCAGCTACGTTTTCGTTTGCTGTTTTCCTGCCTTGCTTGCCATTGTTCAGTGCCTTTTCGCTAACAGACACAATTCCTTAATTATATAGATTTGATTCCTTTGTAGGTTGGCTCACGTAGGGGTGATTCAGTGTATAAACCAGTGACAACTAACTCGTCTAGTGCGCACAACATACACACGCAGTCATCTCAAGGCTCTTCAAGTGTCAGACGCAGTTCAAGGCTTTTTACCCTCTCTTCAAATAACACTTCAATCAGCAGTTTGGATGCAAATAACAAAGTATGTTCTAAAGCTAGCATTTCTCTGTCAGATTGTTTTGGTGAATTGATTTGCCTGAGGAGCCCATGACTTTAGAGTGAACAACTCCCATACTAACCCTCTATCACAACATTTTTACCGACCGATCTATTTTTTAGACTACCTTTTCCACACACACACAAAAAAGCAGTTCCGGTAACGCTATGAAGTCAAGTTAGTTTCTTGTGATTGGTCATCAGTCTTCTGTGGGAGTCTCATTCATGGGAAATTTAATCTCAAAATAAATCAGTCTGTAAAAACACGGTGACAAGAATGAATTGCAGTTCGCTCCTACTCCCTACTGATGGGCTCCTGTTCACCTCTGTCTCTGTCACAGAGGAAAGTCCTTTTGCCAGTTTTTGTTTTTTTCTCAAAACTGCTGTCCTTGATTCATCTCTCAGGATCGGAGAACAAAAAGTGCTCGAGTTACAACCAGCTCACCAAAACCAGCCGTCAGTAATGTCATAAAAAAGGTAAAGTGTATTATTTTGTGTTAAATTGAACTTTGTCAGATACTGTGTATAAGCTGAGTCATGGATTCAGGGCATTGTCTTTATCAAATGACATAAAAGCAGTCTGCTACACTGAGACCATGTGACCTACGTGAGCCTATGCACGTACGAATGAACCGCTGACCGCTAAGCAATCCGCTCAAACAACCCCCAGTTATTTGAGCGGTGATTTCTGGCTTTGACTGCCTGACATTACAAAATTCAAAGATGGGCTAGTACCACCTAAGTAGTTGGGTGCAGGCCTCCAATTTTTCCTTATTATGATAAAATTAAAAATAATAAGATATTTATAGAAAAATAACTTGATTTCAAAAGGGGAAATGGTGCGCAGTGGTGAGAGCACTTGCTTCCCACGTCATATGTGGGTTGGCTTTGTTGGTTCTCTACCCTGCTCCGAGAGGTTTTTCCCCGGGTACTTCGGTTTTGCACTCTCCTTAAAAACCCATGTCCGATTTGATTTCATGTTCATGTTTAAACAAGTTGTGTTCCTAGGTGACATGTGGTTAAATAAAAATAAAATATTAAAGTGTTAAAATCAGGATTATTGTAATGCATAGTGATTGGCCTGAGTCTTGCAATAGTTACATGTATGGAACAAATGAAAACTATAATAATTTATTGGAATTTTCTACCTTTGTATTTTGAAGTCCCGTGGGAGGTCAACAAGATCACTCGCCTCCCACCAAATTATGTGGCCCGGGTTCGATTCCCAGACTCGGCGTCATAATTATGTGGGTTGAGTTTGTTGGTTCTCTACTCTGTACCGAGAGGTTTTTCTCCGGGTACTCCGGTTTTCCAATCTCTTCAAAAACCAATGTTTGATTTGCTTTGATTTTAGTTAAATTTATTTGATTTCTACGTACAGTGATTACTTCAGCTGTATGCACTTGTTATTAAATAATAAATATTAGAATTTAACAAATCGATTGTGGTCCAGTGTTGTCTGTACTCTTAATCAACAACAATATTCCTCATCACAGTGGTCAGAATGCTGTGGACACATACACCTTATTCCAAAATGGCCGCTGATTTATGCGCCTACAAATTGCCCTTGTTGCCTCGTTCAAGATAAAATATTCTTTTGAATTTTAGGCTTAAGAACCAGGCATCAAGGGC
>OX421458.1:6376883-6401883 GCA_949126865.1 Montipora capitata | reverse complement strand
ACAATTAGAACCCTACAGAATCGAAGGTAAGATATTCGCTTAATTCACTAGATTATTTACTGCGATTTTCATAATTCTGTGGAATCTCACCTTCTAGCGCTAAGCGCCAAACTGCGTTTTGGCTGTCATCTATCAAATTTCCGAACATAGCAGGGATGATCGACTCCGCCTCTGGAAAGTGAGTTGAAATTTTTCTTTAGTTCACAGCTCGAAGACCGTTATATCTTTTTAGAGGTTCTTCAGTAAAAAGATTTGCACAGATTCCACCACTTTCCATCGGCGTCGAGTTCGAATGCATGAATGCACCGTCAGAACCAAAGATGCTGATTGGTAGCTAGGTTATGTCAATTGATTGACATAATCCGTGGTTTCGGGTCAGCTTTCATCGGAAGTTTGATGAAAAAAGGGGGCTTTTAAAAAGGGGGGGGGGGTCACCGAGTTCGTTTTTGAGATATGAGCAACTAAATCCAAAATATAGGGTGTTTTTGCTGGGCTTTCCCGTTGCCAAGGTAACTTATTACATCGCAATAATGATCACATCTTGTTTGGAAATAATCGGTGTTTCATATGGTACCGTAACATTGCTGTTACGTGATACAGTGTTGTAGCGTAATTCGATCCAAACAGAGAGTCTTCTGAGTGTAGAAACCTTTTCGAGCCTCCTTCAGACAAAACCCAGTTTTTGGCCGTTGGCGCTTGAAGATGAGGCAGTGTGGCCCAGTGGTTAGGGCGCTTGCCTTGAGATCCGGAGATCCCGGGTTCAAGACCCGCTCTGACCACTCGTTGAATTTGTTCCTGGTAGTCCCTGGTTCAACTTCCCAGCTGCACTTGTAAATAGCCAATTGGTTTGCCTCCGGCCAGTTGGGATTCTCAACAGTTGTTGTTGTTGTTGTTGTTTTGTTCATTATGTTTCATTGGCCCTGAAAAGCCCCATGGGAAGTGGTCAGTTAAGTATGTATTGTATTTTGAGAAGTTGCTTTGTACGTGCAGCTAACAGGAAAGAAGTGAGCTTATATCAACCAGGTTTCTTCCATTTTTAGCAAAACGTAATTTTTAGTTAGCCGTTTACCATAGACGCTATGCAAAATCTCTCTATTCACCATTCATACGCAACAATTTTCAATTGCTAAGTACATACAGTACAGGGCGGTTTTCACCTGAGTGTCGTAAAACAAATACCAAGGTAATTACTTCGACCAATCACAACAGGTGCAAACAGCGCAGTGAACCAATCCAAATTTGTAGTAATTCCATGTAACTTGCTCAAAGCGCGGGAAAAATCGCGCTTGGTTTTGGTTTTCCTTCTCATTGTTGATAAACTGTCACGAGATTTTTAAACCAATCACTAAGGGTAGCAATTGCAATCACGTAATCACTTTCGATAGTCATTTGAAAAGTGCTCTAGGTCTCATCTGAATCATGACTTAAATGTCTTTCCATTTAGCCCGTGAACAGGTACTTTGAGTAAAATAGGAGATACAAAAATGGGTTTATCAACTGGATTGATAAGGTAAACTGACCACCGATGGTAAGGGCTGATTTACACGGTATGATTTTTGTCCCATGCGACAAACTTACGTCAGGCCTACGTGATGACTTACTATTATCGCAGCGTTTTAAAACATGTTTTAAAATTCTACGACATTTTTTTTCTGTCGTACACGACAATCGTAGGCGAGTTGTAGGATTGATTTACAAAAAAGAATTCGTGTCGAAGGCCTGTGGTAAGCTTGGCGCATGCGACAAAAATCGTACCATGAAACTGCGCCCTGAGGAAATGTGAAAGCTGACGGCTGGTTTCTCGCCTTAGCCCTTTCTCTAAGGTGGTCTATTTACCATATCACCCCATTTGATAAACCCATTCAAGCGTTAGCCCTTCGTCAGAGTGAATGGGTCGTTTCGGTCATGAGTCATTTCCCTCTGACGAAAGGCTATCTCTCGAAACTTCACCTTTCAACTGTCTTTATGGTGGTCAATTTACCATATCAGCTCAGTTGAGAAACCCATTTCGAGCGTTAGCCCTTTGTCAAAGCGAATGGGTCGTGTCGCTCATTAGACAGTTAGCTCCGACAAAGAAAGGCTATCGCTCGAAACTTCAGCTTTCAGCGTTCTTTACAGTGGTCATACGCCATATTCCAAAATGGCCGCCATTTTAGTATTCTTTTGTTTCCATGGAAATTGGCCCTTGTGGCCTCGCTTTCAAACGTAAAATTCACAAGAATATGAAACCTTGAACGAGGCCATAAGGGCCAATTTGCATGGAAACAAAAGAATACTAAAATGGCGGCCATTTTGGAATAAGGTGTATGTTACCATATCAACTCGATTAATAAACCGATTTCTGTGTTTCACTTCCCGACCGACGAAACACCATAGTTTCCTTGGAAACTAAACCCCTTTATCCATAAAATAGGGGATGTTTGCTTCGGCGCGCAGTCACATGCTAAGAGATTAGAGTGCTTTCAAGTCGAATTGAATTACGCATTGCAGAGTTTTTCTTTGAAACCTTGTACTGTTTTGCTCATTGATAGATTCTCTTGTTTTTAAAGGCATGGAGATCTATTCTACCACTCTGTGGCACTTACAAAATGAAGTTACGCTCTCGGCCCTCGCACAGGATCTGGTAGAAAATGATCGCTCATCACCTCAGGTAAGAAAGCACCTTTAGGTCCTATTTTGGTTAGTCTTCTTTTGGGGATGTCACGCAACGCTCTTGGGGGAGCACTGCGTGACATTTCCAAAGACGGCTGCGAAGGACACTACATTTTCGTTTGTGCGAATTGGTAACTAAGGCAATCGACGACCAGTGGCGCATCGCGCGGGAGATCGCGGGTCACAACCCCGGTCACACCAACGCTCAGAGACTTCAAAATTACTGAAGAGAAAGTGCTGCCTTCGAAATTTCATCTTCAAATGGTTAGACTTTCAAGTCTTCGCGGATTAATGAAAACAGATAAAGAACTCGCACACTGTACGAGAAGAGTAAGAAGGAGACCCCGGTGTGGGTGGTCTGACTTTCAGACAATAGGCCATTTTCCGAATTCATGCCTGCCTCTTCTTCAAAGCGAGTCTAAAAGCGAAGTTTTTCTTATGAAAATTAGTTTCCATTCATATGTAAAGTAGAACTAATTACCATCACGCAAACTTGGCACTTAGATTCGCTTTGAAGAGGAGGCAGACATGAACTCGGGAATGGCCTATTGTAAACCGCCATCAATCCATTACTATTACCATTGAAGGTGGGATGCGTATTGAACCGCCATTGGGTTCTCAAAGGTGCTTGTATGTCAAATGACCAATCCTACAATCCTATTTAGGAGAAATAAATGCCAATTGGTGCATTGTTAAGAGCTCTCCCGCTCCTCTTTTTTGACTCAATTATAAATGACAACAATCACCGCCTTTATGAGTTATTACCCGCAAAGCATGAAACTAATTCGTTAAGGCGAGCGCGACCTTTTGACATACCACGCTTCAAAACGGATCGTTTTAAGAATAGTTTTATTATTTTTTCATGTCTTAAAGCAAACACAGTTTATAGTTTCCAACTTGCTCCAGCAATGTTTAACGGATTAGATTCACGAATTCGGCATAGTGTGGGGAGTTAGTTCTTTGTTCAGCGCCAAAGGGTTTTCCTTGCAGTATTTGGGCTTTTCCCTCTCTCCGAAAACCAACATTTGATGTCATTTTAGCTCTGCGTAGCTTCATACTTCGATGAAGTTGTCATTACATGCTGGAGGCAAAAAATGACTCTTGGGAAAACTGAGAAAGTCAGTTCGCAGTCAGGCAAGGACCGCAACACCTCGCGTAGACGCCGGGGGAGGCCAAGTTTTGCTGGTTTTGGCACAGTGCCTTAAAAATTAGTGAATCGAATTGCGTCTTCGGTGTCTATGTAAATGTGAATACATAGCTTTCAGTGGAAGTGCTCTTTCACAAGAAGAGGTATCTCAAATGGAACATAACACGATTAAAAACAGCAACTGGCAGAAAGCAACCGGTTGTTTTTTATTACAAAGGCAAAGTCTGCCAGTGGTCAGCGGTATTTTACCACTTTTCTAGCTACTTCGTGTATTCCCTATTATAGTGTATTGAATATTTTAAAGAGATAGTCTGTTCTTCCATTCAAGCAATAGAGGACGTTTTCCGTGTTTCCATAGCCTTATCTAAACACGAGGGGGAGTTGGGAGAATTCGAGACAGTTGTGCGTCTCGGATTTGCATCACTGTCGAGAATTCTCCCAACTTCCCCCGATTGTTTAGATAAGGCTATGGAAACACGCAAAAAAGTCCTCTATTCCTTTTATAAAATATTTCTCAAAGATAATTCGACAAGTGAAGTAAAATTCTGGGTTTTTTTACTTCTTGATTGAAACAGATTTTCTTGATACACGATCATATATCCTACCAGCCAATCAAAACGCGCGTCTGACAATACATAACCAATCAAACTTGGTGTGATGTCCGTGTTTCCATACTCTCATCTAAACACAGCTATTGACCAATGAGAGTGCGCGTACTATCCTAATTATTTTATATAGCCTTGGGTACCCATATAATCCCTTGTATGCCCTTGTATACCCCTAGGCATGGTGCGCAACTGGTAATTGCTTTAGTCTTCAAAAGGAACACGACACAGCAATCAAGTTTTTTCAACGAGCTGTTCAAGTTAATCAAGCGTTCAGTTATGCTTACACGCTGCTTGGGCACGAGTATGTGCTTACAGAAGAGCTCGATCGCGCTATGTCGTGCTTTCGACAGGCTGTCAGGACGGATTCCAGACATTACAATGCTTGGTAAGCTCTCTCGATGCAATATTACTCCGTCCCTGTGGCCCCTTAGACATGCAGTTTTAATGGCGTAGCATAAATTTCGCTCTTAAAACTCTTTCAGTTTGAAGAGAGGTATGAGTTTCATGCAAGGCTTTTATATAGAGCACTAACTGGAAGAAAGCAACCCGTTGGCTTTTTATTACAAAGGGAAATTCTGCCTGTTGTCAAACTGTATGTAAGTTTCTTCGAACTTACCATTAATCCACATAGACCAACACGCACTAATACTCACGTTCTCTAGCATTCACTATAACGTTGGCCCTTGACGTCACAGCATTGGCGGTTGAAACCTTTTTGCGAAAACATTGTTTCCCGAAATGTTTCCTCGGCGCGCAAACGAGGAAACGTTTGCCGAGGAAGCGAGATATTTCTGAACAAATTTAGGGAACATTTCTGCTTCCCGGGAAGCAAATTCCGGGAAGCAAATTTTGTTTCCGCAACTAACGTTTCCTTGGGTCGCAAACGTCCGCAACATTGTTTCACCAACATTGTTTCTCGTTTGCGGGCGCCTTAAAATGGAAAAGTAGACGTAATTGTTTTCAAACGAAAGTATTCCTGTTTTACTGTCAAAAATATTATTCTCTTCCTGCTGTGGAATCACAATTTTGCAAAAAAAAACTAAGAAAATAATTGCCTGAACTCAGAGGGCATTAAAAATTATTGCTGTATTGTTTTCAGGTATGGTATAGGCATGATTTACTACAAACAAGAGAAGTTCAACTTGGCTGAAATTCTCTTCAGAAAAGCTCTTTCAATAAACCCGTCAAGCTCTGTTTTGTTCTGTCATGTCGGTGTGGTAAGTTCCTTCTCCAGGGCCCGGTTGTTCGAAAGCCGATTAACGCTTATCCCAGATTAAAAATTAACCAAGGAGTTTATTTCTCCACTCCCAAATGCTGTTCAACGCTGATATTCAGCAAAACTTTACATTAGAAGAAGTCAATCTTGAAAAACAGAAATAAGCAAAAGAAACTTTCACCAAAAAGTTGAAAACATGAAACAAAAGTTTACGCTAATCCTGGATTAAGTTAATCGGCTTTCGAACAACTGGGCCCAGCTGTTTAATTTGTTCGTTTTTTTTCATCCAAAGTTTTTTGATAATGGACAAAAGTTAAATACCGCATTTTGGAGCCGTTTTCAACGGAATACCGCTAATCAAGGGAGTAGGGAGCTTAAAGAAAACGAGAAAAGGGTCTCAACATTTGCTTCAACATCCGTTCGATTTTGCCGACGGGTTTCTAAAATCGAAGAACATTAAAATGGATTGCAATAATATTAGGGTTTTTGAAAACTGTTCAGTGTATCTCCATTGTATGTATTTGCTCGACGGGCATTTTTTTTGTCACGAAGCGTTGATTTTTGTTGTTTAGAAGGAATTTCTGGGTTAACGTTTCATCCTTTCTCACCATGGACCTTATTCGTGCGGCGGCCATATTGGTCATAGACAGTTTCGTACCCCGAGCCTCGAGTTAAAATGTTTGGGAACGAATTTCAGTGCGCAAAAACAAAAGTCTTCAATCCCTCGGGACTCAACATGGCCGCTGTATGATTAAGGCCTATAGAGTCTCCAGTAGCTCAGTGCTTGGAGCATCTGACGAGATCACGGAGGGTCGCGAGTTCGAATCCTATCTGGGGCTCGGATTTTTCCGAGTTCCCAATGGGGTCAATTGTTAACATTTCATTTAATATGTGTACATCATTCTCACATAGCGTTAAGTTGCATAGCAAATTGCTGCGAGCAATTGGTAAAATTTCGCCAAATGAATTGTACTGATGTTGCAGAGTCCTTTTAACGCTGCCAACGTCAGCTTTCCAATTTCTTTGCAGTGGTAATGTCCGGCTTTTGAAGCAACTGACTAAATTATTACATTTAGCATCCAATTGATTTTTAACTTTATACTAAACTTTTCTTACTTTTGCCATCTCTCTCAGTCTCAACACGCTATGAAGAAATCTGAAGCGGCTTTGGTAACCATCAGTAAAGGAATGAACATTGACCCCAAAAATCCCCTCTGCAAATTCCATCGGGCGTCGATTTTGTTTTCAATGGAAAAGCATCAGGTATGGATTTCGTCATCCAACTGTCAACTCGTAAATGAATGATTAATATGGAGTAAATGAAGTGGTCATAGATTTGAGCTGTGGAAATTGAAACACATGAGAGTTGGAGCTCATTGCAGTTAAGCAGAAACTTTAAGTGCTACTATTATAAAAAAATTACTTCCTTTTTTTCTTCAGATCTTGAAAGTGTGTTTGCTTAACGCCTGACTGACTGACTGACTGTTTTGAACTTTGATTTTTGTCCAAAGGCTGTTTTCTTCGAGTGTAAATTTTGGATTTCACGTTCCGCCATTACTCACGTTCAAAACTGACCGATTGGACCTCAGAGGGTTGGATCTAGGCAAATATGACGCCATTTACTTACTAGCTTAAGATTTCAGCGTGTAGACGCAGCTTATTCTATATGCACAAACACGAGTTTAAAGGTCTTGAAAGCCCGAAGTTCCCTTGCTGCATATTAATTTCGCCGCGTACACACGCATTGCATTCGTAAACTGATGAGTATTTTATTTTTCTTCTCGATCCAGCTCTCCGAAGATTTTAAATTTAGTAATGGCGTACCATTAAAAGGAAAACTCTAGTTTAAATAAATAGATGTCTTTTTGAAATCAAGGCTTCAAACGTGAGTCTCTTATTGTTTAGTTGACATACTTTTGAATTCCCCCCACCCCCCCCCCCCCCCCCCTTACCCCCAAAAAAAAGAGAATTGATCTTTTGGTCATAGTAGCAATTTAAGCAGTTTCGAAGAATCCAGGCTTGATGACGGACGGCGCTTGAACCCAGGACCCTGCGATTGCCTTGCACTGCTCTAGCAACTGAACTGCCAAGCCAAGTTTGAGCAGGTCACTTGTGAAGTGATGGGCTCCTGATTCGAGTTATATCTCGTGAGAGGTGACTGAATGAACGATCTAGGAAATGTTCATTTTCACTTGACGACTCCGGCCTTTCATTGCGACAACAGAGACCTTAAAAATACCCCGAAATCGGTCTACGGGTAACGGATAGCGCCCAGTTTGTTTTCATGTTTCGATGACATCATCGATCCTACTGGGTAGACCCAACCGTTTTTCCGGGGTAGAGACCAGTTTACCCGTAGAATAATTACGAGTAGCTACAGGGAGAAGAAATGATAGAGAAACGAGTGAGTTTTTTTGACGTTTTAAGTGCAGATGTGATTTGTATGACTCCTTAGCAATGTTATTGCAAGTCTTGAGATGAATTTGCCAAATGTAAATTTTAGCAAAATGGATCGGATTTGCCGTAGCGGCTGCCATCTTTTTAAACAATCGTTACCAATCCCCTCGCGTTAACTCAACGGGATGGCTACGCGCATGAACATTTTACGTGTACGGGTACACTACCCGTAGCCATATACCGGTATACATGTATGTCAAGGTCTCGATGTGTGTTTATTGCATTCTTTCGCTTCCTTCTGGCTAAATTTTATTCTTTTGTTCAACAAGAGGGCATCCGCCTCCTTGAATATTTCTCTTTACCTGGGACTCTTCTGTATAAAGTGCCACTTCCCCATTGGGGCATTTAGTGAGTGCGATGACCTAATTCTCTCCGAAAGGGGTTTGTTTCTCCCTCTTCAAACTGCCTGCAGTCCCGCCCTAAAGATCTCATGTTCTCACGCGCCTCTGTGCGCCATTGTCAAGCAGACCCCCCGCCCCCTCCCCCAACTGACTATTTAAACTCAGCCTAGCGTGATATACAATGGCGGCATAACTACTGTAACACTACACATCATGTAATCATGAGCTTATTTAAACTTAAATTCTGACAATCTTAATATAGAATATCGAACCAATACTGATGATGTTCCCTGAGTAATCTTAGGGCTGGGTGGGAACTGGGTTTCTGAAATTTCAGTCTGCAAAGACAGCGAAAAGGCAACTGGCGAAAGCACTGGGCACGTGACTTAATTAAGGCCACTTGTGCCCAGATCCCAGAGTTGTGTGAGAAAACATTTTCCGCTTCTTTCGTTCCTCAACCAGTGGAAAATACAACTTATTCGCTGGAATGAAGATAAACTGTCTCTATCTTTATTGCGAGCAGTCTCTCGCAAATACCGCAATCGTTGGTTAGAACTATAATCAACGCCCGCAGCTTCAGCCATTATGAAAGTTTAACGTGCGCGTGTGCTGCTCGCAGTCTATATTTGAGTTTAGTATAATTGCATAGGTGATAATTGAAAATTCTCTGCGTTGATTGGTTGCACTTGAGATGATCATGATTATTACGCGATAATCACCTAAGCGGTTTTTTTCAAAATGGCCGCAAGCCGAGCGGTAGCCTGCGGACAGGCTCCCGGTTGGGTTCAGGGCGAGTTAGCCGAGTGAGTCTAGGGCGAGTGGGACGAGCCAAGAGCGGTCTGGTGATGAGGGAGTGCACAGGATCCCACTCGCTTCGCTCGCGGATTCACGCTTCGCTCGCCGAATTTTTTTTCGCCCTCGCTGGGAGCCTGTACGCAGGCTAACCGTTCGGTCGAGGTAACAGACGAAGAAGTTAATTGTTTTAATGAAAATTCATATTTTTCAAATGATCACCTATGTATTTATACTGAATGAATTATTCACCTCGCCTTTGGCGAATAATTGTTAAATGTATGTTTTCCTATATGCATTCTACAGGAAGCCCTGGAAGAACTTGATGAATTAAAAAAGATTGTACCTGGAGAAGCATTAGTTTACTTCTTGTTGAGCAAGGTTGGTTGATCTTTCATTTTGGAAAATAATAGGTCTTAAGATTTTCAGCATGCGTTGAGTACAAGTATAGATCTGTTAAGCGTCGCAAAAAATCATATTTAAGGAGTTTAAAGGCGCCCTTAAACGACGAAACAATCGGTGCGGCCGCATTAGGTTGTTAACACATTTGTTGCGCAAGCAAATTTGCATCCCGGGAAACAAAAATGTCTCTGAATTTGTTCACATGGTTCGTGCTACTCCTTGAAAAGGCCTGGATTTAATTTTGAACCTCATGGACGCTTGAAAAGCCCTTGAAAAAAAGGATTTTGTGGGAAACTGCTTGAAAAGTCCTTGAATTTTTGCTTGGGTGAAAATTGTCGAGAATGCGTCATGCTAAGTTAAAGAGACATTTCAAAAATTGAGTTCATTGACTATTGGAGAAAAATGAAATGCAAAAATGGAAATGCCCGTGCGTGCACTTAACTCGCAATATGTGAAGAAGAATATCAAGATAAGCTTTTTAAGCAAAAAACACTGAAACACGATTTATGGCGTAGAAATCTTACAAACACTCCTTGAAAACTCAATTTCTGGGTCTTGAAATTTTTTGAATACTCCTGGAATTTTATATACAAAACCCAGCACGAACCCTGGAGTACAGAAACATTTTGCTTCCTGAGCAAATGTTTCCTCGTTTGTGAGCCGAGGAAACATTTTGGGAAACGGTAGTTGTGGTTACACACACCTTGGGTTTGGAGCCTTCCGGACGGTAAATGGCTTGGGTTTGGTTCAGCTCGGGTTTCATGTTACCCTTGGGGATGCGGTTATACAGTGAAAGACTCCCCTCAGGGTAAAATAATTGGGTATAATTAATAAAAGCGCTCCTACAAGATCTTTATTTCGAGTGTTGTAGGGTGCAAATCGCGCAAGGCGCGAGATCATTCAGACCTAAAGGCAAGTCTTGTAATGTTGCCCACGAGACTAATGATGGCTAAGACTATTGCCTCGTTACTCATTTTTTTTTTTTTCATCCCTCGCTTATGGTACCAGCACTCCTTTGTATCTTGTTTAGGTGTTCACGGCTCGTTTGACCACAGCCATCCGAAACCGAGGAAAAGTAGTCAAACGTTAACTTTAAAAAGGTTTTAAGGACAGTGCGTACTATTGGTAATTGCGCATACGTCCTGCGCATCTCGGGATACTCGGATTTTCTGTGGGTGTTGCTTACTAATACGGGGATATTTTTGCGCGGTTTAAAAATATGCGGAAAAAGCAGGGCTCAGGAAGTGCTCTTGGTATCCAAAAAAAAAAAAATTGGGGGGTAACCATGCATTTTTCAGAGATAGTTAAGCTTCAGTTTCGAAAAGAACGCCATACATTGCTTTGTATTTAACGGCTTTTTACAAATATTGTTGATTAATTATCCTTGAAAAATTTATGGTTACCCCCAGTTTTCTTTTTGGATTTCAATAACACTTGTTAAGATTTGCCTTTCCCGCATATTCATAAACCGGCCGAAAATACCTTTGAATGAGTAGGCACCGTCCTTAAAGTAAAGTAAAGTAGACCTTATTTAACGTCGATAACTCGTAACAGTAACTTTTAATCACTGACAAACCTGAGGTCGACGGTGCGCTCATTTTACTCCCCGCTCTCCATCAGTGCTCCGTTTTACGGGTATTTAAAGCTACTAGCTACACGGAAAGGAAAGGAGTCGAAACAAGGATGCGAGATCAGGGAACCGAACTCGGGACCTCTTGCACCAAGGGCGCGCACTAACCGACTGTGTCATCCTTGCTCCTTGAGTGATTTCATTTGATTGATGTTCACAGGTTTACAAGAAGCTTGGTCAAAACCATCTGGCCCAGATGAACTTCTCCTGGGCGATCGACCTTGATCCTAAAGGCGCAAACAACCAAATCAAAGAAGCCATCAATAAGCGATACCTCCCGGATGAAGAAGATAACACTACAATGGGTGTCAGTAGTGCTGACAACGCCATGGAGCAGTCCCTGAACGTGTCCGATGAGGATCAAATGGGAATAGAAAGTGATTGAAAAAGACTGGGAATAACTCGCTCCAGTGTGTGTCGCATCAGTATGGCAGGGCTGGATTAAAGGGACTGGGATGAGAATTTGATGAGTTCTTTTCTTGTCAGGCTGCTCATTTCTTCTCAGCCGCTTTGTCGGAAAAGGACAAAGCGTAAATGCTGCAACCTGCTTGTAGGCATTGCTGAAGAGCAAAAGTGAGTAAGGATGTCGCAGCGCTGCACAATATAACTGACTTCGACTGGACAATTCCCAGTCTTTTGATAGAATTCTGTTTTGTAACCATAAAAAAGTATCCAGATCGATTGTTTTAAATTACGCTGATTCGGAGTTTCCGGGAAAACGATCCGTATGAAATCAAATTTCGTAAACCTAAAGACATTGTGAGTTGCTTGTTCGCCTCGTCACTGTCAAATAACGCAAGCAGTGAAATTAGACAATAAGGAAATGATGTAATAAAGGGCACGTGTAAGCGACGCGTGCGGGAGCACGAGCCTTTCGCAAGTGGTTTTGGGTTGAAAAAATGGCGCGAAAGTTTTTGTGCAATCATTGAGCTTGACAAGCAAAACACTGAAATCAGGATGTCACTTCCAACAGGGTACTTGCGGAGAGGGGACTCAATTCTCTTGCTGCTCAGAAGTCAAAGCTAGCTAGGACAACGAATGATAGTTGTTGATCATTTACTGTATCATATGATGACAAAATTTAAACTAGAAAAGCTAGGGTATGCCAACCTCGAACCCAGGCTCTCTCTCCTCCTCCTTTGTCTTCTCTCTCTCGACGACAAGGGAGGAATAGAGAAAGAGAGCCTGGGAACGAGGTTGAGGGTATGCTAGGGGATGTTTTATACTGTAGTACAACAGTGAAAAAGAAGATGACGTTATTGTATGCGGTTTATGAAATTGTACACTTTTTTGCGTCCAGTGAGAGCCGGAGTGGTAATTCTTGTCTACTGGTTCGCGATTAAGTTCCGTAAAACTGAAAGGTATCCACCACTTTCACTGACACTAGGGTGAATAATTGTTTTAGTTTATATCACACAAGTTGAATAAAAAGCGAACCGTAAAAAGTACATTGTAAAATGCGTGTGATCGGAAAATCTGGCGCGCCGGCTACTCGGAGGAGAATAGTACTTCGATAATCACCTCCGAGTTAGCCAATCAGCGGGCGCGGAGAGCATTACTCGGACGGCAACCGGAAAAAAACATTTCGCGTTCCAGCAAAGTGGTGTCTCCCACATTTTTATACTAATCATCTCTTATGGAGAAAAGATTCTTCGCAATGTAAATATGATTGTATGAAGATAAGTTTAAAGAGAAAACAGCTCACTTCCGGTTGCTGTCCGCGTCTCAAAAACGCGCGTGCTAAGCTCCCTACTAGGGAAAAGTCAAAGCTAGCTAGGACAACGAATGTCCTGGCACGCGAAATGTTCTGTTCCGGCTGCCGTCCGCTTCTCAAAAACGAGCTTAAGAACGCTACGTTTTGAGACGCAGACAGCGACCGGAAGTGAACGTTTCTTATGCCAGGACAATAGTGTCTCCCAGATTTTTACACTAATCGTCTTCACTGGAGAAAAGATACGTAGCAATATAAATACATGGTAAGAGAGAAAACAGCTCACTTTCGGTTGCTGTCCGCTTCTCAAAAACATCGCATGCTTAAGCTCCTATTCACTTGTGTGGTATGGGGGAATATCTGTTATTAAATTTCCAAAAAACTCGGTTCATGCATTTCTCGTGCTCTGATTGGTTCACTCAATCTCGTTTATCAGCTCATGTACCTTATATAGCTTAGTTTGACCTTGTATGGCAATTGTTTGCGCTAAGCGTTGCGAAGCTAATAGTATTTCGCCGGTAAGCGAAGTTTTTCTCTGAATAAAGCAAAAAAAGAAATATTTTAGTGGAAAGTTTGGATCAAGGCACGAAATGTTTTTGTGATGAGCCTGTGTCTGTCTGACCTTAAGGTATTACACAACATCCCATCTTCATCTAGTTTTTTCGCTTTCGCTTGGATTTTCTCGCTTTTTTCGCTCGTTTTTCGCACTACCAAACTTTTGGAAAATTTAAGAAAACAATTATTCCATTCGCGCTTGTTGGCTATAACCAGTCTCATATCCAGCGCGCGATCATGGAATAATTGTTAATTATATTTTTTGCCTCATTAGCAGGAGCAGCAGTACTGAATATTGAAAGTGCATTGCATAATGAGCTATCCCTGAAACTTGGGAGATGATCTCTGACTGCTGACACCTTGAAAATTCGAAATTTTACAAAAAATGTAAGGGCTCATTAGCGCTTTTGGCTTTTGCCACCCAAGATTTTATCAGTTTTTAAACCAGAGGTGAATAAATCTGATATCCGCGAGTGAAAGGCCGATAAAATGGTTATTTTACACATTGGTGAGGTTTTCTAGAAAATGCACTTTTGTTTGGGATGTCGGCAAAACAGCTTGATGAAGATATATACGTAGTCTCTAGGGACTTAAATTACATCCATGTGCGTGAAAAATTGCGAAAACAAAATTGTTATGGTCTGAGTTGAACATTTGTGTAGTTTGCCTCGTGTTGTAATTTGCACTGTAGATGTTTTGAGGGGAATAACTCAATGTAATCCCCTGCGAGAAGAAAAGAAACCGAGCCATGTGGCAAATAAGGCTGGATATTGGCCAAGTTTTTTTTGGCGTGTTCGTCGAGGTCGAGGTCCACATACAAAGAACGAGGCCAATATCCAGCCATCTTGACCGAGCAAGCTTTGTTAAAGGGGCTAGGTCACGCAATTTTAGGCAATTTCAGCACTGATCGAATGGTCATAGAATTAACTAAAATATCAAAATAACTGTTCAAAACTATAGAAGAACTCTAACAAAACACAGGGAGGCCAAGAAGGGACATGGATGGACAAAACTGGAGAGGATTGAAATGGATTGAATTTGGGTAAATTTGAAAAACGTCGGCCCACCTTTTTTCAAATTTATATCAGTCTATATAAAAATGTCATTTACACAGCTGGAAAATCATTCTCAGTTGTTATGTGGCCGTAATTTTGCAAATGAAAGACTCTTGCTCTGCCAATTTGACGTTTAGAGCTCATAATTAACAAAATTAAACGAATATACCTAAAATAGCGTGACCTAGCCCCTTTAATAAAGGATTTATTATACTGAATAAAAGACCAAAAAATGATCTTTGATCTTGCGGGACCAAGCGAGAAATCCCGAGCGGGCAAGATAGCTCCAATTTGGTTCATCTTGCCCGCTCATGGAGCAAGTCATAAAATAAAATGTGTTACTTAAGAAATACAGAATTAATGATATTGGGAAATTACTTTCCACATTCAATGAAAATTTTACAGAGCTAATTTAGACCAAAGAATTTAAGCCGAAGCTACATTGACGTGTTGAGCACAATGAGAGCGATGCACCGATTGTCCAGGGGTTCGCCCGATGTGAAGGAATCCGGAATCCAGCAAATGTGAGGCGTTGGAATCTGGAACCCGGAATCCGTTGTATGGAATCGCTGAACCCGTGAGTTTGGAATCCGGAATCCACGACTCGGGATCCGGAATCTGGAATCCGAGTTTGTGTTTGTTGGGTCTCTACTCTGCTCCGAGAGGTTTTTCTCCGGGTACTCCGGTTTTCCCCTCTCCTCAGAAACCAAAAGTTGGTTTGATGTGCGTTGATTTATTAATTTCAATTTATAGTGTCCCCAATATGTGCTTCAGCGCTAGAAGATTACACACTAAATAATGTTCTTTTCCTTTCCTTTTTTTCCCCATTCATTTATATGGGGCGAAGGGGCCGCAGAGATGGAGGGGCTGGGGGCTATAGCTCTCACTTTTTTCCATCACGGTGTTGTTTTCTTCTAAACCTCTAAACCCTCCCCTCACACTTCCATGATCCATGCTAAACCCCCACCACCCCCACCCCCCGCCCACTTTCAAACGTTACTCCGCGGCCTCTGATCGAAACGCGATTCAAAATGGGAGCTGTTCCGCTTTGATATTCATGGCTAGGAGCCTGCGTACATGTTATGGGGGGATTTACTAGCTCAAGAGTGGACCGGAGTGTATTTAGGTTTTTGAAATGGGAGTTGAAGTGGCGCAAACGCAAGAGATGGGGAAATTGAATAAGTGAGCTTTTACTACGTACATAATGAGCGAATTTCGGAACCAGCCAGGGCTGGCCAAAATAATTACGGTCTCTGGGAACTAGATTGCAGCAGTGCGAGGATAGAGCGAGCCATATTCCGTTACATTGGATTTTAGAAAACAAATTGAATTATAGGCCACTTTCGATATACTAAAATTAAGCTTGAAAGAGTCGTTTAGAGGACAAAGACAAAGGAAAGGTGGCCTGATATGTTAATATCTTTCACATCCATTGCAAATTGTTTCTATTGTTTTTGTCCTCTCTGTCTCGCTATCAAGCTGAATGATGGCTTTTTTTTTTGATGCGGTGTTCCTCGCGTGTGATCCGCGGTTCGCGGTCGCCTCGCGCTTGCCATCGCTCGCTTTAAATCGCAACAAATGGCGCCTGTTATGCAGGCAAGGTCTGTTCAAACGATTTTAAAATACGAGGTGAACTTATATGGGATCCTTTCGTGTCGAATTAAAGTGAAGTTGTTTTTGGTTTGTGTACTATGTGTTCGTTCAGTTTCAACTCACAGCTAGCCAACTTTCTCAGAGCGGACACCACTGTGGTGTCTGCCAAACACAGACTACGGACTATAGACTGCAGACCAATTCGACCGCTATGACAGGGTGGAATTAAAATGGGTGGGATAGGTACTATGTGAGCTTATTTCAACCCCTGAAATATTTAATCGTTTAAAGATAATCTTACATCCGAATCTGAACAAACTGGCTTTGTGTGAGAAATACAGGAACCAGTTGCAACAACTTATTACATGTAATGAAGATTTGCTGTTGCGTAGCTCTTCCGTTGAAAATGGCGTCCGGTCGTAAGTTACTCTTTGGACTTACAATGGTCCCAAGAGAAAATAAAAAACAATTAATGCTTATGCAAAAGTTTGGAGGGTAAACAAAGAGTATTATGGTATTTGTGATAGTGGCCTATTGATTGTTACAATTTTCCATAACTTCAATGCCATAGACCTTTTTGCAGATACGGCGGCCATTTTGATTTCTATTGTTTCAAATAGCTATTATGGGATGCCCAGGGGGCATCCCATAATGTCGAAGTGGAAAATCCAACAAAGTTGACAATATCTTGGTAATACAGTTTACATGCAGGGGATGCATTGAAGACGTTTAATTAAGCATCCCGAGAGGATGTTTGGAACAGCGCATGCGAGTTTTTCCCGTTTCACTTCCTCGTTCCACATTCTTCACATTCCCCTTTCTGCTCCGTAAAAGGCAGTTATGCTGCGAATATAGCCGCCACAACAGGCAGAAACAAAAATCCTTGCTGAAGGAAAAGCGAACCTCGATTTAAATAGACAATTACGTAATGCTGAAATGAATACTGTGGGGTGGCCTGGACTTGAGTAGCAGGGCTTTTCAGTCACGCGGGTGGTTGTGGGGTTGCTGTTTGAAGTAAAATTTGCAGTCAGGTTGTGTCTGCAATTTTTAGAGGATTTCTTCCGATCTTTCTGTCTAGGAAGCATTTTCAGGTATGTTCTCTTGATATTGAGTGAATTTATCATAATTCTTAACAGAGAATATCGCGTTCGAAGGTGTTTTAGTGGCTGGAATATGTTAAAGGAAGCTAAGTGTTACGTAGCGTATTTCGTCGCCATATTGAACTCTTACGTTCTGTACCCGGTTATTGGACGAGTTTCTTTACTCGCAAATAACTTCATCTCCAAGACAAAGAGTTAAAGAAAGCTCTTGCCAAGCCCGCAATAACGTGATAAGTGTAACAAATCTTTCGTCTCGAATTGTATCGACCGGAAATTCGTGAACGTTTTGACTCTGAAACTCTGTGTTTGAGAGTTGTGACGTCCTGCATTTGATCATGCATGAATTATTGTGTTTCTGTGAATTTCCTTCGAACGTATATTTTTCCTTTGATCTAGTATTGGTATGGTTAATTTAAAATCTATTACAAAGAGAGTTTTCTAATCATATGCATTGCACTGTTCTGCACTGCTTTATACAATTAATATCAAGATCGTGTCAAGCATTTTATCAGTAGACCGATGTTATAAGATTTATGCATCAAAATGGAAAGTCTTTGTTGCAAAGAATGCGTAAGAACTGAGATAAAAATTCTTATATCGACGTTTAATTAGACTTGCAATTTTCGTTTCAGTGAATCTTGCGAACAATTCAATTCCAGTCGACGGGTAGCTGCAAGCTTGTAAACTTGATTCTTCATTAATTGTTCCACTGCTCAAAACGCCCAAATAGATAATGTTGTTTTGTTCCTTGTGAATTTTAATTTACATAAGGACTCAGGCAAACTAACTAATTTCTTTTAGTGCCGTTTTGTCAAAAAATTTGAACGGATTAAAATTGTACTTTGAACAATCTTGCACAATTCAATTTCGTAATAACACTTCCATCGTTATATTTTCGTACTCAAATTGCTGCCTTTAACAAATCTTTCCAAGGCCTGGTGAACTTGTGAAAAGCATGAAATTTGCCTATTTTGAACTCACTTACAACCAAACATTTCAAAGGAGTATTTTAATTATTGTTTTGATACAAATGCCTGAACGTTTGAAATATTTACATTAAATTAAACTCATAATTTTATTTTAATCATAGTTTTATAATAAGTAGTTTTAGTTATGTTTACATGAATAATTATTATTTTGCTTTGTCATTTTACCTCAAAGGTGTGCATTTACTGTTAATGCTGTACAAATATAGGGGTCTCAAGTTGCTCTCTTATACATGTAATTTATCAAAATAAATTATTGTTTTCATGGAATTTATTAGCAATCTAAGTAATGATGTTACTTGTACAACTGGAAATATTTTAGTATTTGAAATGGAGCAGGATTGATGCATTTTGATTTATGTTACAAAGGCACCTATGATTCACAGTTTGTTTCTTTTCCTTTTTTTAACACCTATCAGTCGGTGAACAAAGTTTTGTAAACATTGTAATATGCTCAGTAAAAATGTTAACTTTCTGTAGGCATGTTTTCTTCAAAAATGGGCCTTTTACAAAATGCTCTCCACAGTTAAGTTACTTAACAAAGGTCAGTTAAGATGACAAGTGCGTCAAGCCACTATACTTGCAGATTTTTCAACATTGCACACAACATTATCCCTGTAGTGCATGATGTGAATTTCATATTGTGCAAAGGGGGATAAGTTACTTTTGAGCAGTACTGTACATTTAGGTTTAGTGTACCAGTTACGTGTCCCTGGTTTACTTGGCATCCTATGTGGGTTGAGTTAATTGGTTCTCCGTTCTACTCTGAGAGGTTGTGCTCTGGATATGTTTTTTTTGACAGTCTACTCAAAAACCGTTCTGCCTTGAAGTACAATGTACACACCGTGTCAGTTCTGGGCACTGTGTCAACAAACTTTTCTACTCAGCTTATTCTCTAAAATTGTTCCAAGTGTACAACGACTTTGCATTGCTGTTTTCAAAGAACTACAGTTTATCACATTGGAAATCAGTTTGTGGTGTCTATTAAACCCGTTCCTCCTTGCATGTTGGTAGATGAACTTACAACAAGTTTGTCCACTTTTTTGGGAGCCTCTAAAGCAGCAACTTTGAAGAAGAAAATAAACCCATTGACTCCTGAATGCGGTCATGCAAAGTGACTCCTGAAACTAATGAAAATTTGTTGGGTCCAATGTACATTGTATGTAACAGTTATTTTGAATGACTGGATGATTATTTATTAATTTGAATTAATTGTCAGGTGCCTTTTTCAGTTCTGCAAAACCTGAAACTGGAATATCATAATATACAATACCTTTGATCTTGAATAATTGGTCTGATCTTTTGAAAAGTGTCTTAATGGCGGCACGGGGAACAGCACAACGCCCCAATGGAGCTGTGCAGGGAAAGATTTGCCAATTCAAGCTGGTTCTTTTAGGTGAGCATTATACATGTAGAAGCTATGTGCATGTTGTGTCACTTCATGACTCCTACATGTAAGACTGAATTTACAAGGGATGGAGTCAGAGTGGTTACAGCAAATCAAATACCGAGTATTAGAGGTGCACGTTTATTTTTATCTTCAAGAGAAGTACAACTGTAGCATTCTCAAGGACTAGATTGTATTCTATTACTTAGTGATTCTGCTGTAAACTTCTTTCAATTCTCGTCAAATGCAAAACTGAATCTTTGCTGTAAGCAGAAGCCTTAGCCTTCTTATCTAATGATGATCCTGGTTATAACTTCTGCATTTGATTGGTTAAATAGCAGACTATACTGAGTGAAGTTGCTGAAACTTTCTGGTGGCTGTTGGTACTTACTGAAACCACTGTATACAATGTACATGCATGTGAACCAGAGGCAGGATTATTGATTTGTTGTTTTACATTGCACAATTGATAAGGATCTAATAAACTTAGTCACAATCCGAGTAAGATTAATAATTATTTTAATACAGACAGTTCTGCATAGAATCTTGTTTTTATTTTAGGTGAATCTGCAGTAGGCAAGTCAAGTTTGGTTCTTAGGTTTGTCAAGGGGCAGTTTCATGAATACCAGGAAAGCACAATTGGAGGTCTGGATTTCCTTTTTTGCCAAATTAGCATTTGAATACCCTTGGGGATTTTTACTGTACACATACATGTACATATCTGCAATTATATTTGTAAACTAGTAGTAATCAAAGATTAGAAAAGTGTGTTCGATCTGTAGCTCCCGAAAAATTTATTATATTGATTGAGAGAAGGATTCTGGGAAAGAGGATTTTGGGCTGCTTTCCGTCAGTGTCATAAAGCAGTTGCAAAGTTGAACACAACAATCAGTGTTAATAGTTCAAGATGTAGATACAATCGCAGTGGCCAAAAGAAATAGTAGAAAATTGAACAAGTGGATAATGTTTAACTATTTCGCAATTGAATAAGAAACTTGGATAACTGAACGTGTCAATGTATTTAGTGGCCCATTAATAAAAATGTCTTTTCGCTCATTGGCTGAAGGCAATATACTGATCGAGTCTCAACAGTCTGAGCACGAAGAGAAATTGAATCTCCTGAGAAAAGCAGCTGAATTGATGCATCACAACTCGCTATCGTAGCCGGGGCGAATTTCAGCGTCTGTTTCCTAGAAAACACACTACTGCATAGCTTTCTGATATTCTGATAAGTAGCCTTAGCCATATTTGTTAATGGAAATTCGAATAAGTAAAAAAAAATTCACTTACCTTGTGGAAACAGTAACCGCAATGCCAAAATACCATGAGTAATTTAACTGCACGTTCAAGATACAGTTCCCGGCGGTCAAAAAATTTCACATGAAATCGAGGCCATATGTGCCACGCAGCCATCCAGTCCAAGATGGCGTCCAAACCATGAAATTTTATGGCATCGGAAAATCGCGGGACATAAACCCGCGGGATTGACCCGATTAGTATGCGTTCTCCTATTGTCGAACACAATTATTTAATTATCTATTTATTTGTTTCTTTATGAAGTGTAGATAGTTTGTATTTTCATCATAACATGTGAAAGCATGGCTTGAAAGATTGTTTACCCCACTAAACTATTGCAGTGCAGCTCAAAGCTAAGGGAACTTTGCATACGTGTACCATACACATGTACTGTGTGATGCGTATGTGTTTGTTGACATTGGCGCATACATACAGTGTACATGTATGCTTTCTTGTACCCCTTTTTGATTCATTGCCATACTTTTGCTTTATGTGGCATTGTGTTATTTCTACATGTATTCCATCTTGAGTCCTTTCAGTCTACTTGGCTTCTTTGATGAAAACACTGATTATTATTGGGAAAGCTTCGTAAGAGACACCTTGAATATGTCGTGTTAAGCTAAAATATTTTTGAAATGCCCTTACATAAATTCAGGGATCAAGGAAATGGGTTGTAATTGCATTTAGCTGAAAAATCGTCCAATCGTGATGCCACTAAGTACATGACATGTACTTTCCACACACTACATTGACCGAATGCAAAAATGGCCGCCGACAAATTATTCTTTTGTCTTTGTGTTAATTAGCCTAACTAGCCTCGTTTTACAGCCCAAATTCTTTGAATTTTACGGGTGTGAACGAGGCTAGTTAGGCTAATTAACACAAAGACAAAAGAATAATTTGTTGGCGGCCATTTTTGCATTCGGTCAATACATGTAGGGTTTCCATTCTGTTTGGAATACAAGTTACATTGCATGTGTTTTATCCTTCTATCTTTAGCTGCCTTTCTGACACAAACAGTGTGTTTAGATGATACAACAGTCAAGTTTGAGATATGGGATACTGCTGGCCAGGAACGTTATCACAGCTTAGCTCCAATGTACTACCGTGGGGCACAAGCTGCTATTGTTGTGTATGACATAACAAGCCAAGAAACATTTGGTAGAGCAAAGAATTGGATCAAAGAGCTCCAGCGACAGGCCAGTCCAAATATTGTCATTGCATTGGCTGGGAATAAAGCAGATCTTTCGAGCAAGAGAATGGTTGAATATGAGGTATTTTAAGAGTTGTGTTTTGTTTGAGTTTGATCTTTAAAGTTACTCATTTTCCCATACCAAAAAGAGGAGAGTGCCGTTACTGCTGCATCCCTGCATGGACGTGGCAACACTTGTACATACTTGTAGCATTGTCTAAAATTCTAAGGTATTGGTTTGTGCACTGGTAAAGAAAAGCAAAGAGCAATGAATATGGTCACCGTGGTGTTTAACCCTTAGTAACTTAGTAAAATCATGTGGCTTAAGTCAGAGTAAAAGCTACATTGTGTAAGTGCTGTGCTTAGGAGCGAAAAAAGGTAAAGCTTAAAGTTTGTGTCTCGTTGTTTGATCGAGAAAAACAGTTCAAATAAACATTTTGGAAACACTGCAAATCCAACTAGAACAAGGGAACATTATTGTAATAACATATGATGAATCCTGTCAGATGTCAGAGAAGGATTTGAAGCTTCAGATTTGAGCTTTGATAAGAAATCATCAAACGGATCTCTAACCTGTCTTTAGAAACTACAAACCAGACAAAAAAAACTTGTAGATTGAACAGAGATTTCGAATTATTGGAGGCAGTCAATGGATGTTTGTCTGTCCAAGGGGACAGACCAAGGGCATGAGTTGCAGGTTTCATTATTATACAAGTACAATGGTGGTACATGGATTGCTGATTTATGTTTAACTGATTAGAGGAGTTATCCATGTATGCCTTAATTTTGTACTTTTTTTTAATTAGGACGCTCAATCTTATGCAGAAGACAATGCCCTGTTGTTTATGGAGACGTCAGCAAAAACAGCTATGAATGTGAATGATATATTCTTGGCAATAGGTTAGCAATTACCACTTACATTTATGGTTAGAAATGCCCTTGATTACAGTGTAGATGTATGCCGAAAATATATATCCAACTTGTAATTGCCTTTAAATGCTATGTACTGTACTATTCCTCGAGCCTTAATACTTTATATACATGTAACATGCTTTAATGGAACATTTCCTAATTAGCCATCTTATTTTTAATTTACAGCGAAGAAACTTCCCAAGAGCGACACTACAGCCCCTGGTCCAGCGGCCAACCGACAACAGAGAGGAGTCGACCTCAGGGAGACTAGTGAATCTCACCAGGGTGGCTGTTGTAAATAATTTTCTCTTCTTGATCTATTCTCATTTGAATGCTCCAGTGTAAGTCAGATATGTGCAATTAGAATTGCACATCACATAAGCAAGGTCAACCTATGACGACCATGTTTGCAGCCTTTATTGCAACCATCAATTAGCTTACTAGACCTTTTCCTCTGCGGAACTGTTATTTTACTTTTTCATTGGTATTCAGGGAAAGTAATTTTGGGCAGTATCATGGGATAAAGTAATATTTTTTAGGCCTGCCATTACATTCCTGAAGCAATTCTATAGTGCTGTGAGCTGTCTTGAGTCCTGAGTACAGTTTATTCAATTTGTAGTGAAATGACATGGAGTGCAATGTGGGGATACCTTTACAAAACTGTCAGTGAACTGGATACAATTTTAAGTCAGCACAATTCTTCCCACTCGGAGGCCAAGCCAATGACGGGAACTAATCGTGCAGAGATGAAGTTGATTCCAGTTCAATTTAGAGGGTTAATAATATTAGTAATAATAAGGCTCACTGTAATATTTTCTCTCTTTCTCTGCACTTGGGTATTTGGACACACTCCTTGGACTGGATTTAAATCTCAATCCAGTTGGATTGGATAATAATCTCAATCCAGTTACAGTGCACTTGGTCATTTTCAACCAATATCAAGTGATAAAATTGGCTCTGTATATTGTGATACTTCATGATGAGTTAATGGTTTAGAAAAGGAAGAGCCAATAAGATTAAAATGTTTGGACTAAAATGATATGCCAGAGGAGTGATCATTTAACCCATTGACTCAAGAACCCCGCCTCCAACCACTGACGAGTAAAATTATGTGGCATTAGACAGTAAAATCTATTTGATTCTCACTCCTTGGAATCAACTGGTTAAAGGGGACATAGTTTTTTAGTGGATGTAGAAGTTGTTAACCCATTGACTCCTGAAACCCCCCTTGCCCCCCCTTCCCCCCTCTTCCCCCCCACACCCCCCTCCCTCATCGATGAGTAAAATTTTCTGGTGTTATACAGAGTAGACTCTATTTTAAGTCTCACTCCAAGGAGTCAATGGGTTAGTTCAAGAGGGCTGGACAGTTAAGCAAGAGTAAATTTCCTGCACCACGAAAGTACCATTAGAGAAAATCATCATGCACAACTATGGTAAAGAAAATGGTGTGCATCAGAAGAACTTTATGGTCTTTGTACTGTGAGAGGGATGCTTGTCAATTGTTCTAAATTTACCCCTTCAAGGAGGCCAACTTGGGAACTGTTTGCCTTTTCTTCACTTCCCTTTAAAATGATAAGCATCCTTATTATATTAACACCAGTGAAATACCAAGCGAGCTTTCGTGCAAAACCATGTTTTCACACATGAAAAGATCACTGTGGCTATGGTTACATATAAAAATTGTGCCTTTTGATGCCTTTCGTGAAGTGATTTAGTATTTCATTGGTGTTTATATAATAAATAGAATATTACATGGCCATGTGAAGATACGAAATTTCTCTTAGAGTGTTGAACATTTCACGAGTGAGCGCACCGAACAAGTGAAATATTTTTCAACACTCAAGAAAAATTTTGTATCTCCGCGTGGCCATGTAATATCTTCTATTTATCATTTTGGTAGGGAAATTCCCCTTTGATTTACATGGTAGCTTTCTCTGATAAGCGTGTGATCTTGTGTTCATTTAGTTT
>OX421458.1:6369383-6371883 GCA_949126865.1 Montipora capitata | reverse complement strand
AACAACGAATCTTTTGTAGATTTTGTCGGTGGGACACAATATAAAAGAGAAATATCTTCCCCAACACACGTCTCGAAAGTTCCTCCAAGCTATCTAAATCCATCCAGATTCACTCCTTAGTGATGGTTACTGGGATTTGCAAACTCTTTTTGACGAGGTTGCAAAGGTGGTGATAGTCCTGGGGTGCTTACCATTCAGCTAAAAATCCCGGAAATTTTGGCTAAATGTCAAATGGAACAGTCATTTCCGGAAAACTGAATTCGTCTGGAGTACCTCCAGATGTACTCCTGTACCATCACAACGATTTTTCCGTTTCCAGGCCCTTTTCCGTGCAAAATCGAGTGATGAGGGAAGTGAAACAATACATGGTAAGTACTTTTTGTCCGGTTTGTTGATACACTTGGAAAATCGCTTTCCATCATGAAATGGCCACTCCAACCGGAATTTTCCAAAAAATGGTAAGCATCCCTGATCACGGTTCATTGCAGGTCTTCTTAATTCACATTTATTCCCCAAAATGGAGGTAAATATCCACCACTATCACCAACGCGGGCGGGAGGCGCAGTGGCCTCGTGGATAGTGCGGTCGACTCCTGATAAAGTGGTCTGGGTTCAGGTCCTGGCCGGGGACATTGTGTTGTGTTCTTGGACAAGACACTTTACTCTCACCACCCACGTGGGTAACCCTGCGATGAACAAGCATCCCATCTAGGGGGAAGTAAAAATACTCCTAGTCGCTTTATGCTACAGTAACCGGAGATCCTTCTAGTCTCGTAGCAGACTTTATCACCAACACCGAGGTGAATAATTGTTTTAGCATATACCATGCATACACACAATAGACCTTTTCGGCTTGTACATTTTGTGCATGCAGGCATATTCATGCTTGCATGCCCTCATTTTAATGAACAAAACAAAAGACCAAACCTCCTGAGTATTATCACATGATCTGTATTGGGAAAACAAAATGTACAAGCCGAAAAGGTCTATTGAATAATCAGCCGAATTACTCGATAAACTTTGCCCCTCGGTAACCCAAGCAAAACAGGAAGCCATGTTGTTTTTCTCCGTTTGATCAGAGGTGAACAGTACTTGCTATTCACCTCCGAGTCACTGTGGTAGCCAATCAGAATGCCCATAAAGCATTATTCACTTTTGTGGTATCGATGGTTTCCATGTTGGTGTTCAGAACAATGCATTAAAATGTCTTTTGGGAATTTGACTATTATTATGCAAAACTTGTGGGGCCATTTCCATTTGTTTTGTACACCAACATAGCCGTCTCATCACGTCGATGCAAACCAAGAATACCAAATTCAATTATTAAATCGATATTAAACAAGTTCAATCATATTTAATCGAGGGACTGATTATCAGTCCTTTAAACCCTCAAAAGCGAGAACAATGTTGTCGCAATCGATGTTGAATTGACCGTGACAGTGCACAATCTTTTGTTTTCGCTTCGCACGGGTTCGCAGATTAGTTACGCATAATTAATCGAAAGATTTGATTGGTTATCTTCTCGAAAAAAAAGGTACGTGTGTTTTGTTCACCGTCAAGCCAAAAATACAGACAAAAACATGTAACAAAAAGACTTGTCGAGTTTCATAACCATCTCAAGGCATTAACCATGGTTCAACGAGGAATCGCAGAGTCTGTTTTTGTTCAGATTTTGACAACAAGAATTGTACAATTCAAAGTTCGTTTTATTGTTACAAACAAAACTTTCCTTCTTTGCTCGATTACGTTTGAGGTGTGGAGGTCCTTTCATTTTAATCATTTAGAAGTCTCGGAACTTAGATGTTCTTCGCCGCTTACATTACTCAGTATAATAAGAGAGTTTCTTCAGCTATTTTATAAAATAAAATACATAATAACAAACAAAACAGCGCAAAAAAATGGTGATTTCCGAGGATCCAGACAAGGTTTGAGTGAGTTGGGAACTAATTGAGTTAAGTGAATAACCAAACCGTCCCCTCCACTCCCCGAACAAAATTTCCAGTCCAAAGTTGTCGTATCTTTATTCGGAGTCGTCCGAGCTACCCGAACTCTCCGGCGGGGCCCAGTCTTGACCGCCGAAGACGCCAAGCTGGGTCTCGGCCTTTGTGTTCTCCTTTTTCTTTGGTTTCACGAAACAACAACACACAATGAAAAGAATGATAATTAAAGTCCCCCCTGCAGCTGAAGCTCCGATTATAATAATCTTCTTTATCTTCTGTTTCTGCTCGTAGACTTCATCCACAATACACTGGAAGCCATCACCAGCATATCCTTCCTTACATTTGCAGGCGAAGGAACCCCGTGTGTTTTCGCACGTGGCTTTCACGTGGCATTTACTGTAACTGCATTCATTGATATCTGAAATTATTTTCGAATAAAGTCAATTCTTAGATTCGATGCTCGCGTAGATGCGTACGCCAACTCTTAAGGCCTGGCCAAACGCTCGCAACATTTCAACGCAACATCTTGTAACATTGTTGCATGATGTTGCAACATGTGTT
>OX421458.1:6356883-6361883 GCA_949126865.1 Montipora capitata | reverse complement strand
TTCCCTGTTATTAGTGAATTACTTTAGTTTATGATTACTTCACTCAGTGATTGGTTCAAAGTCCCCGCGCCATTTTTTCAACCAAAGTGAAACCAAAACCAATCGTGGCTCGCGCGTGCACATTTTCCCGCGCTTTGTGTCGGCTACGAGTAATTACTTCGAGTTTTGATTAGTTTTCATCTCCGACCTTCTTGATTGGCCAAAATAATTACTTTGATTTTGGTTTTACGACACTCTACTGAAAACTGCTCTAAGTTTGCAGTGTGTTTAATCAATCCAGGATTAAAACTGATGTGAACAGTGTGGATGTTCAGAGAGGAAAATTGAAAATATATCGTCAGGTTCTCGTGTCCTCCAAATAACGCCAAATTTGGTCATTTCACGTCGTTGTCAGGACGAAAGCGAGAAAGGACTGATTAAAGTCAAGATTATGACAATATATTATAATCGAATTTTTATGGCAAGGCATTCTTTCCGATTTATGGTCTGCAGGCTCGGGTGGGTTTGATAGGTGTATCAGGCTTCTAACCAATCAGGCCCAAGAGCTATTGCTTGGGCTTACGCATGCGTCGCTAGAGAAAACCCGCTTTAAAAAGACCAACTATAGGCAACCTTACGAGGAAGTCGTTAGTTTGAAAACCGCTATTCTAGATTACGCGGTGAGGCCAACGTCTTACAAAATTATGAAATTATTTGGATCAATTTAATTACTCACCACGTTGCTTGAGGAAAATAGTGACCACAATCAATAATAACGGCAAAGATTTTTTCATATCTGTAGTTGAGCGTTCATCAGGCTGAAAAAGAAATCCGATATGTATGACCCTAGTCATGTTTAAGTGCTATTGGTTTGACTATTGTTTTGACAAACGTCACAGTCGGCGGCCATGTTTGTAGCACTGATCCGGCACAAAGAAAAAATATAAGTACATTCTCGCACCTTTGAAAGGACTTCGTGATTGTTCCATTGCAGCGTGGCGAATCGAAACGCATTTTTACAAACGGAATTGAGGCAAAGAATATATGGACTTTAAGTTGTAAGACGGCGACATCGACGAAAACATCACTTCATCCGAACATAGAGCGTTTTCACTCACGTGATTGGATTACTGAGACAAAAGAAAGTATTTGCATAAAAATAGAGTTCAATTCCCGGAGGATTAGTTTGGTACACCATCATGGCCGCCATTCCTTTGTTTTGGACCACCAACATGGCCGCCGTGACGTCATGTGAAAACGCCCTGTAACGTTGCACTATTGTAAGTCAGTTTCGCTAGGCCCTTTCGCTATTATTCTGTCTCTTCCATGTCCTATACTGAATATGCATGGGCGAAGTATCCTTAAATTGAATTGGATACGAGCGGTTTTAGATTTAAAAGACAAAATGAAAGCCGAGGTTCATATCAGTACGCTGACGTCGTAAAAAACCTCATATTTCACATGCGCCACGAATCTCGGGACTGGTGCAGAAAACAATGGACACAATGAACGACACAAAAGAAGCAATGGACCATGACGTAAAACTCAATTGACTATTTTCACCATCCCATAATGCAATAGGTTTTTTTTTTTTTGGGGGGGGGGGGGGTCTTTACATAAAAACAATACAAGTTAGTTACTCTTGGGACTGTATCATGTTTCAGTGAGCTGGATATCCATTGTTTTAATGCAAATAACCCCCCAAAATGAACTGTATCATGCGATTGGTGAAAAAAGCGAATAGAGCTGGCGTCCTAAAGGTATGTATTGAAATAAGCCATTTCCGAGTTCATGTCTACCGCCTCTTCAAAGCGAGTCTAAGTGCGAAGGTTTTGTGATGGTAATTAGTTCTACTTTACATAAGAATGACTACTACTTTTCATAACAAAAACTTCGCACTTAGCCTCGCTTTGAAGAGGAGTCAGGCAAGAACTCGGAAATGGCCTATGACAAAAATATGTGCTGAAATGCGTGCTGCACGTGCAAAACAAAAAAACAGACAAAAAAAAGACGTGCAGCACGATTATTTTTCCTCTTTTAACCAATGATATTACTGTTTTGTGGCGTTGTCATTCTCTAAGTCATCGTCGTTTTTATCTCCGATTAAAAATCCACCCTCTTATACTTATGTTTCTTTGGATTTTTGTGCGTTGTTCTTTTTGTGAGATCGGCAAAGTATTGTACTAAAATGCTGCAACACGACTGTTTAATTTCGCAAACTGCACTTGCGTTTAACATCGCGTGCTTCTCGCTTTGTAGCAAGGCGAAAAGCGGTCACGTCTCTTTTTCTTCAACAAGGAGTTTTAATGAAACAACAACGCAAGGCAACGAGAACGTCATAACTGAACAATAATATCATTGGCTAAAAGAGGAAAAACAATTAATCGTGTTGCACGTGCGGCACGCACTTTAGCAAATTTTTTCTGTTACTCTGCATTACGACGTGAAATAACCAAATTTGAGGTTTTGACGCCTAACGTTTGCATACAAATGTGAACCCCTTCACTCTCTAGTTTTACTACGAAACCGCTCGTACCCATTTATTTTTAAGGATATTTCACCTAAATTGTACGAGGTGAACGCAATGGAATAATCGCGAAAGACTTACGATGGTGCAAAGTTGTGTTTTGACGAGACGTTTTCGTCGAAGTCCCCGTCGTAGATCTTTATGCCCCTAATTTTAAGTCCTCTCTTGCTTATTCGACAAGTGACACAGTTCTTCTGCTATTGGTTTTACGAGACAAAAAACATTGCTGTCCTTTGACGGCGATTGGAATTAGGGAAAAAGGAAAAGAAGGCAATTTTCACAATTTATGGCAAAATATTATCCAGATACCGATTTTTTGTTACAAAACTCACCTGAAAACAATGTTACGATTTCAGTGCCTTGATGTTTTCTTCCCTGGGTAAAGTAAAACAGTTTTGCCGTTCGACAGTTGATTTCTTTGGCAACGTCACAATTAATGATAATTTGCCACTGGGTGACGTCATTTTAAGAGCCTTTAATCATGACATACTGAATTCTTATAATAAATGTTGAATCAAAGTACGCGATTCGCTGGTATAAACTTGGTTTTGAATCGTAATATTTGGAATCAGATTAATTAACTTTTATTTATCTTTCGTTTCATATAATTCAAAGAAAGAATGTAGTGTTTTGACCTTAGCAAATTATATTTGATTGATTTGCAATGTAAAAAACCAAACTGTATTCGTAAAAACAGAGCAGTGCAGAGATATCGAGAGATGGCTTTGTTTTGATTGGCTTTTACAACAGTACAGTGGGCGTGCTGAATCTTCCAAGGGAAGCGCTCTATAAATAAATCTACCCAGGGAAAGTGTTGACTCCTAGGCCAAGTATGGGAGATGGAGCCTCCCCTTGATGAGGTCTTGAAATCGTACACTCGCCCATCCAGTTCGAAGTTCATAGGCACGAATATTTACTGATTTCAAAAAGATTGTGCAACGTTTTTGGGTTTTTTAATACAGTCAACGAATAGATCTGCGTTCTGACTTCTGACTAATGACTTGCACATGTGTAGGCGAATCGTCTTGATTGTGAGCGAATTGATCCACTTGAAGGCGAAACTACCGGTTATAACTGCACAAAATGTTGTAGAGTTCAATCCAGGATCACAGAAGACAACTCCTTCTGTAGTCTTGGCTACATGACTCCTATAGGCAAGTTGTGTTCGATAGAAGTTTTTGTAATTATGGTATTAAAAGCAATAAGCTGTAGACTGTAAAACGGGATTCGAGACCGGCGTGACTGCTTGAAAACTAAACGCCTAACAAATGGATCCCGGGGACATAAGAACCCACAAATAATCAGATCCCAGTGTCACTGAGGGGATTCATAGCACAGTTGGTTTGAGCGTCGCACCGGTATCGCTAGATCTCGAATTTAAACCTCGTTGAAGTCCTGAATTTTTCAGGCTTCTCTGCGCAATTACTAAAATTGCGAGGATCATAACTTCACTTGAGTTCAAATCCGCAGTTTCCTAAATCAATCAATATTAGAATCCCTGGCTGTTTTTATTTTCAAGTTCATGGCCGCCATCTTGAATAGTTGTGATTGTGTTGTAAACAAAAACTCTTTGTGTTAGAACAATATACGCAAACCGTAATACATCACAATTATTCAAGATGGCGGCAACCAGGAATATAAAAGTGAAGGAATGAATCTAAAATTCCTTTTAAATTAATTAATTCAAGCAACTTTTTGGAAAAGTCCTCGAACAAATTTTGATTGCAAACATTTTTCCCTGCAGCTTTGTGCTATTATTAAGTAGGAGTGAAGGTTCTTGATTAAGAAAAAAACACACACAGCGGTGATAAACATTGTATTCCAACGCATTTTTATAAAACTTGACGTTTCGTATGTTAGTCAACACACATTTTCAAAAGTGACCGTAACAATTTTTGAAAACTATATATATATCGTAAACATTAGGGGTCTGGAACCTAGACTGAGAAAAATGATCTGCAGCAGTACGTGTCTAGACATAACGAGGAGTAATAGCAATAACTTCTCACTACTAATATTGACATTAAGGGAAGGCTTTAGCTCTTAAATGAACAAAGTCTCTTTAATTTTGTAGTGAAAGTCAGTTTTTCCGCACGCTAAAATGTCAAAGTGATCCCATTTAATGTCGTGGCCAGTGGTTTTCACATGATCAGCAATGGCTGATGAATGGTCACTTTAAACTAAACTAAACTAAACTAAACTAAACTAAACTAAACTAAACTAAACTAAACTAAACTAAACTAAACTAAACTAAACTTTATTTCTAGGGCCTTGAAATGTTCTGTTCTCTTTTTATGCAACTGAGTGGAAGGAAGATGCCCCAGCTATATTTTTTCCAGGATGAGTGGGGGGGGGGGGGGGGTGGAGAAAAGTTTATCAGAAATGCTCCCCACCCACCCTCTTCAAGGAATTTATTAAGGGAGGTAAGAAGAGGGGAGGGGTACGTAGGGAGACAGGTAGGGAGACTAGCAAGCAACTTTGATATCTCAACATA
>OX421458.1:6349383-6351883 GCA_949126865.1 Montipora capitata | reverse complement strand
AGAAAGGAGGGGGGGCACTCGAGAAAAATTGGCTTGAAAGGGAGGGCCAGCCGAAAAAAATTCAAGGAAAGGCAGGGGGGGGGGGGGTCGGACAAAAAAATTAGATTCAAAATCGGATAAGAGATGTTAACAAATTGAAGAAAAATTGTGCTCTTTTATTTATAACAAATATGCTAAAACAGTTCCAGGTTAACAAGAAAACGTCTCAACAGCTTTTTTATTTTGACAGTGAACGTACCATAATAACAGTTTTGAATAGTAACAACTTTCTTTTCATTCATAAAAATGTTGTTGCCAAGCACAAATAAGATGTGGAATATGCAGACGAGCGGCCAGCTACAACACGCTCAGGACGAGTAGTGACAAGGAGAGCTGAAATTGACTTTTCATTCTTTTGAGTGAGGATTTGTTAAAAGCGGCTTTCTAGCTTTCAGGTTTCTTTCGATAAATTACATGAAATGTAACAAAACGAAATTTTAATGCAGTAACTTTTTAAATGCCATATGTATTTTTTTTATTCAAGGGGGGGGGGGCTTCCAAAAAATTACTCGACTGATTGGGGGGGGGCATGCGTGCGAAAAAATCGGAAATTGGGGGGGGGGGGGGGGTAATGCATTTTTCAAATTACACTCCTCCAAAACCCACCAGTCCCCCTACCCCATAAAAAATGAACAGTCCCCTAAAAGACAGTGTCAAATTCAGATTTTGGATATTTAAGAATTCTTAAAGTTGTTCTGTTCAAATGCTCGGAGATATTAGCTACATGTACTATAGCTAATGATACTTACGACAGCTATGGCATAAAATAACTGTTTTAAGATACCAAACAGAGGCTTAAATGTCTAAATATTTTGTTGAGAATTTAAGTTACTATACTTGTAGGGTGTTCTAGCTCATAATTCATAAAAGAATTTTCAACATCTTACCACTGAGCTAAACAGCAATGTGTAATTTGGCAAGAATTCCACACAATTTTTGCAGGCGTCTTCTCCAAGAGTTGTAATAACATTGACAATTTCACCTTCCACTTCTTTGCCCAACTGAAGCAGGTTATACAACCAGAGGCTGGTGGTTATGACAAGGAGAAATGTCATCACAACTGCAATAAATAGCTCCTACAAATAACAAGCAAGTCCAAATTTGATTAAGAAATTCATTATAACTTCATTGGATGAAAAACACAATCGATATCAAATAAGTTAAGACAGCCTACAACAGGGTTGTACAATTTTTGCATCCTAAAATTCCATGACTTAGTCACTGTAAAATGATGTAAATTGTAATTTTGTCAGAAACATAAATGCAAATTAGTGGGAAATGCTAAATATAGTGACAGAGCTCCTGGAGGGGGAGATTGGAAACTAGACATTTCAGAGGCCTTTTTCTCAAAACCTAACACCAATTATTGCTGAACAAGATGGGGTCATTATTGTGATGTAATAAGTCACCGTGGGAATGGGAAAGGCCTGTAATAGACCTTATTCATAAATGGCGGTCACATTTATAATTCTTTTGTCCACTTGCAAATTAGCCTACCAAGCCTCATTTTAGAGCAAGAAACCTTTTCAATTCACTGTATGGTATCGAGGCTTGGTAGGCTAATTTGCACTTCCACAAAAGAATTATAAATTGGCCGCCATTTATGAATAAGGTCTATAACACACTTTATTTTCCCTTTAGTTGCTTATATCTCAAAAACATTGACTCATTGACCCCCACTTTTTATCGCTGAAAAGTGATCAGAAGGCCAAGATCAAACTTTCTGGAAAGTTTTAAAAAACTTATGTAGTTCTGTACAGAATTTCTTTACACTTTGCAGAAAGTTTCATCTGATCATTTTTCAGCAAGAAAAAATGGGGGTCACCGAGTTTGTATTTGAGATATAAGCAACTAAAGTCAAAAGATAGGGTGTTTTTTTCTAGGCTTTTCCGGTGCCAAGGTAACTTATTACATCACAATAATGACTGCATCTTGCTTGAAAATAATCGGGTGTTTCATATGGTACTTATTATATATAATTATATAACGTTGCTTATTATGTGATAAAGCGTAGTAGTATCAAACCTTTTAAGTGTTGAAACTGGCTTGAGCCACCTTAAAGTGTAAAACACAATCATACTTTCACGCACTTACTGTAATCAAAACCTTATTGGACACATTTTCATTTCCTTGTACCACACAGGAAACTGACAGCATTGTTATAGCAGCAATACAGGTTAATGTAGTTGAATATACAAACAGTTTGGCACAGACTTCAATGGCAGGATCAAAGCTGAAGCTTTTGAGTGGTTCACTTTCATCAGTGTACACAACAGTTTTATTGGTGTATTCAAAAGGGTATTCGACTGTAATGTTGAAACTGTTTGTACTGTTTTTTACATAAATGCCTCCCATGTCACTGTATGTAACAATCATAGGGATAATAGTAACAGCAAGGGCCTAAAAAGAAAAAAATAATAATAATCAGAAAATTATTGGAGGAGACCAAGCTTGATTTACA
>OX421458.1:6344383-6346883 GCA_949126865.1 Montipora capitata | reverse complement strand
TAAACCTTTTAAGTACAATTTCTTCCCATGGTCTCTCTCACATAACAAGCATATCACTTAACACTCCTCTTTCTGTCAATCAATAATAATAATAATAATAATAATAATAATAATAATAATAATGATAATAATAATAATAATAATAATAATAATAATAATAGTAATTATTATTATTATCATTATTATTATTACTCCTCTTTCTGTCAATCAATCAATCAACTTCCGGTTTCTGACACAAATTTAATCCTTATAGATTATTTCTTTCGACAATGAACAACAACTTGTTTAAATGTATGGGCACTACAAATGGCATGGCTGTTTTCACTTCTGGACGAATGATAATGATGAAATCAGCTGAATCGTCACATTCTGGTAAAAGATCGAGGTTGTGTGACAAATTGGTTGAGGTGACCCGTTGGTCCATCGCTTTTCAAAACCGACTGGTTCTTTAATTTTGCAATGCATTTTTTGTTATTTGTTGTGAATGCCATGCACATTCTTGTAGCGAGAAAATCAAGTTTCAACAAAAATGACCCCGGCTCCTGCCCAGTGTTTTGGCCGCTACCGCATTCTTCAATATGCCTTGTCTTTTGGCTTTGACCTGCCAGGACATGTTCTGCTTACGTCATTAAAAAGTCTTAATGAAAATTCGGGACACGGAATAATGAGAAAATAAGTAAATTTTATCTCTTGGATTCATTCTTTCTAAGACGCGCTAAAACTGCTCAAGTCATCCTGTTGCATGCATGATGAATGTACTTCTACGTGATGGATTATAGTTAAATTGTTATCTTTGTCAGTTTGAATGTAGAAAACAATTAAATGAACAACGTATTCCTTACCGTAAAATTTTGAAAACCCGACGGCAATTTATCGATAAATACAAAAGCATTAAATAGTATCGCAAAATCTTTAAAAGCTGTCGTTCAGAACGTAACACATCCAAAATTGCTCTTAACGTGAAGTGTAAACAATTTTGCCGCAAGAGTACTTAGATTTTCAGTTAATTTCCGTGTAATCAACTCCTTGAGACAATACAGGGCCAGTTTAGCCAAATTCGTCGATAAGTGAAAATTTCTGCTTGAATTATCTTTTTTTCTGTACGGCAATAACAGATAAATTTATTTACAAGTTCGCGCCTCACGGAACCACAAGCCACAAGCGTTCCAACGTGGAAACACTGCACTGATGTTGTACTTACAATTTCCATAACCTTTATCCAAAACAAAGGATGCTTGAAAATCTTCTTTCGCGATTCCCCTCGATAGAGGAGTGCCATCATTCCATGAGGTGAGAATTAAGCTTGTTGTAAAAACTAGTTAGAATCGAAAATGTAACTTGACCTGCTATTGCGAAAGAAGTGGGGATTAGTGTTAGCAATGGAGGAAGAGCGGCAATTGCATCACCCCACCTATAGCGCATCGGCTGTTGTTTTCGCGTAATTTGATCGCAAGGGCAAAAAGCCAGGGGCGTTTACCATTTGTCAAGAAAAACCGAAAATTCCGGTTGGAAATTCAAATGGTACAGCTCATTCTACCGGAATGTTTCCGAAAAAGATGGAAATCCTCAGACGTATTCCTCTTTTCCCATTCCAACCGGAATGACCGGAAAATCGCTGTACCATTTGTGAACTCCCACTCGGCCCGGTTCACCTCGGCCCCGTTTCCCGCCTTTCACTGAAGATTTTTCAAAATGGCTGCCTCTGCAGCGTGGCAATGCACGGTGTGTGGAGCAATTTTGCAAACCACCTCCGAGTTCCTAAATCATGACTGTGCAGGTGAGTAAATAACCAGCTTGTCCTTTTTTGTAGCGTAGTGCGGCCGAAAATAAGCTTTTGTGGGTTAAAAAATCGTAGCACAAAATTGTCAACATTACAGCTGGCAAAGTTCATCTAGGGCCTGTACTACGATTCAATGTTATTGAGAGAGTTTGCCAGCTTTTACCTTAGTTGAACCGTAACTAGATGTGTGTAAAACATAAACAAACCAACAAACCCGTTTTGTGAAGTAGTCAAATCGGTAGTGCAAACCAGGGGCACTGCAAACATGTGATGAACCACATACAAATAACTGTGGTCTAGTGTAGAGCTGATTTACTAAACAATTGACTGTATCAGGTGGTTGGTTGTTCGCAGTTTTTGTATTTCTGTGTTGGTAATGAAAATACCTTTGATTTAGGAGCCCTTAGCCCTGAATTACCCATGGGGATTCAGAACCTATGGTCTCTTATCATGAAAATCAACCAGTGGAGAAGGTAGCTGAAGTGACAACCTCAAATGTGTTGGAAAGATGGGAAGACTCCCACGTGAAACTTCTGATTTCGTGTTATAAAGAATATAAGCACTTGTTTGGCAAAGGTAAATCAACAAAGAAGGAAATTTTTGGCAAGATAGCATTCAGCTTCAACAAACAAGCACCCAACAGTCTTGTCACTGGCGAGCAATGCATGCGTAAATGGACCAAACTTGAAACCAAGCTCAAGGAAGTAGAGGACCATAACA
>OX421458.1:6324383-6336883 GCA_949126865.1 Montipora capitata | reverse complement strand
ATCATATACTTAATTTAAAATTCTTACGACCATTCCGCCCGTAGATAGGAATTAAAGGACTTTATTGTAAAATGGTATTCACGAAATCTTTGTACGTGTATATGCAGTGAACTCAAAAATATAACCGAAGAACTAAATATCCCACAAGGAGTAGTTCTAGCACGTTATTTTAGTTACAAGGAAGTCAGAACATTAATCAAGCGTGTCAATTTATTTGTGACTTGACTGACGTTTTCCTTGCAGAAATGTATATTTACATTCGGCGGAACTAAACGTTATAAGGGGCAGTGACAAATAAAGTAAATATTTTTCTGTTGGTATGAAACACACATGTGCCCCAGGCCATTCATAGAGTCTTTTGTTTCTAGCATAATATGAGGTTTGACAGTTTTAATGTATTCATGTCAGCTCTCGAACTTTCAATTCTTGTAAAAGGCTCATTCATTTTTGAAAGTTAGAAAACATCTCTAGAGGGCAAGAGGTCTTTCCCACTTGATGGCGTTTTGGGTTTTTGCACCAGGCCGTGCACAGTCCATATAACCTGAGATGTGTATTTGCTGTGTACTTCGAGACTTGCAATTGTCTCCTGGTTGAGCTATCAAAAGGCATCAAAATTCTCAGCTGCACACACACACACACACACTCCTTTGAATCATAGTTAGTCGACCCTAACCCTCGCTAACTATGTTTGAATGAGACGTGAATATAAATAAACAGGAAAAGTGTTGTCAAAGAGATTTTTTGAACGTTAAATTAATAACTTTTAAGCATAAAATGCCGGAATCAATGAAAGACATCTAAACATGCATTGCCTTTAAAAATGACCTTATGGATGCACTATACGTTTTATGAATGAAGCAAATAGCACATGGGTTGTTGTTTTTTTACTTGAAAAGTCTTCTTAGCACCTGTCAGAGGCCTATCTGCGCATGTGTGGTACGAGCAGCATTTAATTTAATTGGGAAGTTTAATTAAGCAAGAACGATGGCAACGACAACGACACAAAGAAGGCATATTATTGGTTAAAAAAGGAAAAATAATTGTGTTGCTCGTGCGGCACGCTCATCATGTGTATTTCTTTGCTGTACTCCACAAAACACCAACGTGAAATCACCAAATGTTGGGTTTTGACGACAACGCGAGCTTCCAACAACGAACAATTCATTTTCTATTTTTACTTCAACATCCAGTTACAGGACAGTTCGCCCGTTTGTACAAAGTGATCATGAACAAGACGGAATAATCGAGAAATACTTGCGATAGCGCTAAGTTATCTTTTGTAGTGACGTTTTTTTTTAGGTTGCCATTGTCCTTGTTTAAAGTGCCTTTTATTTTTGTTGCAGCAGGTAAATTTTTACGGTGTCACATCAAATGTCACTCAACTTGTTTTTTTTTTTCTGGGCTTAATAACCTTTGTGCGTGTCAGCAGTTTGCGTCCTAAATTATCCTACTAAGACAGTTCCAAAGCCGTTAAAAGGGCTGCAAGGTGATCCAGTTTGCAAGACAAGGCCATCTTACTTCAGCGAAATGTTTGAGGAAAATATTACCGGAAATTCCCGAGAATTCGACGATATGCTGATGTGCTATGCAAAATTAGATGGTAGTTCCCAACACAGCAAGTTGATAAATATTGTAGCTTTCAATATTGTTCTCGCCATGACTGCCATCACTGGAAATACTCTGATTCTTATCTGTCTTCACAAGGACATCTCGCTTCACCTTCCGTCCAAACTCCTTCTTCGTAATCTGGTGACAACTGATTTACTAGTGGGGTTCGTCTCACAACCATCCCAGGTCGCTTTCTGGGTGTCTTTGCTGCTCGAACTACGACAGGTGTGTCGCTACATCCTTGCTGTAAATCGTACAACGGGCAATATTCTTTGTGGAGTGTCTTTGGCCACAACAGCCGCCATTAGTGTGGATAGGCATCTGGCTCTCTCGCTAGGACTCAGGTACAGAGGGTTTGTAACTATTAAGCGAGTTTATGTAGCGCTTATCGTGATCTGGGCTACTGCATTAGCAGGCGTCTTACCAATTCTTTGGAATGACACTACAAGGTTGATTTCGATGATAACTGTTTCTTCGGGATGTCTTTTAATAATCATTTACTGTTACTCGAGGATTTTTATTCGGTTGCGAATCCTTCAAAATCAAGTTCACGCGATTCCAGCAACCAGTCCAGTTTTCGTAAGGCGATACCAAAAGACAGTTACTAGTGCAATGTTGGTGCAAGTGGCATTAATATTTTGCTATTTGCCACACATTGCCGTGACGCCTTTAAGATATCGAGAACTAAGAAGAGGAGAAATTTCTTCCTTTTTCTTTGCACATACAATAACTTTGACTTTAGTTTATTTCAACTCATCGTTAAATCCATTTCTTTACTGTTGGAAGATCAAAGAAGTGAGAGATGCTGTTAAAGACACATTGAGACAGCTGTTTTGTTTCCCAATTCAACGTGAGTAAATTATATTACTCTCCAAATCAGGATCACCCGGGACGATCCCTGGACGATCCTCGCGACAGAAACGACCAGTCGTCCGAGATAGACTCCAGTTCTATCCTTGCGACAGGGACGACCGGAAAAGACTCTCAAGCGATCGCATATTTTTAATGGAAACCGGGTTCAAAGGATAGAAGTGACAGAAGCGTTGGGACATATCCCAGGATGCACCTGATTGTTTACACGTGCTTCGGCAAGGAACTCGAATAACACCTCTACATTTATGGAAGAAATACAGGGATATGAATGTCTATAACACATTTTCGAAGGATTATAAGAACAGAAGAACCAGAGAAAACGATTGGCCAGAAATTCGGTCTTATTGCAGAGGAAGCCGACAATAAGTATAAGAACACTCGCACTAGTTATACACGCTATCTGAAGAAAGTGAAAAGCGTTCCTTCTGGTTCAGGAAGGGACGCTGTCCCAAAGACTGGGGAGTTTGCAAACCTACAATGGCTCGATCAACACATAAGCCACAGAAAAAGTGCGTCTAACTGGTCAAATCATGAGAGCGATGAGGAAGAAGCTTCGCAACTCCAAGAAGACGATCAAATGAACAACAGCTCAAGCTCGACGCAAAGCCATAACAATATCGACGATACAGAGCAAGACTCAATCGATTCGCCTGCGTCTTCTGAGTCAAGGCCAACTTCAAATCAATCGTCTACTAGTACAAACGAAGTGGCAGTGGTGGTAAACCCAAAGAAACCAACGGCATCTGCATTGAACACAACAAAGCGTCCATGGGCAGCAGCTAATCGCCGAAAAGGAAGCACGAAAGAAGACGTTGATCTGGCAATGATTCAAATTGCAGAAAAACTCTTGCAAGAGCCATCAGAAAAGACTCCATCAGTTGATAAAGATGATGAAGAAATGCTTTTTGCAAGGAGCGTTGCAAAAAGACTTAAAAAACTCCCAGAAAGAGCAAAGGAGTTTGTGAGGATTCAACTGGAACAGATAATGTTCCAAGCTGAATTTGCACCAGCACAACAGTTTCCTGCTCCAGTCAACCCAATGCATTTGGGCTATAATCACACAGACTATCAACCACAGTATGGACATCGATATCATCCTGGTAGTTCTGATTACACCCCAAACCTACAATCACTATATAGTCTATACAAATCATCATTTTTTACCCTCTATTGTTACTGTTTCTACATGTATGAACATTGTTGACAGAGATTGAAATATATGACAGCATAAACAGACTGAGATACCAAGATATGCTATTTTTTATAAAGACACATGTATACTATACGCAAGATTATTTTTCCAATAATTCTAGTTACTGTTTCTACAATGTATAGATATGGACAGGTGCAAATTTAGTTCTGTAAATATTCAATTTTTCAGGCTATTGTCGTCTTTTATCTCTTGAACGAGTGTATGGAAGATTTCAAGACGTTCTCTTTTCTGGAATATCGGCCGAACCCAAAACCGATGCTTTCTTCGATGTTCTCTCTCTCTTCTTCTTCGCAAAACATCACGGAGAAGCAAATAGCAAGCCAAAAGTCTTCTTCTTCGATTGACTGCCGCCATTTTCATTTTGATTTAGGCGGCAAAAAAATTTCTAGTGCCAGTCTTTTTTGCCGTTTGATCCGATACAGACGATTTAAGAATCGCTTCAATCGCGTCTGTCGGTTTTTCACCTCGGAAAGCTCTTTTCAAGCGACAGGGACGACTATTTGGAAACCGGGCTGTAGATTTACGTTAGGCGGAACTAAACGTTATAAGTGGCAATGACAAATAGTGTAAATATTTGCATGTTGGTATGAAACGCACATGTGCCCCAGGCCATTCACAAAGTCTTTTGTTTCTAGCATAAATAAGGTTTGACAGTGTGTGCGTGGTTTGAATGTATCATGTCAGCTCTCGAACTTTCAACTTTTATAAAAGGCTCATTCATGTTCGAAAGTTTTTATTCATCTCTAGCCCCCAAAGTTTGGGGGCTAGCAGTGTTTCCCACGTGATGGCCTTTTGGGTTTTTGTATTAGGCGGTGCACAGTCCATATAGCCTGAGATGTATTTGCTGTGTACTTAGAGACTTGTCTCCTGGTTGAGCTATCAAAAGGCATCAAAATTCTCAGCTGCACACACACTCCTGTGTTTGAGACGTGAATGTAAATAAATAGGAAAAGAGTTTGCAAAGAGGTTTCTTGAACGTTAAATTATTAACTTTTTAAATTCATTTTTTGCTTAAAGTTTATGCTTAAAAGCATAAAATAACTTAAAGACATCTAGACATACATTTTATGAGGTTGACGGCTAACAATAGAGTTATTTTCATAGAGTTATGACATTAGAGTTAGAGTTAAGTTTCCAAAATCCTGAATTCAAGATTTTGTAAGGCCTAAATCCTTAATTCAGAAATACAGAAAGTATCCTAAACATGCATAAAAGCTAACCTTAGGCCTAACGTTAGCTTTTATGAATGTTGGCTGAGGAGTTTGGAAACTTAACTCTAACTCTACGACATAACTGTATGAAAATAACTCTAAGAAAAGCTGTCCCCGCATCTTATTTTAAAAAAAATTCCTTAAGGATGTACTATACGTTGATGAATATTAATGAGGCAAATAGCACGGTTGTCTTTTTCACTTTAAAAGTCTTAGAGGTCTGGCACCTGTCAAAGGCATATCTGCGCATGCGTGGCACGAGCCGCATTTCATTTAATTGGGAAGTTTAATTAAAACAACTGAGAAAGATGGCAACGACAACCACGCAAAGAAGGCATATTATTGGTTAAAAAAGGAAAAATAATTGTGTTGCTCGTGCGTCACGCTCATCATGTGCATTTCTTTACCGTACTCCACAACACACCAACGTAAAATCACCAAATGTTGGGTTTTGGTGACAACATGAACTTGCAACAATGAACAAAAATAATTCATTTTCTATTTTAACTTTAACGTCAGAATACCCGTTCTTACCCATCCAGTTACAGGACAGTTCGCCCGTTTGTACAAAGTGATCATCGGAACAAGACGGAATAATCGAGAAATACTTGCAATAGCGCTAAGTTATAGCGATGTTTCTCGTGACGTCATCTATTGTTATTAATATGCCAACCAGAACCTAATTGGCTGTTGGAACAATGACTTCTTTTGTTCCGTGGTTGGCAAATTTGAATATCAAAAGAAATGTGACGTCAATGTTTGTAAACAAGAAATATCGCTATATTTTGTAGTGACGTTTTTGTTGAGGTTGCCATTGTCCTTGTTTAAACTGCCTTTTATTTCTGTTGCAGTATGTAAATTTTTAAGGCGTCACATCAAATGTCACTCAACTCGTTGATTTTTTCCGGGCTTAATCACCTTTGTGCGTGTCAGCAGTTTGCATCCTAAATTACCCTACTAAGCTTAAGACAGTTCCAAAGCCGTTAAAAAGGCTGCAAGGTGACCCAGTTTGCAAGACAAGACCACCGTACTTTAACGAAATGTTGGAGAAAAATATTACGGGACATTCTCGAGAATTCGACGATCTGCTGATCTGCTCAGCAAAATTAGCTGGTGGTTCCCAACACAGCAAGTTGATATATATTTTAGCTTTCAATATTGTTCTCGCCATGACTGCCATCACTGGAAATACTCTGATCCTTATTTCACTTCACAAGCACACCTCGCTTCATCTTCCGTCCAAGCTCCTTCTTCGTAATCTGGCGACAACTGATCTACTAGTGGGTGTCGTCTCACAACCATCCCAGGTCGCTTTCTGGGTGTCTTTGCTGCTCGAACTACGACAGACGTGTCGCTACGTCTTTGCTGTAACTCGTACAACGGGCAATATTCTTTGTGGAGTGTCTTTGGCCACAACAGCCGCCATTAGTGTGGATAGGCATCTGGCTCTCTCGCTAGGACTCAGGTACAGAGGATTTGTAACTATTAAGCGAGTTTATGTAGCGCTTATCGTGATCTGGGTTACTGCATTAGCAGGCGTCTTACCAATTCTTTGGAATGACACTGCATGCGAGGTTGATTTCGATGATAACTGTTTCTTCGGGATGTCTTTTAATAATCATTTACTGCTACTCGAGGATTTTTATTCGGTTGCGAATCCTTCAAAATCAAGTTCACGCGATTCCAGCAACCAGTCCAGTTTTCGTAAATCGATACCAAAACACAGTTACTAGTGCAATGTTGATGCAAGTGGCATTAATGTTTTGCTATTTGCCACACATTGCCGTGACGCCTCTAAAATATCGAGAACTAAGAAGAGGAGAAATTTCTTTCTTCTTCTTTGCAGAAGCAATAACTGTGACTCTAGTTTATTTCAACTCATCGTTAAATCCATTTCTTTACTGTTGGAAGATCAAAGAAGTGAGAGGTGCCGTTAAAGTGACATTGAGACAGCTGTTTTGTTTCCCAATTCAACGTGAGTAATATTAGTCTACAAATGAAGTAGGGGACATAAACACTATTTTATTCCCATTGAAATTGCGCTTCAACGATTTAATTAACTCCTTTTTTCCCGCTATTTTCCCGCGCCAATTTCGCTATATACTCTTTATGAGCAGCCACAGACAACCCACGAGACACCACAGAACGCAGATGAGAGCACCTGGTCTCGTTGTTGTGTGTGTGGCACCTCTCTCTGTGAAACTGTCAATTCTTTAATTAATGAAATCTTAGTGACTGTTGTATGTAGCAAGCGAGAAAAGCTATTGACAATGTTAGCATAAATTTAAATAAAATTAATTTCATGTTTTCATGTTGTGACTTCACTGAACACGTTCGTAGTATTCTAAAACCGTTCAATACTGGTAAAAATGATATGTTTTGCGGTCATTTTTTTCCAAATCTGTGCTGTTTTGGCACCACACCATAAATATTGTTGATGAATCTCCACTTTTCTACCGAGTGATTTATCCAGTTTGCAATATTTCGAAAGAAAAAAGAATATTTTTCCCGAACATTTATCAACTTTGCAATATTTATCAAAATTTATCAATTTTTTTACTAAACAATCACGCAAAATGACAGTAGAAATTTCCAACGTCTTTTCTCATAGAAGATCAAAGAAAATGGCGACGGAAATTTCCAACGTCATTTTTCACAGAAGATAAAGGAAAATGACGGCGGAATTTTCCAACGTCATTTTTAACAGAAGATGAGGCAAAATGACTGCGGAAATTTCCAACGTCATTTTTAACAGAAGATAAAGGAAAATGACGGCGGATTTTTTCAACGTCATTTTTCACAGAAGATGAGGCAAAATGACTGCGGAAATTTGCAACGTCATTTTTAAAGAAGATCAAGCAAAATGACGGCGGAATTTTCCAACGTCATTTTTGGCAAAAGTAAAACAAGACTACCTGAAGTGAAAATCTTCGACTTTATTGTCTAAGGACGAACTTAACTCCCACGGACTAAAAACGAGATATTTCACACACTCATGAAGATTCTAAGCTTGAAGACAATTCACTATATAGACATGAAAAAGAAACCATATGAACCTCGTTTATGGGCTGCTCATGGAATGTTTTCACCAAGATGACTAACATTTTTTTCCCCGGAAAGACGTTAAATAATTACTTACTCTTGTTTTAATTGAAATGTAACTTTTATGTACAGTATTATGACAAATAGAAAGCTACGGTTAGTCCCTCCAGTCGTTGCAAACCAATAGAGAAATATGTCAATACTGAGGAAAAAAAGTTTTTTTGATTACAAAAATAATTCTGCTCTCTGTCGTTAGCCACAAACTTGGCTCTTAATCGTCTGCGAACTATAGCACAAGTAAAACCGAGCGAACAAATATGAACATCGGTAGCCCCATTGAAATCTGCAAATAGTTCTATTTGCTGCAAACGGCACTCACTAATAATGCTACATTCGTGCTTTGCATCGACCAGTATCAAATCACCAATTCAGTCTGTAAAAGAACATGAAATGAAAGAAATTTTATCAGAACTACTTTTGGCTGACAACTAGTTTTGTTTTGTTTTTTTTTCAATGAAACATTCTCTCTGTTACCTTCAACCGTTCGCCTTTCTTGTCACTTTTTGAAGGGGAAATGTTCAGAACACATCCACGCTCTTTGTCATCCCGCTTGAGAGGACGGTCAGGGAGTTGTGAATAACAATTTTGACAATCGGTTCCACAAAATACCACTGGTTTCACAAGACCCCAAGCGCCCGTTAGTCATTATTATATTAGCTGAAAATCTTGAGTCGCCAAAAGAATCAAAGTGCTAGCTATTTATCTTCATTCTCTATTTCCACTCTGAAATCGCGCGAACCAGTTTATTTGTAGGACGTGAACTGGTATATGAAAGGGATGTGAATGTTAGTCGTCTCGTTTAGGGGTGTAAATTATCTCGGATTTTGGTCTCCCCTAGGGTGATCTGGGCACCTAACGCCATCATATACTTAATTTAAAATAGGAAAATTGTTTGCAAAGAGATTTCACCAGCTGTCTCTGGCTCATAATGAAGTAAAATACGATCATCCAGGTGAGTGTAGTCCTGAGAAGGACTGTTTGAGATGACATTGACTGTTAAGGGGGGACCAATAGAAAATTTTCAAAAATGGCCTTGGTCCCCCCTTTGCTATTTTGCAAAAAAACAGCGGTTTTCGACAATTTTGGAAAATTTGTCATTTCTCGTCTAATAGGTGTTTTTTCATTCCTTTTGTTTGCACAATAGAAATCTACGATAGTTTAGCTTTCCATCCATACTATTTAGGCTATGATACGACTTGTATTACCTATTTTTTTTAGCCCTTCAAAGTTTGCCAAAAAAATCGGCCATTTTTGAACATTTTCCCTTGGTCCCCCCTTTGCTATTTTGCAAAAAACCGCGGTTTTCGAAACTATTCGAAAAATTCTCATTTCTCGTCTAATAGATCTTTTTTCATCTGTTTTTTTGCACAATGGAAATCTAAGATAGTTTAGCTTTCCATCCATACTATTTAGGCTATGATACGACTTGTATTTTCCATTTTTTTAGCCTTCCGAAGTTTGCTCAAACAATCGGCAATTTTTGAACATTTTCCCTTGGTGACCCTTTGCTATTTTGCAAAAAACCGCGGCTTTCGACGCTATTGGAAAAATTGTCATTTCTCCTCTAATCTGTGTTTTTTCATGCGGTTTTTTCTATAATACAAATCTAGGATAATTTAGCTTTCCATCCATACTAATTAGGCTATGATACGACTTGTATTTCCGATTTTGTTAGCCTTTCGAATTTTGCTAAAAAAATCGGCCACTTTTTAATATTTTCCCTTGGTCCCCCCTTTGCTGCTTCGCAAAAAACCGCGGTTTTCGACAATTTTGGAAAAAGTTTCAATTCTCGTCTAATAGGTGTTTTTTCATGCGGTTTTTCGCTCAACAGAAATCTAGTAAAGTTTAGCTTTCCATCCATATTAATTAGGCTATGATACGAGATGCATTACCTATTTTTTTGGCCCTTCGAAGTTTGCCCAAAAAATCGGCCATTTTTAAACATTTTCCCTTGGTCCCTCCTTTGCTATTTTGCAAAAAAACCGCGGTTTTCGACACTTTTGGAAAAACTGTCATTTCTCCTCTAATAGGTGTTTTTTTATCCGGTTTTCTGCATAACAGAAATCTAGGATGGTTTAGCTTTCAATCCATACTAATTAGGCTATGATACGAATTGTATTTTCTATTTTTTTAGGGACCGAACTTTGCTTAAAAAATCGGCCATTTCTGAACATTTTCTCTTGGTCCCCCCTTTGCTATTTTGCAAAAAACCGCGGTTTTCGACACTTTTGGAAAAATTGTCATTTCTCGTCAAATAGATGTTTTCTCATTCCTTTTATTTTGCAGAATAGAAATCTAGGATAGTTTAGCTTTGCATCCATACTAATTAGGCTATGATACGACTTGTATTACCTATTTTTTTAGCCCTCCGAAGTTTGGCCAAAAAATCGCCCATTTTTGATTATTTGCATATTTTGCTATTTTCCAAAATATCGCGGTTTTCGACACTTTTGGAAAAATTGCCATTTCTCGTCTAATAGGTGTTTTTTCATGCGGTTTTTTGCATAATAGAAATCTAGGAAAGTTTAGCTTTCTATCCATATTAATTAGGCTATGATACGAGTTGTATTACCTATTTTTTTAGCCCTTCGAAGTTTGCCCAAAAAACTGGCCATTTTTAAACATTTTCTCTTGGCCCCCCTTTGCTATTTTGCAAAAAACAGCGGTTTTCGACACTATTGGAAAAATTAACCTTTCTCGTCTAATAGGTCTTTTTTCATCCGGTTTTTTGCATAATAGAAATCTAGGATAGTTTAGCTTTCCATCCATACTAATTAGGCTATGATACGACTTGCATTTCCTATTTTTTAGCCTTCCGAAGTTTGCCCAAAAAATCGGCCATTTTTCAACAATTTCCCTTGGTCCCCCCTTTGCTATTTTGCAAAAATCCGCGGTTTTCGACACTTTTGGAAAAACTGTCATTTCTCCTCTAATAGGTGTTTTTTTATCCGGTTTTCTGCATAACAGAAATCTAGGATAGTTTAGCTTTCCATCCATACTAATTAGGCTATGATACGAATTGTATTTCCTATTTTTTTAGCGTTCCGAACTTTGCTTAAAAAATCGGCCATTTCTGAACATTTTCCCTTGGTCCCCCCTTTGCTATTTTGCAAAAAACCGCGGTTTTCGACACTTTTGGAAAAATTGTCATTTCTCGTTTAATAGGTGTTTTGTCATTCCTTTCATTTTGCAGAATAGAAATCTAGGATAGTTTAGCTTTCCATCCATACTAATTAGGCTATGATACGAGTTGTATTACCTATTTTTTTAGCCCTCCGAAGTTTGCCCAAAAAATCGCCCATTTTTGATTATTTGGATATTTTGCTATATTGCAAAAAATCGCGGTTTTTGACACTTTTGGAAAAATTGTCATTTCTCGTCTAATATGTGTTTTTTATGTGGTTTTTTGCATAATAGAAATCTAGGATGGTTTAGCTTTCCATCCATACTAATTAGGCTATGATACGACTTGTATTACCTATTTTTTTAGCCTTCCGAAATTTGCTCAAAAAATCGGTCATTTTTGAACATTTTCCGTTGGTCGCCCCCTTGCTATTTTTCAAGAAACCACGGTTTTTGAGCCTTTTTAAAAAATTGTCATTTCTCGTCTAATAGGTGTTTTTTCATTCCTTTTTTTTTTGCACAATAGAAATCTAGGATAGTTTAGCTTTCCATCCATACTAATTAGTCTATGATACGACCTGTATTACCTATTTTTGTAGCCGTCCGAAATTTGCCCAAAAAATCGGCCATTTTTGAACATCTTCCCTCTTTCCCCCCTTTGCTATTTTTCAAGAAACCACGGTTTTTGAGCCTTTTTAAAAAATTGTCATTTCTCGTCTAATAGGTGTTTTTTCATTCCTTTTTTTTTTTTGCACAATAGAAATCGAGGATAGTTTAGCTTTCAAACCATACCAATTAGGCTGTGATACGACTTGTAGTACCTATTTTTTTAGCCTTCCAAAGTTTGCCCAAAAAATAGTCCATTTTTGAACATTTTCCCTTTGTTCACCCTTTGCTATTTTGCAAAAAAACCGCGGTTTTCGACACTATTGGAAAAATTTTGATTTCTCCTCTAATAGATGTTTTTTCATCAGGTTTTTGCACAATAAAAATCTAGGATAGTTTAGCTTTCCATCCATACTAATTAGGCTATGATACCACTTGTATTTCTGTTTTTTTAGCCTTCCGAAGTTTGCTGAAAAAATCGGCCATTTTGAACATTTTCCCTTGGTCCCCCCTTTGCTGTTTTGCAAAAAACTGCGGTTTTTGACACTTTTGGAAAAATTGTCATTTCTCGTCTAATAGATGTTTTTTATGCGGTTTTTTTCATAATAGAAATCTTGAATAGTTTAGCGTTTAAACCATACTAATTAGGCTATGATACGACTTGTATTTCCTATTTTGTTAGCCTTTCGAATTTTGCTCAAAAAATCGGCCATTTTTTAACATTTTCTCTTGGTCCCCCCTTTGCTGCTTTGCAAAAAACCGCG
>OX421458.1:6311883-6319383 GCA_949126865.1 Montipora capitata | reverse complement strand
TCAGAGTGAAGGTATAATATTTCCCAAAATATTTCAAACACAAATGTTTCCTTAATAAGTTCGTTATTCCCGAATTTACCACCTTGCAACAATCCCTACAGCAAAATAAAAAAGCATAAAATTCAACTTTATAGCTTGCTATAGTTTTGTTTCGGATTTGTTTTTTATGATTTTTCCTCCGAACCGGGATCCCTAGCCAGGTAACTAGAAATTCTCAGTTTCATTTAGAGCTTGTTCACAACACAACTTCAAACTTGAGTGTGCTTATCGCATCCTTGAAACCTTCGAGACCTCCTCAAAATTGTTGAAAAGCCTATTGAGGCTAATAATGATCTTTGAGTTAAATTTGACCAATTCACGCCGCGAGCGCGAGAAAAAGAGAACCACTCCGCAGGGCTGAATACGCGATGTGGAGTGTTATAAAATTCCACATTCTCGCGCGTAACGCTTTCTCTAGACACCTCTAGAAATGTTGTTTAGTGAAGAAAAACAAAGTTATCTTTGGTTAACTCAGAGAACTTGCAGAAATACCTCCAGCCTGCATAACAGGCGCTTTATCAGGGGCACCCAACGACGGTTTCCCCCCGAATTACTTTGAAAAGACTTTTTAGGCTATCCAGAGTACTTCTAGATCTCTAGAAATGTTTTCTAAGTGGCGCTAAGAAATTTATATATGTTCGGGCATCCTAGGGTAACTTGAGTCTTTTCGAAGTAACGAGGGCTTCAGTGTTATTTTCCCGAACATTTTAGCAGCAATTCAAAGTTTTCCGAAAGTGATAGTTTTTCGGTTCCTTTCTGCATGGCATTTTCGATTCCGAAAATTTTAGGCTTCCTTTCTCTACGAAAAACAACCTAACCTGGGGAGTGAAATGGGAAAAATGAACTTCAGAAAATCGGAGGGAATTTATTACATAAGCTTCGAAAATTGTGTACATGAATGGAACGGTCATCTAGAAATTTTTAGCCTTCCTCAAGCTATAGAAAATCCTAGGCAATGTTTGCTTCTCCGAACAGATATTTCACAGGGTGCCCCTGCTTTATGAGCTAGGCTAGGCGAAAGCGGCATTTTGCGCGAGGCGCGAAACGCGACGAGGGGAGGAAAAAATAAAGCTTTATCTTTCTTTATCCCTCGTTTCGCGCTTTGAGCAAATGCCGCGTTCGCCTCGCTTGGCTCATAAAGCACCTGTTATGCAGGCTAGAATACCTCTTCACATTTATAAGATAAGGTGTCATTGATTTGTTAGAGCGGGGAGAGACATTTATAACGTGCAAATAGTCACGAACTGAAAGGTAACTGACTGATTTGTAACAAGGACTCAGCCTGACAAACAAGAAATGATCTCACTCTCCGAAAAGGAACGCTCTTTTAAACATAAACAAACTTCAAAAATAAGCAAAGAAAGCAAAACAATGAACAAAATAGATTTTTTCTTGACTTAGTTATTCCGGCGAGAACAAATGGTGAATGATTCACTTCTGGAAGCAGCCTCTGAGGAGAAGTGAGAACACCGTTTAGGCAGAACTCTGCACTTTGTGTACTTTACCAGCCTGTTCACAGACTCTCTCCATTTTTAGATGCACGTATAAAAAAAAGCGCGTTCCGCCCTCTCTCACGGGCAATCGCTTATCTTGTGCGCGCACCAAATTCCCAAAACAGAAAAAACGTCTGTGAGCAGGGTAGCATTTCGTAATACTAGACGGGAATAATTCAATTAAAATGAAATCGTAGAGGCACGTGCAATAGTAAGTTGCGAAACACTTCGTGACAATATATGAATTTTATTACAGGAGCATTTGACCTGGAAATGTTATATTAATATTGTTCCCAGAGTCGAATATTTCTACACTGATGATCTATAAACAGACGTAGGGTTGTACATTTTTTCATTGGGACAGCTGTAATTGTTTCTTAATCTGTTTACAATGTGTACAAAGTATAGTACGTACAGTCGTATGTGACAAGCTAGCGTGACCAATCTCTGCGCGTTTGTTAAATTATGCGTCATATGATCTTGTTATCCTGTCTAGTATCTGATTTGTTCGCTCAATAAGAGTAATACTCACCTTGTTAACTGTGTGGTTTGAGCAGTGGTTAATTTTCATCATTGTATGTTATTTTCGGACCAAAACATAATCGGGTTTCATTATTACAGAAGCGTCTGATGACGCGTAATAAGCGCTGCGTGGGAAGTGTTTAGATAGCTCAAGCGCTGAAGTTGCTGGACACATTTTGGTCGAAATCAGTTATGGATGAGTTGCCACAAACAGATTAAGAGATGGATTTAACTTCTCTCACAACAAGCAATGGTAAGTTGTTCGTTCAACAAAACTTTGCGTTAAAAATATGAATTCATTCAGCGGGCCGTCTAATTTGCATACGTTTTATTTACTCAGATACTCAAATTGCTTACTTTAGTGTGAGAACTGTATTGGATTCCCAGAGCTAAAACTTTCCAGTAACTTAGTTCAATAGTCAAGGTTTTATTCTATATGGGTGTTACAAGGAAGCGGCATATACCAGAGGGCTTTTACAACAGTTAAAGTTCGCCTTCATTTATTAACATTTCCAGAGATACAAATTTGACCTTTTTAAACTTGTCGATTGTAATTGTTAAAAACTTCTTTCTTCAAATTTTCTTTCATAAAATTAAAGGGTAAGTATGTAATAATTCTCGGCTGAAGTTTTGATGTTAGGGATTGTTTCTTATGCGTTCAACGTTTTCTCGAAGTTGCGGTCGGATTCCGTTGTTTTGAGTACGAAAAACCAGCAAAAAATCGATTTTTCAAACTTTTAGTAATTTCTCCCGTACAATGAATCGCTTGAACCCAAAACTATTTTTTCTTGAATTAGGGTACTAAAAGGGATGTTTTGGCAAAAGAAAAAAAAATTCGATTTTTTCACGAGTGTCTTGCGATTTTCGATTTTCTGGGAAAATGGCTCTTAAATCTTGTTATTATTACAAACAAAAAGCCCATATTATAAATGAAAGCACCTTATTTACATAAAAATTAACCAATATTTTAAGAACATACTAAGAATATCTACTAGGCTGAGAGTCAGTCAAGAACGTCTTTGTTTTGCTCATTTGTTTTCTGTTTTTTGTGAGTGATATGAATAAACTAAAATAAATGGAAACCGACTGTAGTCTAACAGGTCAATTAACCAAACTACTTAGGGAGGTTTTTTTAAGGTTAGAGAGATTTAGCATTGTGTTTACGGCAAACCACAAACGTCAGATTGAAATTTGCGTTTTGTGCAAAATCAATGAAACTTGTTTGATATTAGATCATTCCTCTCTTTCTAGGTACAGATATTTAGGAACTTTCTCAAAGGAGCGAGAAAAGTTAGAAAAAGAGACTTTTCTTACTTTTGTTACAAGCAACAGCGTGCAGTTTGCCGTCTGCCGTATCTCGTCGATGCAATGCCAAATCTCTCTATTAAAAGTGTCAGGTTTTCTTATTATATGATAAAGTGAAGAAAAACTGAGTTTGTAGTCGAACTTAGTATACCACACAACTTTAAGAACATGGTACGGTTATTCCCCTGTTTTGCACTGCGCAGTCTTTACTGCGCATATTTTCTTGCGTCAGTTGCACGCGCACGAGTGCGCGCATATACACATGTAAACTTAAACATTGATGTTCTCGCGACAAAATAAGACTTATATCTCACTGCTCCTGTCCCGTTTCTGTAAATAATAGAGCCTCTCGGACCATTACAGGCTAAGTTTAAAAACTGTGCTCACAATTGATCAAAGTAGTTATGAACTACAGCCTCAAAGCGTAAAAACGGGCATGGGGACCCCGTCTTTTTATTGCATTTCTTTGATGTTCTAGACGTAGGCATCCATTGTGCAGCCTTTCAAAAAAATTCTATTGCTACTTTTATGACGGATGAATGACCTTAAGAACTTTTTTAGGCTCAAATCGCAAACAAACAAAAAATACGAAGAACAACGTTCAGTCTCAACTCTAAAATTACTGGACGTTCTTATAACAAAAAGAGTGTATTACCTGAAAAAAATAAAAAGCGGCCTTTGCTAGTGGGAAGCTACCGTAGAAAAATGACAATTTAATGAACTTTTTTGCCAAAAACAAATTTTAAAAGGTCTTTAAGAAGCGCTTCTGCATTCATTGTCTTATTATGAAAACAAAAGTAATTCAATTCACCGTGTAACGATGGCTTTGCAAATTAAACACTTCAGTTAATAAAAACTAAAAAATGATGAAGCCGAGAATTGTCCGTTACCGTCAAAACGTTCCTTGTCTTGGTTAGCGCTAGCACTGTTTGGAGAAACTTGCCCTGTACCCTTGTTGCGTTCCGTCCTGGTCAGCAAGGAAAGTTGGACCGGTAAAATGCATAGACCGTGAAGAAGTCCAAACACCACGATGCCCATGAACATGCGAAAGAAAATAACATATATCTCCGAGGAGGAGAAGATGAGCACGAACATCCCTAGAAAGGTACTGAAACCTGTGTATTGGAAAACGAAAGGACAACTTGCTTCACAAAAACATATCTTTGCACAAGAGAGATCATAACAATTCTCTATTTCAAAGTCTGGCTGCATCAGTAAAAATTGCGTTAATCATGTGGCCCATTTCTCAAACAGTTGCCAAAGGTCTTCTTACTCAAAGGCCGTTTCTGTATAATTGCAACTTGCTTATCACAAGGAGATGGTCCTTATATTGAAGAAACCTGCGTGGCTACAAGTAGCCTACCCTGAGGTGAGATCACTCGTCTTTCATCAATGTGTCCCGGGTTCGATTCCCGGACTTGACTTGTGGGTTTAAGTGCACCCAAACTCAAATATTTTTCGTTCCTAATATTAAAGTGTATATGACAGATTTTTTCTTATTTACTCAATCAAAAGTTCATGGTTTTCTGAGATTAAAACAATTTTAAAAAATGCATACCGATTTTCCTTCCGCGTCCTTTAACCTTTTAAAAGTCGAATTATCACCTGCGGGTACAAAAGCGCGCTAGCAAGGAGACTGGGGATAGCAGAACTGTGACGTCAAAACAAGACCGCAGGAAATTTTAGGTATAGATATTTCGTTCTTTCGCCTAATTTCATTATTGCACCCAAATACAAGGCATCTCAGAAGCAGTTTCAGCAACATTTGAATCTTTTAAAAACAGGGAAATTCGGACCCTGGAAAATTTTCATTCCTGTTTTGACGTCACAGTTCTGCTATCCCCAGTCTCCTTACTAGCGCGGTTTTGTACCCCACCGGAAGTGAAAATTCCGAGTCTTAAGAGGCGAAAGGATACGGAAGGAAAGTCGTTATGGAATTTTTCTAATTGTTTTTTATCACAGAAAACCATAATGTTTCCATTGCAAACATATGTCCGCATTATTACTCAGAATTTCGCTTTTTCTGTGCCGTGAAAGCCACGTAAGCGTGGCAGAACTAGCAGTAATTTGGACCCACGACTGTGATGTGAGAGGCATGGGTCCATTCTCGATTTTACGTCACAAACTGCTTTGCATTTCTGTTTTCAAAGAAATTTTGCATTGCAAAGCAGTTTGTGACGTAAAATCGAATATAGACCCATGCTACTGCTAGTTTTGATATCTTTGAGCGACCGTCTTGCGCGACAGATAAAAAGCTAAATTTTGAGGTAAGAATCGTCAACATGTTTGCTTTCGGTGGTGAGATCAATACTGTAGATTAAAAATATTTGAGTGTAGGTACACTTTAAGTTTATTGGCAAGAGTCCATAAGCCAAGAGTAAGATTTACCCAAATTGGCCAAGTCCCCATCAGCGTCAGAAAAGTGTATGTAACTAAGTTTTGCGGGAAAATAAACAATAGACCAAATCTTCGAACTCAATGTTGTACCAAATTCAAACCCTTTGGGAATGAAACGGTTTGTTCCAGGTATTTCCATATCATTTAAATGTGAATGCTACATTTTAACACAAATACAATGCACAAAGAATCTTAACCCCGGAGGATTTGAATTGGGTATAACATTCAGTTATCCGATTTGGTCTATTGTATATTTTCCCGCAAAATTTGGTATAAAAATTGTCATTTTCCTGATGCTGATGAGGGCAAACCTGATACCATATTGTTACACCTGGGTAATGGACTCTTGACTTCGGATAGTGTTTCTTCGGATACTCCTGTTTTACCCTCTTATCAAAAAACCAACATTTGATTTGAGTTGTAGTCACCCTATTAGAAGAGAACTTCAGTTCCAAAATTCAAATTCTGATTTTCTCTAATTTTTATCTTCAAGCCGCATAATCAACTTACCTCCCATGAAAACACTGGCACCGAGTGTGCTAACCGATTCCACGACTCGTTGGTCAGCGGTTTCTTCTCTGGACATCACAAAGGCATGCGCAATATGCGCACTATAATCCACGGCGAACCCGATGGCCATAACAAGTATAACCATGGAAACTGCATTCAGGTTTACATCCCAGATGTACATTAGACCGAAAAGTTCAATCACCAGAGCAACGAAATTAACCACTACAAGAATGGTCACGATGCAATCAGCTAAAAAGACGGAGGTGACTATGAGCACAACCAGAGCCGCTATTACAAGGTTCCGAATGGTCTCTTGTGCGATGATAGCGTATTGTTCAAAGAATATGAACGGTCGGGAGACTGGAGATACGTTTAGCAGTGACTTGGTTGCCAAATCGTCTCGAATTGTGAGCATGGCGTTTTTCTGAAAAGTTGACGTTGGATCACTTTTCATGAAAGCCACGATCCGAGAAGCAATCACATGGCTTCCATTGGATGATAGCTTTACGTCTTCCTTGAAACCCGAGAACTGTGGAACGTTAAGAAAGAATTTTAATGCCGGCATAAAATGAGGTCCATTGATACTCATATTATGAGCAATGGAGAACTTTTTCAAAGCCTCAAGCCACGACGAGGTATTCTCGTGATAGTATTTGTTCTCTTTAACAATGCTCGACAGCTTTCTAATCTGCTCTTGGATTTTGCCGTCCTCGTATTTCACATCATCGGTGAGCACGATGCTAACTGGAATGGATAGTTCGAAATACTCCTCCTGAACATTGAGAAACTTGAAGAGGGGAGAGCCGTCTTTTGCTAACATTCTCCTGTCAAACCTAAAGGGAAAAGATGTCATTCTGGGTAAACAAACCATAATAATAATAATAATAATAATAATAATAGTAATAATACAATCTTTTCCATCTCTTTTTTTAAATCAAGATTTAAAATTTTAAAAAGACCATGTACAAATATATAGAATTGATGAAGACGACGAGATAAAATATAATCAATTGAGATTTTAAAAGGCTATAATAACAGAAAAATAGTTGCTAATCATGATAATAAATTAGTTTTATAAATTGACCACCATAAGGAGATTGAAAAGCTTATCATGTAGCAAACTCGTATTTAATTTTTGTGTCGGTAATTTGGTAATTGATACGGCGATCACTTCATGTACTTTAATGATTTCAAAAACTCATTAATAATTCGTGAGCCTAACATACTATCAAAA
>OX421458.1:6304383-6306883 GCA_949126865.1 Montipora capitata | reverse complement strand
CGAAAATCTGGTTTCAAAAAATTTGGAAACTTCCTTACGGTAGCTTGGATTTTCTGTTGTTCTTAAATAAGAGCAGAAAGACGTAAAACCACTATGAAATGAAGGTGATATTTTGGAGGTCCTTCCCAATGGATTTGGCAAAAACTCCATATTTCAGATTTTTCTTACCGGCGAATTGTGCTCTGCATTAGTAATCGCACCTTAATTTGAGAAGTATCATCGGTGACCAGATTAAATTAAAGAAGCTGAAGGATGAGCGCTCACGGCAACCTCTTGTTGGCGGCTGCCAGATGTATCCAATGGGAAGCTCCAGCTATTTTTCGCATCGGTATAAGATGCGCTGCATGGACAAAGCATTTTTCAACGTGCTGAAATTTATGACATTCTAATAACTTCCACAAAAAATTGTCGGCTATATATATCATTGTCGACGAATCGAACACAGCAGAAACATGGACAGGAAAACATTAACGGTAAGTTGAAATCTCAGTTCGATCTTGTAAATATTTTCTCAATTGAATTAATTGTATTACCGCCAATGTTTGCACAAGGCGCGCTATGTTTGGTTGGGAGTTAAGGAAAAAAAAAAAAAAGAAAGGAGCTGTATTCAAGTGTCTAGTCGTTCTAGCGCTGGAGCACTAATTGGAGACACCGTACACTGAAATTAACAATTAACGCAAATCAAGTCAAATGTTGGTTTTTGAGGAGAGGGGAAACCGGAGTACACGGAGAAAACCTCTTGGTGCAGAGTAGAGAACCAACAAACTCAACCCACATATGACGCCGGATCTGGGAATTGAACCCGGGCCACACTGGTGGGAAGCGAGTGCTCTCACCACTGCGCCATCCCTGCACCCCGTAAGTTGACATCAAATCCGTGCTCGTCACACATGATCGGAAATGGGAGGTTTTGAAAATGTTGTGGGGTTAATTGCAAGCGGTTCCTTGCTCGTTCTTCTCGCCCCCTCCCCCTTCTGCTATTTTTCGCGTGGCCATTTACATTCAAACGATCACTCGAAAGTCAACCTCGGTGGAAAGAAGCTTCTAAATTCACCAAACCGTCTGCTACGTAGGCAAAAGAAGAAGTGAAATGAACGCGATGTTTCTCGTATCAATTTACGCCAATTCCGCACGGAATAGGCTGGATCTAGTGGATCCTACCTCTGATGTCAACTTCTCCGAAAACCAATGTTTTCACCCGTCTACACGAGTACGATGAACCTTCGTTTTCAAAAATCTTCGTTTCCGGTGAACGAATACACCGTATTCGTTTGGTGGGGAAGCAAAAATGGTGGAATCAGTAACGATAATAGGTCTGTAATCATACGAGTGACAAAATCTGCGGGAGTCCGATTTGTTTGACAACAAGTATGATTACAGACCAAACTCAGTGGACGGCATGAAGTCCTCTTACCAATTAATCATAAAAATTACAATCTCCGAGAAAAGAAGAAGAGTCAACTTATGAAAGAAAGGGAAAGTCTGCATTAAGAGACTGACAAAGGAGGCGTAAATTGTTTAATGTTGCTCTGAAAGAAAGAAGAAAGCCCCAATTTTTTTTTAAAATTTATTTATTTACACTACTTACAACACTGGTACATCTACTTACACAATTTACAACAATTACACAATTTACAACAATTACACAATTTACAACTACTAAAATCCATTAATTACCATCAAAACTATTTAACAATTGAATTGCTTACGCACTACTTACAATACAATGCACTTACAATTACAGGTGCTACTTACAATAATACAATTGCAATACTTACTCTACAAAACAATATGATTACTTTTAAAACTTTTTTTTCTTTTTAATTATTTCTTAAATAACAACATTTACTTACACCGGAATACAATAATACAATACATTACATAACATAGTTACATGTATTCAGTAAGCTATAAACAAAAAAAAAAAAAAGAAAAAAGTCATTACTACGATTTCTCAGCTAAATTATTAATCTATTCCGTGCATGCATGGCTTCCTTTTAAATCGTTTATATTAAACATGTTTTATTTTAATTTAATTTGTTTATTTTATTGAGGTTTAAGATTTAAAAGGTACTAAAGAAGATAGAAAACTAGGAAATCTTTCTCTTTTTGGCAGTATTTCCTTTGTTTTGCAGGACCATATGTAATATCTGGCAACAAGGAAGTAAAAGTATTGCTTTATGTTAGATAGGGTGTCCGATCTCAGGCCAAATATTATACCGGGAGTGAAAATGTTGGATTTTAGTTTTATTTGATTTTCGGCCAACCATTTTGAAAAGCCCCGCCAAAAACAAGACGTTTCGCTACACGACCAAAATAAATGAAAAAGAGATTCCTTTTCCGTTCTACAAAAGGTACAAATATCGTTTTCTCTAATGCCTATTTTATTTAGAAAATCATTTGTCGCTAAACGCCTATGAAGTAGTTTAAACTGAAAAATAATTAATTTGGTAGATTTAGTGCTGCAGGAAGGGAGTTTGTAAGCCATCTCCCAGTCAAT
>OX421458.1:6289383-6299383 GCA_949126865.1 Montipora capitata | reverse complement strand
TCTGAAAGCTGCAGATGTGACCGAAATTTTAGTATTTTAATTGTTGATGTCAGTTTCAAAAAAGGTTTTTAACTTTGAGAAGGAAATATTTATATATCATTCTCAAATTCTCTTATTTATATTCACAGAAGGGGACGAGAGGGCCCAGGGCAGATTGTGGAGACAAGGGAAAGCCCAGGCAGGCGAAGAAATATATAGGTCAAAAATTAAATCTGGGTTTTAAAATGCTATCAAGGTCTGCACGTGCGCACAACTCGACGCAACCCAACTCAACAGTATCTCATGTTATTACTATTCGTCAAACATCTGAATTTTTAAATTCAACTGAAGATATTCCTTACCAACCGCGTGACGTATGACACAAGCAACCGTTTGTCAAGTTCACGCCGGAGACAGGCAATATCCTCCGCCCACAAGTAAGGTATTTGACAAATGCTTCCTTTACAACCTCTTTGGGTGACTCAGGTCTAAAGGTCGTACAATACTTACACTTGTCTTCAAGTGTATAGAGAAAAGGTATGCAGAGAATTAGGTTCGGAAGATGGATAACTGGTTGGTCTCCAACATTCTCTTTGATAGAACTCAGCGAAGACTGACTATCGGTACCCTTCTCCCCTCACGTCGAGTTTTGTTTATTGCAAGTTTTAAAAAGCATATGTAATTTTGACCTTCTTGTTTTTCTACAAGAGACAATTTGGTGCTAACCTAAAACAACCGCGACCTCTGGGAACAACGATGTTAACGTTTCAATTCGAGAAGCCGGGCATGCGCCTGAATGAGCAAAGCCCTTTATTAATAGAATAAATATAAATTGAATTCTGCACACAATGAATACAGAAAACGTCTTACCATATAGCGGGAAATGAAGTCAATGTACCGACTGCAAATGCAACCAAGTCAGTTACAGTTGTCATGGTAATAGTCGCACCTGTCTTTGACAACGTGTCTTTGATAGCCATGACCACACCAACTTGGCGAGGCTGTCGATCTAGCTCGTCCACAAGAATGAACGTATCGTCAATGCCTATACTTATCACCAGAAAGGGAATAACGCCAACCATGCTAACGAAGGTCACTTGACACCACGCGGCAAAACCAATTCCCGACAAAATTCCTAGGGACACTGCCAACACAGCAGTGACCGCTAGCAGCGAGTGACCAGTCAACGGGTTTACAAATTTGCTGATCATAAGACAGGAGAATATGATCATCACCCCTAGTGTGATTGACACGAGAGTTAACTCTGCAATGACAGTTTCTTGGATGGCGTCGTCTGTGCTTCTTTCTGATTCGTAGTAGACCTCAAAGCAGGGCCGGGAAAGTGAGGAAGCCTTCTCCAGGAAAATCTTTTCCCACTGCCGCATTTTCTTACTCACGTGATCCTTAGTTGGGTCTTTGAAAAAGTATTGTAGTTGCAGTGCACGTGCACCCATTACAACATCTTGTTTGCTTTTTTTCACATCACCAAATATCTGCTCAAAGTGGGAAGCAAAAAGCTGACCATTTCGCATTATTAAGCTTGTGTTCATCAGCGCTCTAGTGATATCCCCTTGGATTTCAACCGATGACTTCTTTTCAAAATTCTTTTCGGCGAAGATGTCGAACGGATCTGTTGTAACACACTCGTCAAGAGAATTAGCTTCATCTCCTGAAAGAGTCAGACAGTAGTCGCGATAGGACTGCAATTGCATAATCTGATTGTGTACAAAGAAGGCTTCCTTTAGACAATCTGGCTCTAGAACATTAGGGCGTGCCTCACGACTGACTAAAATGAGACCTTGCTTGCGGACCTTTAGAGGAAAGAACCTTTCTGCCATGTCCAGGTCTTCGATAGCTCTGCTCTTCTGAGGAATAAATAGTTTCTCTGTCCTGCTTTCCATCTTAAGCTGTGAAATTCCTGTAGCACAAAAGGACACGAACAAAATGCAGACTACAAGGAAGACAAAAGGACGTGTAGCTACCTTTTCTCCGAGTTTACCCATGGAGCAATTGAGAAAACGAACAAACCATGTGCTTAGGACGGACCACTGGTGGCATGGATTAAAGCGATGCGCGCAACAGGGTCTAATGAAGAGAAAAATAAGGAATTAATAACTTAAATTATAGTTTTATTATCTTTGTAAAGAATTTGAAGCGACTTCAGGTTTTCCTTTGATGATTTAATGGCGAGAAATTTCCTTCACCGGTTCCCAAATCTGTCAAAATATAAAATTTGAAGTTCTAAATAAAATACGGATACATTTTAAAACGAGAGTAGACTGAGAAATCGGACAATAAAAATCACGAACTGATACATATTGGAAGAAGCATAGAGACAATTGTCTTAGGAAGTTTATTACGTTAGAACGCTTGGTGAAGTAGACAGTTTACAATAATATTTTTGTGTTGTCAATAACGGCTAAGCTGCCATCTGGAAGTCGCGAGATTATCCTTTGGCGTTTAATACCTTCGAGGTTGGCATTTTTAACGACGAAAGGTACGCCGTACTTATGACCTTCTATTCTTTGAAAAAAAAAGACCCCCCTCCACACCCCATGCCTATCCTTTCGTTCTTTGCCGTCCTTGTTTATTCCGGGGAAATTTTTGCCTGGTTTGTTATTGAGTTAACACGGTGGCCACTCAGGCGCGCTCGTTCTGTTACTACGGAGAAGGGATAAGAGGGAAGTTGATCGTGGAATGTGCGCCTTTAACGAATGTCTTGTAGTTGTTGTGGCTTTTCTCCAGTGAGGCGTGTCAAACTGACAGTCACAAAATCCAGTCAAAGCAGGGGGGCCTCACGTACAGTAAAACGGGTATGGAAAAGTGAAGAGCTGAAAGTGAAGATAAAGTGGATGGAAAGAGATTACAGTGATATACATTAGGATCCCTTGTACAATTATGACAGGCCAAATATTCAGCTCATGATGTTCCTTTTTCACAACGGAACGCGCTAGAGAAAGTGGCAATATAAAAGCACATATCGGTGCAGCAGGGTGTTATCAGGCATGCAGCAAAGGATTGCAATTTAGGATCCTTTGGGATCCCTCATAGCGGAGCTCAGGCGCACGAATCGCGCTAGCGGAGCACCATGGGTAAGAAATTTAGGAAATCTATCCATGCAAGAAATTTTGGTTATGACGTCAGCGTACGCCCGCCCACCAGTTCAGACTCAATGTCGGGGTGGAGGTGGAAAGGCAGGACAGCCTCTGGGGACGGCAGTGTTCGGACAATCTTCCTTGGCGGGAAATCGCGTGGCAGCGTTGCATTTTACAACCCACGTTTTTCTGGCGGGAAATCATATTAGAGACGAGCAAAGGGATAAAGAGCAGGAAAAAGCACGAGAAAAGAGGCGACGAAATTCGAGAAATTTAAGCGAAGAAAGCCTCGAGAAAAACCGAGGAAGGAGAAGAAGAGAAAATTTCAATGAAGAACACCGTAAAGCTGAGAGAAATAGAGCGAGAGACAAAACAATTATTTACAACGGTTAGCTTTCGGGTAATGTTTTCCTTCTTAATATATGCCTCGCTGCCTCACACATTTTGTAAAGCTGGATGAAAAAACAAAGAAGGCCTGGAAACGTTTGCATTGCAATTCCGTGTTGACAGACATTTACACACCACGTCGCCATTCAAGCCTACAGCAGACATCATTGGCGAGTTTTCTGTCATCATTGTCTATTTCGTCACTCCTATTATAACCGAACTCTAGACGGTGTATAAATTTACAATGGATTGCAGTACATTTATCTGCAACGAATGCACTTGAAAGCAATGTTTGGGACAGTTTAGGTTCTTTTTGGCCAGGTCAGGCTTAGAAAAGCGCTTTCATAAGCTCGAACCTGCGATTTTCAACAAAATCTCCAACAGCGATTGAGTTATAACAATCGTTTGTCTTGTTTGTCACGCGGTTTTGTGGGTGGTTTTGTGGCAGGCTACGATTGCTTATTTTGGAACTGCATTCATCATTACTGTGGCGACTGTCCACATTAAATTAATACCTTTCGCTTTAGAGGCTTTCTGTGTGAAATGGATGTCCAGTCGTGAGTTGCTTTGTTTGACTGTGAAACTGCAGTCGAGTAAGCAAATTGCTACGCTTTAGCTAGACTTAATTAGTAATTTTTGCTGGTGTTCCAAACCGGAGAGAGAGGGTGTAGCGATTATCAGTCAAACGGAAAATGATGTGAAAGAGATTATTGTGCATGTAATTTCAGTTTTAGTTGTTGATTAAAATTGTTGGTTATTGTTTGCAAGGCTTGTTTGTTTAGTGCTGTCAGCTCAGAGGTGTTTGATCCATTTAAAGTGAATAGGAGGCAGTGCGACTCAGTGGTTAGGGCGCTTGCCTTGAGATCCGAGGACCCCGCATTCAAGACACGTTCTGTCCATTGGTTGAATTTGTTGCTGGTAGTCCCAGTACTAAAAAGGATTTTAGAGTTTGAAACATCGTCATCATCGCCGCTTAAATTGAGCGAGTTTTAAATGCCTGAACTGCAGCTGCATACAGTGATTTCATCAACGCAAAGGTAAAGTCGAACCAGAGAACACCGTTTGAACGAAAGTTTGAAAGCCCGAAGTAAATATAGGCACGTTGTACGTGCAGAAGCGATGACGTTGCATGTTTAGTTTAAATTTTGTTTAGAGGTATGAGCCTTGGGGTGGGTGAATACTGGTACTAGCACAACCTTTTTGAATTGCAAAACGAGGGGGAGAAATAAGGAAATGCTAAATTGTTGTTCAGAAGCTACTATTCTATTGGTCTGTCCAGTTTGGCAGGGACTTTGAGTTTGTTCCAAGAGTTTCTTTTCTGGTTACTCAGGTTCTCGTTTTTTGTCAAGAGTCACGCAACGATTAATTCGATCTGCAACCAGGGTCTCTCTTCCAACGACCAAGGAAGGCAGAGAAGAGAGACCCTGGGAACGAGGTTGAATAAGTAGATTTTTTCAACGGACTAATGCATTTTTTTCTGGAACAATGGAATAACGAGAAAGATAGACGACAATGCCGCGTGACAAATGTTTACGGAAAAAAAAAACACAATGGGGGAACAGGTTTCCCAAACTGACGCAATCAGTGAAGGATTTCAATCTGAAAATTGCATTCCAAATTCTTGCATTCCTAGCTTGTAAGTTGAAATACGCCCTTTTTGCACACATGAACTTTTTACCTTTTCCTTTGTGTAATCAACAAAGACAATACGTCTTGGGACATACTCATACTTTGGAAAAACCCTGGAAAATATAAGCTGAAGGAATCAGACCGAGTGTAAATCATTCTTTCACGAAATAGAGCAAAACCGAGAAGATATCCCACATATGCCAACCATAGTAAAAAGAAGTTTGTGTGTGTATAAACCTATATAAACGTGTGGACTAAGGTTTATTAATCAAAATTCGCGACGAGTATTTTACGAAAAATTACGGAATATGAGTAACCTCCGTTATTGCGAATAACCGGCTTGCCTGGATAATTTCATTTTTCGATCTTCTCCTGTAAAACTTCTTGGTTGTTTCTGTTTTGTTTGTGCATCGGCATTTCCCTGATTTTCGTCCGGATTGGCCACTCGTTGTCTGAGTGACACCTACCCTGCGAGCAGAGTCTCCTTCGGTCTTCCTGGATAAGTCCAGTGTCGTACCCAGAGTCCTCGAGCTTTTTGGTCAGCGGGCGCTCACCCGCTGACCAAAAAGCTCGAGGACTCTGGGTACGAGATTGAGATAAGTCGGGAAGAGGAAAGCAGATTCTGCCAGTGCCTCGACATTTCGTATTGAGCATGCGTTAGAAATTCAAATGTACTGTGCCAGTCTGACGCTTGACAGGTAACCACAAAACCAATTGAAAACAAACAGTGATACTTTCGGACAACTCTGGCAAACACACGACAACCAAGGAATCATTTCATTGGAAACTCAAGATAGTTCATACTCTTACATTGCCATTTCAGTTTTTACTGAAATTTTTATCGGTTTCTGGCAGACTAGTTTCTGTAACCGACGTACAGAGGAAATACTCATAATAATCATCTGGAAGGCAATTATATCGAATCTATCGCTCTGCTGGTGCAGCCAAAAAAGTCATCGAAGAAGACACTGCTTCTGTGCACGTGCAAGCCACCAAATGTAATCAAACATCTGTGGGGACCGGCCGGAGTTTAACTCCATGCTAATTAATGCCTCTCAGCGTTGTGACAACTTAGTGATTCTTGGTGATCTAAATTGCGATATCTTACATCCGGATAAGGGATCCAGAGAGGGAAGAGCTTTACGGCACTTAATGATTGAATATAAGTTGACCAACTTGATCAGGGAGCCCACGAGAGACTGCAACATCTAGTACTCTCATCGACATAATCCTGACAAACAGGTCTCGGTCTATTTTAACGTCTGGCACGTTAGATTTGGGCTTCAGTGACCATCACCTGGTTTATGCTGTTAGCAGGTCACACTGCCCTAGGACTTACTCTATAACCGTTGAAAAACGCTCTTTCAAGAATTACAATCCCGAGCGATTTCGCGATGATTTGCATTTGATCCCTTTCGATATCGCATACATATTCGAGGACATTGACAACATCTATTGGGCTTGGAGTTACCTTTTTATCAAGTTTGCTCGATGACCACGCCCCAATTAAACGTAGAACAGCAAATCGTGAGCTCGTACCATTTATGACACCTGAGCTAATCGAGGCAATTAGGAAACGGAACAAATTAAAGCGCCTCTACAACAAGTCTAAATGCGGCTAGATTGGGACAGGTACAAGACTTATCAAAACGTTGCAGCTTCATTGAGGCGTAAGGCTGTATCTAACTATTCTCGTGATAGTCTTGTTGTTAACAAACTGGAAGTAGCACAAATTTTTAACCCGCACTTTTCTTTCTTCTTGAAGGACAATGATAGTGATAGGAATCACAATGATGATTCCCGTTTTACCAGTCAACCAAGTATCTCGGCTATACAGACCCACTGCTCTGCTGAAGAAGCTTTCCAGTCTCGTTTAGTAAGTCCACCTGAAGTCGAACTCATACTTAAGTCTCTTGATCCAAAAAAAGCAACTGGCTTTAATAACATACGACCAAGAACATTTCGGGATGGTGCTGATGCTCTTGCTTATCCGTTATCTGCTCTTATCAACAAGATTATTGACTATGGCTCTGTGCCGGCTGCTTGGAAGCTGGCCGAAGTCTTCTCATGATAAATCTAACTACCGGCCAGTGTCGGTTTCTATTTACTCTAGAAAACGTTTTTGAGAAGTGTCTTGCACGCCAACTCTCTGATTCTTTTAGTTCGACCTTGTCACCGTTCCTGTCTGCGTATAGACGGGGTTACAGCTGTGAGGCGGTAATTCTACGTTTGATTGAGGATTGGAGGAATGCACTTGACAATAAGTGTGTTGTTGGCGCAGTTTCTATGGATCTGAGTAAAGCTTTTGATGTGATACCGCACGATCTCCTCTTCGCCAAGCTGGCCGCCTACGGTGTTGCTTCAGTCAGCCTGTCCCTCCTACACAGTTACCTTAGAGACAGGTCCCAGCGTGTCAGGATAGAAATGATGTAACATCTGATGTTGTCGTTTTTTCTAAGGGTGTACCCCAGGGATCGGTTTTAAGGCCCCTCCTCTTTAATATTTTTCTTAATGATCTGTTCTATTTTATTAATCGTGCTAATCTGTCCAACTTTGCTGACGATAACCAAATTTATTTTAGTGATCGCAATCCTGAGGTGGTAAAGTCTGTAATCAATGGGGATCTCGCTGTAGCGAGTCGTTGGTTTGAGAATAAGATGCTAGTGCTTAATCTCGGGAAATGTAAATGTATTATTCTTCCAAAAAACTATCGTAGCGATCTTTCCTTTAGCATTAGTGATGTACAGGTTCCTATCGTAGACCATTTAGAACTTTTAGGCGTAACTATAGATAACTCGCTAAATTTCAGCAAACACATTGGCAAGATTACTAAGAAAGTTGGAAATCAGTTAGATGTTTTGAGCAGGCTAAAGAACACGCTATCAATCTCTTCGAAGATGTGCCTCTACAACTCGTATGTGCTGTCTTATTTTACTTACTGTTCTCTGATTTGGTATAATTGTGATGAGTCTGATAAGCAGATGCTGGAAAGGCTTAATGTGAGAGCTCTAAGGTGTGTCTACAACAAACTGGTGCCCCTTCATGGTGATGATGACGACGGCTTAACTTTATCCAATCGTCGCCTAAAGGACATTGCCATATTAATTAAATTAATGTGAAGCACTTGAGAGGCAATAACAACCTCGTTGTCCCACGTAAGAAAAGTACAACCTTTGGCTTAAAATCTACAACTTTTATTGGTGCCAAAGTGTGGAATTCTTTACCGGATGAATTACGTTCAACGACAATCCTTGAGGAATTTAAGAATGGATGTAAGAGAGCTACATTTGTAATGTATAGTTTTCTATGATTCACTGTCATAATTTTAAGATTTAGGATTGTTTACTTTTTGATACTGATACTTGATACTTGTTAACCCTAACCCTAACCCTAACCCTACGATAGGAACCTGTACATCACTAATGCTAAAGGAGCAAGGGTGGCACAGTCGGCTAGTGCGAGGCTTTGGTGCAAGAGGTCCTGAGTTCGATTCCCGAATCTCACATCCTTGTTTGGAGTTGTTTCCTTTCAGTGTAGCATAAGTAGCTTAAAACACCCTTAAAACGAAGCACTGATGGAAAGAGGGGGTAAAATGAGTGCACCGTCGGCTTCCTGGGAGAATACCCTCGCTCTAGAGGGTAAAGGAATTACCGACGTTAAATAAGGTGTAACTTTACCTTTACCTTTGATATAGTTAGAATGTTAGTCATTAATTGATCGGCAAATCAGAGAATGTCGAGGCGGCTGGCAGAGTCTTCTTTCCTCTTCCCGAGTTATCTAGGAAGATCAAAAGAGACTCTGCTCACAGGGCAGTTATAAGTGACACCCGGTGTGTAACAATTTTTATCTTGGGCCGGGTCGGAAAGATGCCTTTTTTAACCGTTTCGTGCACGCAACGTTAACCATAGCAAAAAACGCGGACATGCTAAATCAGCCAGTTTCGGTGACTTTTCAATTCCATTCCGTAAACTTTTATCTGATATAAGGATTGAAATATGTAGCAGCACTATCATCTTTGGTCTGAGTAGAATTTTGCCGATCGGTGTGAGATTTACAGCAGCTCATCTTTCCGACTGCTTCATCGGAGGTTTCCAACCTTGGGTTAAATATATAGAGAGAAAACACACAATAAAAACGCCCTGAAAATCACTCAAAGCAGTAGAAACCACACAGAACACAAGAGTCCTCACAAATAAAACAAGACGTTTTTATTCAAAATTCCGCTCATATTTTTTAGTTTCAAGAGTTTCAAGTACAGTTGTTTTCTGATTGCGTCAGTTTGGGGAACCTGTGTGGGGAGCGGAAAAAGTGAGCAGCGAAAAAAAGTGATCGGTGGACCAAAACAACATTTTCAGTTCCTCACCCTTCTTTATTCTCGGGAGTCTCCGGTGTTTCCTTTGCTGTGTTGATAGCAGTTTCTATCGTTCCGTAGTTCAAAGCACTTGATACATCGACTGCAAAAGAAAAACCGACCACAGGTCCTGTTAAGTATTCGAGTTATCTGTTGATTAAAAGTAGAAGTTTTAGTCTTTCATTCTCGCAAGAACGTTTCTATTTACGGAGTAGATATCTCACTTGCAAATAGCCGAAAAACGGTAGTCAAAATGTCAAAACAAGGCGGCAAAGAAACTTGCTCATTTCGGGCGATTGGCTGTTGATTCTTTCATAATCGTCAATGACTTTCCTTGCGGATATCGGAAAGAGTTCTAGTTATAACGTTATAACTGCATCTCGAGCTCCCTTTGCAACTGAAAAGGGGACTTTATCCTGGACAGAGAGAGATGTTATTAATGAAATTATTCCCTGCACCCCAAGAGATTTTCGTAATAAGGAAAAAACAACGATTTCTGCAGTTCTCTTAAAAAAAAATCAAAGAATGAAGAATGGGTCTTGGTGACAAGAAAATGCTA
>OX421458.1:6281883-6284383 GCA_949126865.1 Montipora capitata | reverse complement strand
CAAAGTTTAACTAAAAACGGGAAAAAGAAAGACAAAGAAAATACAAAATAGAGTTTTCTTTTTTTTAATTTAGGGAGCAATATTATGAAACTAACAGGATGTACCGATAGTATTGATCATATTTCCGACATATTCATTACCATAAGGGCTTGACCCAGCCCATGCAGGAATGGTAGTATTTCCATACTGGGTTAGGCCTGTCAGGCGCTCTATATTTGTTAGTTAATCTGTGAAAGAACAGATAAGCTTTAAGTGACTGTTTGAAAGTTCTTAAATTTTTACACTGAGTTATCGAATAGGGTAAGGTGCTCCACAATTTTGGACCTTTGTACAAAAAAATAATGCTAACTTTCGGGATAAGAGATAAGTAGTGAGTACTTTAGCATGGGTATTTGCGCTTTCCACGCTTAAAGATTAGCAATCTGCCATAGAAAACTTACACGCTTTAACAAAGCGCCTCGTCTGAGTCGCTACTTGACAGACAACAAGGAATTACCAAGGATTGAGTTGATCACAGCCAGATTGCATTTGTAAATGACTTGATCGTAATTCACTCACCGTTTTCCATGCCAGGAGGTACTACAAAAATGGAGCTCTGTAACGACGTTATGGTCAACAGAAAACCAAAGCGCTTTTTTATTTGTATTTTAAATAAGTTTTTTCGGTTGTTCCGTGATGTTCCGGTGTTCCTGGTTTTAGCACATGCCTCTTTAGTGCAATGGGGCACACTGCACAAAGAAGGCGCATCAGACAGAGCCTTTACGGGGAAGATCCGAGGAACACAGCTTTGAGATGGGGTGCATTGACCACTGTATTACGGCAAAGTAAAACCATACATATATTGCCATTTACACGTGCAGGACGATCAACTAAGAATTTCTGTGCATGCAAGAACGGTGTGTAAAGTTATCGAGGAAATCAAGGAACAGCAAAACAAAATGGTTGGCGGTTTGTACATGTTTAGGCGTATCTAGATACTTGTTAGCGCAATCACGATAGCCAAATTACAACTCCTTTACGTATTTCTGGATAATGATGCGTGTTGCTCTGAGATGTGCCAAAAGTGAAGCTCGAAAAAAGGGAAAAAGCGAATTTCATGTTATCTCAATGAAATGTCTCCCTTGATAAGCTCTATAACGCGTTGTTTGAGAAAAGAGGAAAGACATTTGTGACCTCCTTTCAACCCAGCAAGAGCAGTACTCACATCTGGTCTTCGACTGGCTATTTTTTGCAGTCTTAGCTAAGTTGCATATCCGACCACTCTTAAGTTTTAATTTTGTCTTGTCAACATAAGACCATTGTGCCCATAATTGTCATAATTCAGATAATTATCATTGTTTCGTAAAGATACTGCCTATGCTCAAATGTAACTCTGCGTGATAGCGTTACAGAAATATTCTCTGACGATCACGGTCACTGTAGGACCTGTAGAGGAAAGGAAAGGAACTTTATTTAAGTGTCTAATCTTCTAGTGCTGTAGAGCACTAATCGGGAACACTGTAAATTGAAATTAACAAGTTCACGCAAATCAAAGTGTTGTCAGCGATTCCATTTGCCTACCAAATACTTTGATCATACGTTCCATAACGGCGAGTGAGTTGCGTTTCCAGAAACCGACTCCCTACTCGGGCATACATCACCTGCAAAATGAATTGATACTCGTCGAGACGCCTATCAAGGAATTCTTCGTGACACACCGCTGCAAAAGGGCAACTTCGAAAAACTCACCCGCATTTGAGGCGAATAACAGGTAATCTTAAGAAAATATAATCAACCACCAATAAATGTGTGCATTGTGTATGATTGCTATGGTAAGAGCTTGATGAAGTAAAAACAGTCGAAATCTTTTAAGATTTCACCATTACATACCATACATGCTTATATTCAAACTCAATCCTTCATTTTGTTGGTCATTAGAACTTGTATCATGTACGCTAGTTGAACTTGACTAGTTTCACAAAGTAGAATATATGTTAAGGTGGCTGGAACCAGTTTCACTACTTTCAGAGGCCTTCTTATTAGAAGGGTTGTCGCTATCACACTGTATCAAACGTGACTTAGATAAGAATGTTGTTATGGCATGGGTGGGCTCCCCCAGCAGTCACAAATTAGTCTATTTTTAGAATACCCGTTCCCGCGAAAATAAGTTGTCATGTCCCTGAAAAAACATGGCAGAAGCAGTCACGCGTGACATGGCTTCTTCCGATTGGTTAAAATTGGCGGCCCTTTGCTTGTTTCGCGCGCAAGGTGTCTCTAAAAATAAATCCATTTGTGACTGTGACGGGACAAGGCCGCAAGTGATAGATCAACGCTCTTATATGATTCACTCTTGACTGTATCACGTAACAGCAATGTTATGGTACCATATGAAACATTAATTATTGCTTTAAAAAATGCACCCATAATTTTGACGTAATAGGTTACCATGGCGACATGTAAGCTCTTCAAAAGCACCTTATATTTCGTCTTTACTTGCTTCTATCTAAAAAATGAACTCCGT
>OX421458.1:6271883-6276883 GCA_949126865.1 Montipora capitata | reverse complement strand
GTAGCAATAGCAGTAGCAGTATTAGCAATAGCAGTAGCAGTAGTAGTAGTAGTAGTAGTAGTAGTAGTAGTAGTAGTAGTAGTAGTAGTAGTAGTAGTAGTAGTAGTAGTAGTAGTAGTAGTAGTAGTAGTAGTAGTAGTAGAAGATTTTACTGCAAGGAAATATATTCATTTACCACTCGTCGGCGAGAGGCCGTCATGAAATGATTGTAAATGTCGCGTCACGGTAAATTATCTCTCTTCGGATTCGCTGATTTAGACGGTGAAATGCTCTCTGTTCAAAGAAAGCTTTCAAGAACTGTGTGACTCGCATGTTGACTCGCATGTTGACGCGCATGGCTCGCCATGTTGGCTCGCATGTTTCGCACCATGGCTCGCTGGGTTGGTACATTTCGCTGACCCCCAGTCCATGGACTACCCCAATGGACTACCCTAAAAATACTATTTCGAATGAGTAGTGTTGATCCATGTGTAAGCAGCATCTCAAATAGTGCTTACTTAAGCCTCAACACCATTTTTAAACAGCATTGTTCAACAGTATTTACGTCTAAGCACCCATTTTAAAAAGGTTAGCATACATGAAGTAATCGGCCATCACAACAATAATCGAATGCTAACCATTTTAAAATGGGTGCTTAGACTTATTTTATGAATACTGTTGAACAATGCTGTTTAAACTGAGTGTTGAGGCTTAAGTAAGCACTATTTGAGATGCTGCTTACACATGGATCAACAGTACTCATTCGAAATAGTATTTTTAGGGTAGTCCATTTGGGTAGTCCATGGACTGGGGGTCAGCGGAATGTACCGACCCTGGCTCGCTGGCTCGCTGGCTCGCACATTGTCAAGTAGTAGTAGTAGTAGTAGTAGTAGTAAGACCGTTTATTAATAAATACAACTTGCAGCCAATTGGCTGAATTACGTGAAAACACTCAATCGCTAACCGCATGCATTTATTAAATTTTTGTTTTTCGCACCCGCCAGCAAGTCTGAATGTCGCGTGGCGGTAAATACTGAAAAAATCATGTCTTCGGTTCTACTGGGCATAATTTGCTAATTCAAACGATACAATGCGCTCTGTTCAAAGACAGGCTTTTTCGTCAAAGTTTCATTACCCGCTGATCACATTTATTTGATTTTTTGGCTGGGCAAGTTTTTTTTAGCACTCGCCGGCGAAATGATCGTGAATGTAGCGTCACGACAAGCAAACGTTTCTTAAATTTACCTACGAACGAAAAAATTTGAGTGCCCTAGAAATAACGAAACTGTAAAGTTGTTACTGGTGAGCCTTATCATTAAAATAAAGAGGTTTGGGCGATACTAGGGTCTTTTCCTCCTAGTCACGCTACAGCAGTGAACAAAGAAACAAAGGATGATAGACCACAATTTTTTACTGCAGTTGCAATGCCCACTGTAGTCAACAGTAATCTTTCCACAACTGATAAAACAATAGGCGTATACGCGTATTATTTGCGTTTTACTGGTATATTTTGGTTCGCTTATCTTTGAGCTGCACTGTTTCCACTGAAAATCCTTTTTATTACGATTTACTCCTAGTATGTATGTAAATAAAAGGGAAAAAACATTCAACCCAGCGTTAGCGGATCATACTGTCTCAGTTGTTTATAATTCAACCACAGCAGCTGAGAGGGGCGTATGGGTATGAATAGTGTGTATTGTTGTCTGCCTCGTTCTTCAGAGGATACCGCAACAAGAATAAGAATGATTTAATAATGGCACCAAATACTGCTAGCTACTGCTTGAATATTTCCTCTAACTCTCTTGAATAGTTTAAACCTCCCACAGGAACGCATGGACTCCAAAAAAATAATATGTTGTGTCCAAAATAGTGCCGTTGGCGCCAGAACGGCTCGACAATCAAATAATGGCTTGGTATGTGTATGTGAGGTTGCCTATTTACCGAGTTAGGATTTCGAGTTGGAATTTCGAGTTGATTTTCGACTTGGTCTGTGTAAAATGTAGACTGCAGACCATTCAGGGGTAAAATGCAGACTACGCCGGGTTATAATGTAACTGTTGAAAAAGCCCAAACCTCTTAGAAGTGCTAACAGTTAAGCCTAAATATTGCTTTATGCCTAATTACGCCGAAGGTTATCACTTCTAAAGGGATGGGGCTTTTTTAACAGTGACATTATAACCTTAGTCTGCATTTTACCTCTGGTCTGCAATCTAAATTTTACACTGACCAAGTCGAAAACCAACTTAAAAATCTAACTGGAAATCCAACTGGAAAATCCAAATCGAAATCCAACTCAAAATCCTAACCCGAAGATTAGTCTTTCTCACTGTGTAAGTGAATGTGTATGTATGCCTGCATTGTTATGATGCATGTCAGGTATGTATAGGACAGCCCCTTATTTTGACTTCATGGAATCTATTTGTTAAATATACCCTAGACAAACATGAGGTGAACAAATGTTCGATAATTCTGGTAAAATACGGTAAATCATTGTTTAACAGATACTGGAAACTTAAATTGCAGTTTATTTACTGATGAATTCAAGTTTTTACAGGAATGTTGTGTTGAAATAGACCTCAGAAAAACAAACAAATTTCGTCGTCAAGACCTGCAACTTTCGTCAAAGAATTTTTACATAAAATAGCAATAAATTCTTAGAAGCTTCATTTAGTGTGAGTCAAGCAAAAGTGCTCTACTAATCATGCGTAAAGACTTAAGTTATCAGCTCGAAGAATTTGATCTGTTCGGATATCTTAGCCGAAAATTGAAGTGTCCGAAAATTTTAGGAAATGATATCTTCATTTCAGAAATTGCTAGCTAAACGTTACCCTCTAAACACTTCCCAGCAACCATTTGCTCATCCGAAATTGCTAGGTGACCTTTCCAAGTACCATGAATTGCAAAAATATCCCTCTCGAAAACGTAAGGGACCGCTTTCCCTGGTTGCGGATCTTTTAGGTGATGTTTTAGTAAAGAAATCTTTACGGTTTCGCAACTTAGAGCGAAATTCTTAAAAGAGTTTGACTCTCTCGAACATAGCCTGTGTACAACCGCCCGCTCTCCGATTTTTTTTATGCGGAAAACGGGCGGCTGTACACAGCAGGCTACCGAACACATATTTCACCAAAGATTATCGTTGGATGCCCCTGAGTGACTAATCATACCAAACGAAAGCGGACCAAATTTTGATGAGACTCGACCTAAATGTGCCTTGAGCTTGGCTAGGAATCGATCCTGGGCAAAATCACACTCAGGGTGGAAGGCGAGTGCTTTAACGGTTTCTACTATTGTATAACAGGACATTACTGAGTGAATTTTGCAAAGTTCAGGAAAACAATTAAGAAAGTCTCCTTGCCAATAATTCTACTAACATTTTAAGTTTCGACTTTCAGTTTCGTTTATTTGCATTTTACATTTCAAAAATTAGTTAGTTAAGTGTTTACTTTGTGGACGATTCTAGCCCGGTTTACCGGGTGCATTTCAGGAATTTGTCTACGTGCGTTGTAACCGTCAAAGTCACCCAAGGGATAACTGGTGAATTTTCTTGTATTTATTCCAACTAAAGGTTCATTTTAGCTCTAGCAAGTGCGGAATGGCATTTTAAAAGAAAAGATCCAAAAATAATCCTGTGATCATGCTACGCTGGCTGCGTTTTCAAGACAACCCACGCGTTATGACAATGTTTCAACCCGGTAAACCGGGCTGGACCATTAAGTTTTTTTCAGCCCGGCTTGTCAAGATCTAGGCAGCTCAGACCGGGATCTCGGCAAGCGGGCCAGTTCGCCTTCTCATATAAACGAACCGAAATTTTACCACAAAAAATAGGCATTAACCGAGATTTCGGCAAAGCGGATCAGCATGCGTGACCGGGCTGGCTGGCCTCATTCAAACAGACTCTTAATCAAATACCTCCATAAAAGCTGCAGGGATCCATCCAATTTCCTTAGTGGACAAATTCCGTGCGGCCCACCAGCCTCTGTCAGTTTTATGCAAGATCCCAAAAAGGTCCCCTTTCTTCAATATGAGTGAGCCATTCCCACAGTCATCGATGTAGCTGAACTTTACTTCATATACCTCCATAATGATCGCCAGCCTTCCTGTTGTAGCCTGATCACTACATAACACTCACACTTCTGTTCGAGTGACAAACAAATAAGGAACAAAGGGGAGTTTTATCTGCGCAATAACCAATACATTGGTGTCATAATAATAATCTATTATTATATTTATTGTATCTGTCAGATAGTACGCGCGCCGTGATTGGCTAATTGAGCGGGCCGTATTCTACAGTACGGCCCGCTGTAAATTTAAAATTTTGATAAAATATTCCCCAGTGAGTTTTTCATGTCGTTTATGTTACACAAACTTGTAAAACTGTTTCAAACTTGCAAGCAACCGTTTCAAAAAAGCCAAGATTCTGATTTTGACTCGACAATCGTTGTGGCAGTTGAACTTTCCGCTTGACTTCAACTGTCTCCTTTCCACCCCGCCTGATTACCCCAGAGATATAATAAATATTTTATTAACCTCGTTTTCTCGGTCCGTACTAGTGAAAGTTACGAAACCCACGTCCTTCGCGCTTGGGGTTAGGAAGGTTCGTAAGAGGTATCTATCATACATTGGTGTTACTATTTCAATTTTGATTGGCTTGAAGCACGCGTATGCTTGTTAAAAATGGACAAACATTAGGACGTGCTATTTACACAATAATATAAGAATGAAATATATATATATATATATATCAAGTGTCTTAAAAAAGGTTGCTGTTTTTTATTCTTGCAGACAATCACCAAGACCAGGAAACCGAGTAGCAGTGCGGAGCCCACGATCGAGTACAAGTCTACTGCGGTTTTACCCTATGTCAAAGGCCCATCCGAACAACTTCGCCGCTGCCTACAGCAACAAGGCATACGCGCTGTTTTCAAGTCGTTTTCAAGACTACATTAAGATCACATCTAGTACGACTGAAAGACGCTGTACAGCCGACTAAACAAGATGGTGTGGTTTACAGGATTCCCTGT
>OX421458.1:6256883-6264383 GCA_949126865.1 Montipora capitata | reverse complement strand
TGTTTATTTATCAAATTTCATGCATTATTACTTTTACGTAAACTTGACCATGTACAATGAACAAATTTCGATTATGATGATCACTTTACTTCATGTCTCCTTTGAGACGAGGATTTCCCCTTAGAATTAAGACTTGATGATAATCAAGATGCACGAGGAACGGCGAGGCCTCAATTGTATGTTCAAAAGGTGGATAACGCTATCCACCGAATAAACACTAGCAACACCAATTGAGTTATCCAGTGGAATAGTATTGATTTATCCAGTGGATAAGTTGTTGCAGTTCTCGCGATTTGTGGATAATTTTGGTTTCTGGTTTCCGGATTCCGATTTACGGATTCCGGTTTCTGGATTCCAGCTTTTAGTGCTGCCCGGAAGAAATGGCTTCTTCCGGCCTGGGTGGGTAACCCGCCTTAGTGGGGTCGAAAAAAAGCTTGCGTTTACATGCAACGTTATCCCGCCTACCCGGGGTCGCTTTTGCCATGTAAACGGTTAAAGGTAGGGTAACCAGCCCACCCGGGGTCGGTTCGTGTTACGCGTAAAAGCGCGCCAAATACTAATCTAAACAATATGGCAGCTCGCAGATACGAGTGTGGTGAATTTTTTCGCCACACTAAAAGTGATTATAGGAAGCCACAACACTGAAAAGTTTGAAGCAAGAGCTGCTGCTGGGAGTAGAAGAGCATTAACCGCCAAAATGCCCCTTTATCCCACCATTTATCTCAAGAAAACGTTACCCGGGACCCCGGGGTGTTACCGGGCATGGCAGACCGGGCAACCCGCCTTCGCAAATCTCTCCACTTCTCATGTAAACGCAACGCGGAAACAGTAAGAGTTTATATGAACTGGCTCTTCTTTGGAAGCGATGAACTCGCCGGTCTGGGTCGGTTTCCCGCCATTTTTCCACTCCCCATACACGAAGAGACACGACTCCTCCCTCTTTAAATCCAGCGGTATTCTTGTCCTCATGTAAGAAGTGCTCGAATCTTGATGTATATTTAACAATTATTCGCCGAAGGCGAAGTGATTATCAGTGAATATTCACCGCGACGAAGTCGAGGTGAATATTCACCGATAATCACTGAGCCTGAGGCGGATAATTATTTTAGTATAAATACACAGGTGATTATTTCAAAAAAGAGAAGAAAAAAAAAACATTTCAACGCGAACATCATCTTCATTTACAGTGGCAAAATGACTACTGGCAGCCATTTTGTCCGTCGAGGTGATTATCGGCTGATAATCCGAGATAGCGAGCCAATGAGAGCGCGCGATTTTGTATAATCACCTGTGTATTTATGCTAAATGTATATATTACGAATCTTGATGTATATATATCACGAATGATGTAGATCTATAAAGACACGGACGTTAGCAGTCATACTGTGTATGTTATCACGCATTTTGATGTGTTTAAAACTCGATGGAGAGTATCATGAATGGTGATGTATATTTAGCTGGAAACTTGATATATATATTGCTAAGGAATCTTGATGTAAATATATCAGATAATCTTGATGTAAGTGTAGCATCGTTTGACATGTAAATATGAGCTTTGATATTTATATATATGGCGAATTTTGATGTATGTATGACAGTCTTGATGCACATGTACAACCACTTGATATATGTATGTCATTCTCATTGTGTAAATAGTACATCTTTATGCATTGTCCCTTTTTAACAAGCATAAATATCCCACGTTTTTCACGTCATAAAGTTTAACGGCTTCCATTTTCAGCACACGAAAAAAACACAGAAGTTTTCATTGCGTGTTCAAGAGTGCCCCTTCCCCGTGGCGCACTTTCGGGCTCGTTGTTGTGGACATTAAAGAAAAAAAATTTAAATGGCTTCGCTTTTCCAAGCGACAGAGGGACGCAAAGTTAACAGGAGACGGTTCAGTTTTGTTGCTGAATATTAAGGACTTTAAGGACGATGGCGCTCGACGTCGACGAAAACGTCACCTCATAATATAACTTTGCACTATAGGTTTTCTCGTGACGTCATCGCCGCCATGTTGGTGGACGAAAACAAAAGATCTCTCATTGGCTTCTTTTGTTCGTCTATCAGAATTCGTACATTTTTCTTTTGTTATTGGTAGAGGTTGGTGGAAAACGTCCTATAGCAGGTATTTCCCGATTACTGCATCTCTTCACGTCACGCAAAGTGGGCGAAAAACCCCAAAAATGAAGTCCAAATGGTACGTGCGATTGGAGAGCAAAAAGATAGAATGAAAGTTTCGCATTTGTATGATCACGTTGTGGTTAAAAGCTCAAAGTCTATCGTTATTATTTGCAGAGTACCGCAAAAATATGTGCACGATTATTTTTCCTCTTTTGATCAATGGTCGTTGTTGTCGTGGGTTTTTAAACTCCCCCAGTATTATCCGACCTCACTTCAAATCAAAATGATCGAGTGCAATTAAGGCCCGGTTCAGACGCCGTACGTCACATGAGCCTAATCGACTTCAAATTTAGACCGACCCAAATTAATTAATCCCGGCTGAATTGATTCAGATGCCGAACTTAATTGCGCCAAATTAATTCACAGAAGCATATTATGACTGAATAATATTGAGGAGTCTTTCAAAATCTTCGCTTTTACAAATTTAAGTGCATGTGCCCGAAAAAGTCTCTCATTACACGCCATATTAATTATTTTATTTATACTCCCTCTTTCTTTCAGTCCATTTGAAGTGACATATTTTTTTACTTTTTTTTTTCCGTCGTTGTGTTTGTGTTTGCCTGTCTTTTATCTTTATATTTGTGCCTCCCTAAATCGACTTTTTCCTTTATACATAAAATTCTTTATTCTGCCTCCTACAATCCTAGACAAAACTGTTGGGAAGGTTAGCACTTTTAAAGTCTTCATTGCTTCTCTCCCCTCCCCCCTCCTTCAATGTTGTGCAAAACTGAATGGTTTCAGTGGGAAACTGTTGACTTACCTTCCAACATTGAATAGGGGGGAGGGGGACTATGTAAGAGAAAGTGAAACTATTTCTTTTGAGCTTTAACAGAAGCAGGTTGAAATACAGCTCTAGTGTGGTTCATTTACATAACCTTCCCAACTATTTTTGTCTATGATTGTAGCTAGATTAGCTTCTTAGTTAGTGTTGTCTTGGCTTACTCTTGTAGTGGCTCTTGTTAAATCTGTTACGGTATTTTCGAAAACGTCATTTTTTTGCGTGCATTTGAATGTTTCTTATGGATCCAATGAACTCGGAAAAGCACTGTACATGTACTATTTTACCATTCTAGCTACCGTTTCCATCCAGGCGAAAACGAAGCGAAATCTTTTAGCGTTCAGTCTCGGTTAAACTACCATCCATAAGTTTCCTGAGTGCCCAGCCCTCCAACCTATCTGGAAAGATGTCTTAATTTGGTGGAATTTCAAGCGTTCGGAAAGCATAAATCCTGGTGACACTTAAATTCTCTACAAACCAGAATCCACCAGCTTTTACGCTTTCAATGATTACCTTCTAATTGCCCGATATTATATCTACCTAGCTAGAAACAAGCTTGAGACCTTAAAACTGGAGGTTTTCATCGCTCTCCTTGAAACCAAGCTTGCGTTCGATTGACCGTATTCCGGAATAGGAATACATGGAATACAAGTTAGAATTTTACCGAGATCGACATTAAAATTGTCAAACACCTGCTAACATACTATTCTAAACATATCTTTGTTATCCTTACTCCGGAAGAGATTTATTGAACGCGCCCTAAAATTCGATGTGAAAGAGAAAATGCACTAAAAAATGGAAACTATACCAAATACAGAAATATTAAAGTGGACCTCCCTATGCATTCCGGAAATGGGACTTTCCTTTTTTAAGTCAGTCTTGCGAATCTGTGCTTCTTTCGTCTTCTTTTGTGCGCTTTTTGTTTCTCGAGTCTTACTAAACTGTATGTCAAGTATTGAAGCTCGCGTAAATTGTTGATAGCAATTAATTGATGACCCGCATTACAAATTTTTACAAAAAAGTTAAGAATTGGTTACATGTATACATGAAACACTCAAAAACGATGTCGTATGGGAAACGTTTCCAACTAATTTTGCATTATCTAGATTTCCCATTTCACCTAACACGTACAGATTTAGAAGACGATGTTTGTATAAAAATATCCCACGTTTTTACGTCATAAAGTTTAAAGGCTTCCATTTTCAGCAGACGGAAAAAAAGAACTTCACGTGTTCAAAAGTGCTCCTCGTGACGTACTTCCGCGCTCGTTGCTGTGGACATCAAGGAAGAATACATTAAAAAGACTTCGTTTTTCCAAGCTATAGAGGGGCGCAAGCAGGAGACGGTTCAGTTTTGTTGCTGAATATTAGGGACTTCAAGGAGATCAACGATGGAGCTCGAACTCGACGAAAACGTCACCTCAATATATAACTTTTCACTTTAGGAGGTTTTCTGGTGACGTCATCGCCGCCATATTGGTGGCCGAAAACAAAAGATCTCTCATTAGCTTCAGATCTTTTGTTCGTCCACCAGAAGTCGTACATGTCACTTTTGTTATTGGTTGTCGCTAGAGGTTGGTTGAACACGTCCTATTCTTGGTTTGCACTCACGTGATCAAGCGTCCATGTTGGTGTACAAAACAAGAGCAAAATGTCGCTCGCGTTTTGCATAATAATAGCGCCAAATTCCCTAAAGACTTTTACGCTATTGTTCACTACACCAACATGGCCGCCAATGACGTCATGTGCAAGCCAAGGATAGCAAGTATTTCGCGATTACTACATCTCTTTCACGTCACGCAAAGTGGGCGAAGTATCCTAAAAATAAAGTCCAAATGGTACGTGCGATTGGAGAGCAAAAACGCATAGAATGAAAGTTTTCCATTTGTATGATCACGTTGCGGTTAAAGGCTCAAAGTCTATCGTTGTTATATGCAAAGTACCGCAAAAATATGTGCACGATTATTTTTCCTCTTTTAATCAATGGTGTTATTGTTAATTGCTTAGCCGATCTGAATTAGACCGGTCGTTCTGAATTGATGCAGAGGCCGTACTTCACATGAACTTAATTCAATGAATTCGATTCGGTTAATGTACGGCTAATGTTCGGCTAATGTACGGCTAATGTACGGCGTGTGAACCGGGTCTTAAGTACACCTGCAGAAGAAGGCTGTTCAAATTATCACTTTGTCTTGTTATAATATATTCACACTTCCCCTATTTTCAAACATTTGCATGTTATGAAATGTCTTGATGTTATATATTATCTTAATGTATTTTTGTTTAAATTTTATCATAATTTCTCGCCTTCTGCTTTCGACTATTTTGTTACGCCTATATCAAGTAGGCACAAGTTTTAGACTAGACTAGCTTCTAAATCAGGTTTTTGTAATTCTTCTTCCAGGACCAATTTATTATGGGAAGTTCAATTATATTCGTTTAAACATTGGTTTTAAGGGGGCTGCTCCTTGGAATAATATTGAGGAGTCTTTCAAAATCGTCGCTTTTACAAATTTAAGTGTGCCCTAAAAAGTCTCTCATTACGTCATATTAATTATTTTATTTATACTCCCTCTTTCTTCCAGTCGATTTGAAGTGACATATTTTTTTACTATTTTTTTCCATCGTTGTTCTCTTTGTGTTTGCCTGTCTTTTATCTTTATATTTGTGCCTCCCTGAACCGACTTTTTCCTTTATACATAAAATTCTTTATTCTGCCTCCTAGCTAGATTAGCTTCTTAGTTATTTCTCAGGGTGCATTGTACCCTTTTATGCCTTACATATATTTTACCTTTGCTTCTCTAGATTTTACTTTTAATAGGCACCTGTTCTGTGGAACTTTGTAATACCACATGTCGCACTTCGTAATAAAAATAGTGTTCGCACTTTGTAATAACAAGTTGTCGCACTTTGTAATAAATTAAGCAGTCGCACTTTGTAATTTCCTTTGAATGGCATGCTTGCCAGAAATTGTATATGACTTAAGGTGGCTCAAACCGGTTTCAACCATTTTTGGGGGAATGACTTATTAGAAGAAATAACTCTTACAACACTGTTTCACTTAACGGCAATGTTATGGTACGACATGGAACGCCAATAATTGTTGAACAAGATACACATATTAATATGACGTAATAAATTACCATGGCAACAAAAGAACCATCTAAAAACGCCATATATTTTGTATATAAGTGCTTATATCTCAAAAACGAACTTGGTGACCCCCATTTCTTAAGCTTATTGCTGGAAAGTGGTTAGCAGGCTAAGACTGCAAAGTTAAACAAGATTCTCTGTAGCGGATTAGAGCCACCTTAAGATTTTTTTCAATCGTGAAGGTTGCAGAGATGCTTTGCTCTGAACTGAGTACTGACCAGAACTTTCAAAGAGATCCGCTGAGGTGGAATGGTTGCAATGTGACAGCCTTTGCCTTGAAGCATTGGTCGAACTTTTGTGTGAGACGTACAAATGCCTCTTGCACTAGATCGATGAGGTCATTTTGAGGTGACCACCCTTCTAACAAAGGAACCCTACAAAGATGATCTCATCGATGGACTCCACTTGGTTGAGATCTTATTGGTTTTTCCTATCTCCGCTGCTCAGCTGTGAAAGGGCATAATCAGTGCAAAATAGAATCGAGAATGATTCACGTTCCTTCCTTGGTGGATAAACCCTTGAAGATTTCATGGGAATTTCAGAGGAGGGCCCATCATTTGTGGATTTTGATCCTGAGGCAGCAGTGGTAAAATGATTTTCTTCATTAAACAGGCCACGAGGACCATTTCTCCAATCTTGAAGATATAATGCATCAGAAATCCTACGACTACCCCTCCCCCACCCCCCCCGCCCCAAAAAAAACCTCATATAGAGCAAGTAGCGAGTCACTTGAAGCCTCCATCTCCCTTCCTTACCCTTGAACTTAACCCTCTCGAGCATCTTTTTATTTTTACCAGGAGTTATTTCTCCTCCGTTCACTTATTGCATTCTATCATTGATAAGCAAGCTGTGTGATCTCCAAAATAACAATTGCGAGAAGCGTGTAGGAGAACGCGTTTCTTTTCTTCCCCTCATTTTAGTATGCAGAGCAAAATATCAAGGAAGGACGTATTTGTGCCCTGGGGAAGTAATTAAGTCACTTGCAATTTCTACCAAATATGCCATTAAAGGAAATTTGAAAGCTTATTATAAAGTGTGACAACCTGTTATTACAAATTGCGACAGGTATTACAAAGTGCGACAGTTTTATCACAAAGTGCGACAGGTATTGCAAAGTGTGATGATTATTACAAAGTGCGACAGAACAAGGCCTAGTGAGGTACTATAGATTAATCTATGGGTCTATTCCTTCAATGACGTCAATAACTAATTTACATTGCCATTTAACAAATCGGAAGTGGTTCAGCATTCATTGTCTGTACTCTTATCGACAACGATATTCGTCATCGTACAGTGGTCAATTTGTCGTGTTGTGGTCAAAATGTTTGACCACTGTGATGACGAATATCGTTGTCGATAAGAGTACAGACAACGCTGAACCACTTT
>OX421458.1:6231883-6251883 GCA_949126865.1 Montipora capitata | reverse complement strand
GTTTCGATCGTTCAGCTGACTTGTGCCTCAATCACTGGAAAGCGTTCAGTTTAAACGTGACATTGGATTTTGTCGCAGGTAATTTATGGGGGGCAAATTCTCGCTTTATTTTATTTTCAGTGTTTTTTGGGCGAAGCACCTGTCATAATTGGTCGAGCTCTGCGTTCTTGCAGAACTTGCTTGGTTGACATATTAGTACATTATATGCCCATTGGTGAACTGGTTGACAGTCTCCTACCTTCGAATCCCTCAACCATCTTGTTTGCTATGCTTTTCAGAGTATTTGCCTTCTTACGTTGACCATTTCTTATGTTGTCACTGATGAAGAATTGCCGTGTTTATCGATCGTGTATAATAACTTTCCTGTTCAAACGATCGAATCTCGCGCGAGCTTTAATTTTGAATTCTTAACCTTGCATAAACTAACGTTTTGTTCCGGAAAATGTTGCTAGAGTCTTTTTATTTCTTTTATTTTTGGTGTTGTTAAACCACAGTCTTGATCGCGGGATATAGATGAATTACTTCCAATTCCACGAAAAATCGATGAGTTATTCGTTGCCATAGGGCTTTGTTGATTTCAGCTGTGGCAAATATTCTGGATGATTATATTTTTAATTTTCTAGAAATATATTGGGTGATGTCATCCCCCTGTTATGCTTAAGCTGTCGTCATTTTTGCCCGAAGTAGTGGAGTTAAAAGAAAATTCACATTTCAGTCTTGCTAATGATTTTAAACATTATTCTACAAAATCATACCGTAAATAATTTATAATTTATTCTACCATTTCACGAGTGTCTTAAATTGAGGTTCCAAATTATGTGTTCAGTTTTAATTTCCCATAATATTAATATTCCTAAGTGTCACGGTTTTAAATTTATTGCCGTTGAATCTGTACATGTATGTATATTAAACAGTTGGATTTATAATAATTATTCTCCGAGTTTATATCTTGTCTCGAATAAAATTCAATTCTCTTCTCTACCCTCCACCCCCAACTGTTTTCAGTAAAAATCGAAAATTCTTGAGTTTAATTGATTGCTAACAAAAATCATCTAGAAGGAGTTATTTTTACTGAATTCAAGTTGTTGAATTAAAACTAGGAAACAAAATAACATTGTGCCAATGATAAGTATACTAGTATTATTATGCCCATTTAATCCACTTACTACCAGTATTCTAGGTTATGTATATTGTACAGTTGAGGAATTCTAAAATGCTTTGTATATGTTCCATAAAGAAAGTCGACAGTAGTTGCATGTGTTGACACATGTCAATGATGATGCCATTCCGTTTTCAGACCCAATCAATCTTTTCAAAGGGACCTCTTTGTTGTCATATGTTATTGTACTTCAACACACACAAGTCCTCTTTTGGACCTAAAAGTCATAATTATGTTGGATCAGCTCTGGATCAAGGCATGCATGATTGCCTGTATTCTTTCAAAAAAAGCCTTGAAAGCGAAATTGCAATGAAAAGTGCCTGATTAATATTGTGGGCTATGATGGAGTCTTTTGACTACAGAAAAAAAAAAGGGATTTTTTTTCCCATTATTTTAAGTACTGGTTGATCATTATAAGACCAAGTGCAATGCTGGAAATAATTTTTCTTTATTCAGAGGACATATGTCCTTTCAAATCTTCCTTTTGGTCGGACATTTGACAAATTGGACCGGACATAATTTATTGACTGACAACACTTTGAAGAAGAGAACTCAAGATGTGCTGGTGACATGTTTGGTCATCGTGTCCGATCATAATATGAAATTGGCCGGACATTTTCAAAATTTGGTCGGACAATGTCCGATGACCGACTGTTATTTCCAGCACTGAAGTGAAGAATGGATTTTTATTATTAATTCCCAGTTCCTAATGCAGAAAAAGCAGAATGGCCTTAAATCTTGTTCAAGCATCAAATTAATAATTTATTCCCTTGCTCTGTTTTGGAGATACTTGCAAATGATGTTGTCACAAATAAAAAAAATCTTGTTTTCAACAGAATCGTCAAAGTCACTTAAATTGAAAATGCCAGTTGCAGAAACAAAGGCAAAGGGGTTCCCAGGTGCTGGGATGAAACCGGGGTTGGAAATTTGGAGAATTGAGGTAAGCTTTTAGGCAAAACTAATTTCCAGTACAGTTGAACTACATAATGTAATTACCCAATGATTTCATCGTTTTAACCTATGGACTCCTTGGGAACCCCTAGTTGACAAGCAAAATCGTCTGGCGTTAGGCAGGGTAAAATCTGTTAAATTTCACTTCCAGGAGTCAATGTACTACATGTTGGGGGTGTAAAGGGTGAAGTGCGCTGTGTGCTTTAGGGCGTAAGAATATCATTATGGGAGTTGTGTAGCAGATTAAAAAGCATGTTTAAAGAGCATTTTTGGCATATGTCTCCCTTTCCCTCCCCTCCCTTATGACATTGGAACCTCTCTCCTGTCCTGCGTGGGGGCTCATGGCTGGGTAGTCACAATTTCCTAGCCGTGAGTCAGAGTATTCTCCATCTATGAGCTGGTACGTTGCCAAAAGTGGAAGCTCCTGGATATCTCAAGAACCCTTCGTTACCTCCACTTTCATAGCAATGGCATTGTTAACTTCTGTATTTTCACTATGACTGTGTTTAATTTAATTATTACCTTGCAGTCTTTTAAGCCAGTTAAGCTTGACCCCAAAGAACATGGAAAATTTTATACCGGAGACTCCTACATTGTATTGTATGTAAGTGAAAGTATGTTTTTCTGCAGTAGTTGGAATGAAAAATTAAACAATTAAACTTGGGGCTGTCACTATGATGTGAAATTGCTTGCCCCTACCCAAGCACCACAAGCAGTATAAGTGGGGGGGGGGGGGGGGGAGGGGAGGGGGTAGGTAACTTACTATCTTTATTAAAGTTACTATAAATGAAAATGTGGGAAAAGTGATGCCGGCAACTGCTTGAGCCTAATGAGACTATAAGATTATTAAATCAGGTCTACATGTATGTACAATTGCTAATGTACATGTATTTGTGTTATGACAATTCGTTATAATCTGTTTTTATTGCTGTACTGTAGCTGCTATGTAAGCACATCTTTTATTGTTTATTGTTTACTGTTTGGTCACCTTTTGTAATTCTTTCGCGTTTTTTAATTACCCCATTCACACCTCAAACGTGCCCTAGGACACCCCCCCTCCCCCACCCCCCATTGGCTAGTAAAATTGTCCGGCGTTAGACAGAGTAAAAGCTATCAAGTGTCACTCTCATCCCGTGTGACTGGCGGGCTTTGAGTGCGACATGGATGTCGTCAGTTATGCTCAACCCCAAAAAACTGTTCATGTACATATACGTGTAGTCGGGAGGAAGTTTTGAATTTAATGTTGTAATATCAGTTTAAACAGGTGGGAATCACCAAGATGTGGACTTATTTATACAATGTCAGATTGTTTAATGAAATTCATTTGTGGGATATCATTTTCAATTGATACCTGCTTGCTTTCTGTTAAAAGTCTGTTCTGGATTTTTCAATTTTCTTTAGACAAAAAAAGTTGGAGGGGAAGCAGATATATTCTTTTGGCTGGGTCCAGAAACCACTCAGGTAATTTGTTTCTTTATTAATAGTGTGGGTCAATATTGTGGTGGTATTGGTGGAGCAATGATGGTGTGGTGATGAGATGGTGATGATGTTGGTATCAATTGTTGTCCCAGTTTGTGTTTTGATCTGATATTGTGTGTTTTAGGGTAGTCCTTGGACACGCACAGTATTACGTAATAATTCATTAGTTAACTTGTAAGCTAATAAATATTGAGGTGTTGTTAAATAAATCACGACTTTAATTTTGGTATAAGTTTCCATGATGATCGACAAAGATGATAATAGCTTTGACGAAGCAATTGTTAACCTTTTCACCACTGAATCATCCCCTACTGACATGTAAAATCCTCTGGTATTACTGTAGTATACGGTAATCAGATGATTTTGAGTGCAATTTGTATAGGTAATCACATGAGGCCGAGTACTATTAAGGATTAATTGCACGAGTGTTTTGGAGATTTTCCAAAATTGCCTGAGTCGCGAAGCGACAAGGGCCATTTGGAAAATTTCTAAAACACAAGTGCAATTAATCCTTAATAGTACGAGGACTCATGCGATTACTTGTTTATCAATAAAGGGCAAAATTTATACGTTGCTATGCAACGGATTAACCAATCATTGACAGGTAATCAAGCCCTCCCTTGATTACCAAAAATGCCCTCGATTAAGAAAAAATGCCCTCTGTCTCAGTCAATCAGCGCTCAGTAAGTTTGCCCTTTATTGATAAGGAATGAAAGCATGAGTAAATTTTTTCAAAGCGACCAAAATTGCACTGTGAAGCCCGTAGGGCGAGTGTACAGCAGTCTTTGAGAAAGTTTACAAGTGCTTGTTTATTCCAAATTGCACAAGAAAAATCATGTGTTTACTTATTAATTAATATATACAGGAAAAAATTCAAGATGGTTAAGCAAAAGAAACCCTGGCATATGATGCAGTCAGGGAAAAATTGCGCCATAATTGCACCATCCAGGGCTTGATTTGAAAACAAATGTGTCATTGGTTATGACCAAAACGTATTGTTTATTAGCCAATCATAATCCAGAATTTCGATGTGTAATATGCAGTGGTATTACACTTTGTGCACACTTGAACTGCACTGCTCTCAGCCAATCAGAATCAACTAATTTTTACATGTATATTATACATGTATTAGACAAAGTAAAGTATATGAGTTAGACTGTCACGTTTAAAGCGGGTTAAAGGGTTAAAAATTACTATGAAACTATGATTTGTGTAATTACAGCTAATTAATTATATTTTATTTGTTGGTCTGAATTTTAAAGCCAAGTTGTCAGACAGTGATTTCTTGCAAAGTGTTTAAATTTGACGCTGATAATCATAAGAATCACAATTATGGCTGAGACTGACAATGACAGACCAGAAGAAGTAAAAAAAATGATTTTTTTTTCTTCAACAGGATGAATCTGGTGCTGCTGCTCAGCTTGCTTGCATGCTAGATGATGAACTTGGTGGTTTTCCTGTTCAACACCGAGTGGTTGGTTGAGATTTGAATCTTATTTCTCAAACTTTGTAACTTGCAGATATTGAACATTTGATTAAGAAACCTTTAATGAAATGCTTTTCGTTATTTGTAATCCTTCCATTGTACACTGTAGGTTGGAGGCCACGAGGATAACAAGTTTAGTAAACTTTTTAAATCCATGAGGTATGTCCTTGTGCAGTGCTGCAGTAAGCACTAAGCAAACCAATTTTAACATGTACGTTTCAAATGCATTTGCATTTGTTGTTCAACACAAATGCAAACGTGTTTGCACGTTTCCAAAGTATTCAGCATTACAAAAGGGTCAAGCGCTTTTATTTTCGATCAGTAATTTCAATAGAATACATGTAGACTGTCTTGTTTGCTTTAATGCATCATATATCATCTGGCTTACTGGAAAAAATATTAGCTAATGTTTGAATTTTCACGTCCCATGGCAGTTGTTTTGTGAAAACCAAATTTTAAATGTCTGTCACAAGTGAGCCAACTCTAATGACAAACCTACTGTTAGTAAAAAGCAATGAGCCTACTGAAGACATTGTGGAAACAGTAACTGTTGTAAATACCAATGGAAGTGAAAGTAGAAATGAACTTTTGGCAGTGATAGGAGTCAGGTGTCAGAATGTGTGTGGATATTAGCCTCTCTTTAACTGTGTAAAACAATACCATTTGCTGGATATTGAGATTATTAATTAAAAGTGTTCTAGTCCATAAGCATCCAAGAATCAGCTCAACTTCACCAACATATTTACAAATTCCGAATTCCCAGTACCCAGGTAATAAATAAAAATAAATTAATTTTAAAACCATTCACAAGTGCATTGCATCTTTCCCCTTGCATGACTAATGCCAACCTCTGGAGATCTAAAATCTGGAGATTTTGCCATGCGGTCTCTCCAATTCCCCCCCCCCTCCCCCCAAAAATACCGCACCCACCCGTCCCCCAGCAGTTTCTTCCGATAAAAGAAAAGTCCTCCACCATTGTGAATCTTGAATTGTGATATTTACAGTAAAACAGGCACTCATATGTCGAGAATTTTTATTCCAATCAAGCAATCGGTGGTTATATAGCCTTGAAAACAAACAAAGATAAAGAAAGCCATGTTGTTTAGTTCTATCAATGTGTGTTTTAGAGTCGTTTTTATCCAGGAGATTTGGACTGACCTGTACGGGAGGGTGGAAAATTTGTTCCGTATGCGGGAGACTCCCAGATAATTCAGGAGAGATGGCAAAAGTGAATTATGGCTTTGCATGTAGTACATTCCTTTAATTAATGATATTAATTTTGAGGAGTTTCTTACTTTTGAAAAATTTATACAAGCTTCTATTTCTAAAACTAGTTTGCTTAAGGGTGGACATGCGAGCGGTTTCAAAGAGGGAAAGAAGAAATTTGAGAAAGCTTTGCTTCAAGTCAAGGGAAAGAGAAAAGTCTATGCATCACAGGTGACTACAAGTTAGAATAATCTGCCACTGTTGTGAATCTTGAATGTGAAATGTTTTTCAACTTGGGAATGCAATTAAGAAACAAGTTCGAAAAAATCAAAATTCTTTTAACTTGGGGATGCAATTTGAACCTATACAATGGAGCAAAGCTTTTAAAAGGTTCAGAGTCGTTTTTATCCGGGAGATTTGATGACCTGTATGGGAGACCGGGAGTTTCATTCCCTACATGTATCTTGGAGAGTTGGCACGTTTATAAAAGTGGACATAGTTTTTGAGTCTATAGACCTGCATGTAGAGTAGATGTTTTTTTTAAACCTGTTCCCACCTATTAATTAAAAGCGTCCCCAATTGGCAAGAATCCACTTGTGAATGTAAGGAATTGGTGGATTCAAGATGGATGGAATTGAATTGAATTGAACTGAATCCACTTGTGAATGTAAGGAATTGGTGGATTCAAGATGGATTGAATTGAATTTAATTGAATTGAACTGAATCCACCTGTGAATGTAGCAAACATTTTTCACATTTTTCATCCTGTATATTGCATAATTGCTTTTTTATTTGGCATGCGGAGTTTTGTAAAGTCACTCAAACCAGCTGTCGTTTTTTCCCACAAATGTGACTGCAAGAGGCATGGATCTACATGGCTTGTATTAAATACACTAACTGTAACAATATTAGTCAGCCAAGTAATTCAATGAAATTTGTTTGCCATACATGGTGCACAATAGAAAAACAAATTATTAAATATAGACTCGTCTATCTGAGTTGGTGCACTTTAATAATTTTATACATGTATATTGGGCCAGTGAGGTTGACACTGGCATTATGATCAATCAAATCATCCCATTGTCTAGCTTTAGCTATATCTTGACTACATATTTGCCTTAAATCCCATTCCTATTTAAGTGTTGAAATTTTATTGTTCATGTTGATAGGTTCCATTGTCTGTGGCCTCTCTCAATCAAGGAGATTGTTTTGTTTTTGATTGTGGGCGGAAAATTTTTGTGTGGATTGGAAAGGAAAGCAATAAAAAGGAGAGGTTAAATGTAAGTTTTTTTTTGTGTGTGTTAAATTAAACAACACTAAATAATTATGATGAATGTAACTTGGAACATTATTACAGAAAGACATCTTAGACTAGTAGATCGATGGACATACACTGTACAATGTAAACATCATTGCATAATGGTTTATCAAATCATAGAATGGCCTCCTGCATGCATCTTCAGTAAATTTGTAAAAAATATTAACAGTGAAGGTGTCTATAAAGCGAAAGATCATTGCAATCATTAATAATAATATTATTAAATGCAACTTGAACACTGTAAGTTGTAAATAGCATGGAAACAAACCCAGGGTTTAGAGACTGGACTTGAACCGTGTACATGCTGAGCCATAAAGCCTTCTTAGGGCCATGGGCAGGACAACTGTGATTTTGTTCCATACTTGAAAATGGTGAAAGTACATGTACAATGAACAACATTTTTGTAATGTGAAACAATATTATTTTCAGTTCTATGTGAAAGGTGCATATAAGAGATGTATTGGTCTTAATGATAAATGTGAATTGTACAGTATTAGAGGGCAGGCAGTATCATGCTGGTGAAATGGCTTCCATGTTGATTTCCCATAAGTCATCCTCCTGAAATTCTGAACACAACGTGAATGACATTGTACTTGCAGCAGTGAACATGTTTTTCTCTTCATAGGCTTGCCGTTATGCCCAAGAGCTCAGAGACGAGGAAAGAGCAGGATTAGCAAGTGTCTCTCTAATTGGTTAGTCAACCATCCATTCGCACACACCAAAATTTCAACAACAGTCCAGATACTCCATTCTGGCGGGTCTAAAATACGTGTCACATTCTGCAGGTCATTGTACATGATTGTATGTCTCACTTACTAGTAGCCTGCTTGCAGGCGGTAATTTGTGTTTTCAAGGGAAATATTCGGCCACCATATTTAATTGGACAGGTGGAAGTCAGCCAGTCTCTTTCCCACTTCAGGTAGAAATTTCTTTCATTGTGGTTTGAATGCAGGAGTCATATCAAGCCTTGATGAATTAAGATCTTCCGGGTGAGTGTAGTCCTGAGATGTCATCATCAGAGTCGAGTGAAACATGCACAACAACAAATACATCTACTGGTATTTTTCCTTGCATTTAATCCCCATCTGCACAAGCAATTTTTACAAACTGGAATTAAAATCTCATCATCTATGAAGTTTTGGTAAATGGCAGGGTTACTTACTCCCACATGTTTGGTTGATTTTCTTACTCAGATACTCCAGAGGAAGAAGAAGAGTTTTTTTATCACTTGACTGGCAATAAACGCATTGTGCAAATCACCAAGGAAGGGGAAAGTGACAAAGATCATGAACAAGTCCTCAAACTCAATTTATACAGGTACAGTCACTGTGACATAAGTAAAACTTTTCCCGATTGTATATTATCAGAAACCCATAAGGGTTGAAACATGTAACGGCCCCTTGTGTGCTGGGAAATAAGCTTCTGAATATTCAATTTGCTAAGTACCATATTTGGAACAACAAGAGCGAGGGGTTTCCAAATATGGCACTCTCACTGAATATTCGGAAGCTGTGAATGCGTGTTACACGTTTCAACCCTTATGGGTTTCTGATAGTATTCATTAACAAGCCCTGCTATGCCAGCTGGACCATCACTAAGGGTCTTCAAATGACTGACTCAGAGAGGAAAGTTCTGCCTTTGTAATAACATTTGCAAATGGTTAGGCTCTCTTGTCTTCTTGGGTAAGGACGATAAACCGTAGGCCCTTTGGGACGTAAGAAAAAGAACCCACGCACCATTCGCAAAGAGTAGGGCAAGGAGTTCACGGTGTTGTGGTCTGCCTTCTTTGATATAGATCGTTTCACTGTCACGCAACAAAAAAAAAAAAGATTTGAAACATGCTAATTTCAAGGATGTACATGTATTGATGAAAGGTTTTTTTTTTTTTTTTTGCAGGGTCAAAGAAGAGGAGTCTGGAAACATCACAATGAAGGAGACTGGAAGCAAACCTCTTGGGCGTCATGATTTGGATTCTGATGTAAGCGGCGCATGTAACCTTGTTAACTGTTCAGTTTAGTTCATAATTATGTATCTGTTCTTAAGTAACTGAGGCCAGTGGGGTATACAAATAGGTCAGGTGACCTTAGTTAGGTAGGTGCTACTGTCTTTTTAAAAGTCGCTTTTGTGTTTCTTGACCGTCTGTATAAGCCAATGACCCAACATGTCGGTGCTTATCCCCGGTTTCCGTAGCATTAAGCGACTGGGAGTATTTTTAACTTTTCCCTTGATGGGATGCTAGTCCATCGCAGGGTTACCCCCAGCATTTCGCCGGTATCCATTTTATACCCCTGGGTGAAGAGAGGCACCGTGAGAGTAAAATGTCTTGCCCAAGAACACAACACACTGTCCCAGCCAGGACGCGAACCCGGACCACTCGCTCCCAAGTCAAGCACACTAAACCATGAGGTCACTGCGCCTCCTTACCGGTACCCACGTGATACACCTGGGGTGGGAGGAGGCAGGATGGAGCAAAGTTGCTTGGTTTGAGAAGCAGCATGAACTGGCAATCCTGGGGTTGGGATTCCACGCCACTGATCACTACGGCACAAACCTCCACTGTCATTTGTTTGGTATATGTGTTTTGTTGAGATTACCTTGAAGGTCTGGCTGTGGCAGTTTATAGCTTGTCACATCTTCCAGTGGTTCGCGTCAGACACATTAAAATCTGTGACTGTGTTTTTTAGGACGTTTTTATTCTCGAGACTGGGTTCTGCATTTACGTATGGCTAGGAAAGAAAGCAACTAGGGGTGAAAAGGCTCAAGCGCTCAGAGATGCCCAGGTAAACAAGTGCATAGACAAGTATGATAAACTATGACCATGGATATTCTCTCCGGTCCACCTTGCTTCATGCCAAACAACAGAGAGATTTAGCATCACGTTCACGTAAAACAGCAAACGTTGGCTTGCTGTTTCACGTTTCACGTTTCACGTTTTACGTAAAATGGAGTAACGCTTGTGACGTTAGCTCCGCGTGACCTACGGCAACTCGAGTATTTAGTTACTAAATCTCAGAGTCCTTTTAAACATTGTTTGTAGAAAAAGACGCTATATAAAATGAAAACCCTTACCCGTCTCGATCCTTACCCGTTCCGATGATGAGACTCAACGTGAGTTCATAAAGAAAATTGCGGCAAGGAGTCATTTATGAACGATCTATAACTACGAAATCTAATTTTTCCTTCTTTGGCATACCGGAAAATGTTTTGGAGAACTTTTTTTTTCCGCAAACAACTTCTTATGTAGAAGAAAACGAGAAAAAAATTCACGTATGCGGCAAACGCGAAAATGCCTTCTTTCACGTAGAAACGGCAAGCGGGAGCCGGCAAACGTAGAAAAAGGCGGGAAAATTATGGTCACGTGGTCACTTTTACCGTTCGCGCGTGATGCTGAATCTCTCTAATATTATAGCAAATTTCTTCGTGACATGTTAAGACCGCGATTTGTGTGTGCAACAGAGTATTACTTTACAGTTCCCAAATTGAATGTAAATTCTCGTTTTTTTTTCGAGATGTGAAAACATCTCAAGTATCTATTAATTCCGAATTGTATGAGAAGAGCGTGCATTTTTAGTTGGAAGTGTCGAAATGACCTGCAGCCGTTGAAGGTTTTCAAATCATTGACCAGCATGTTCTAAGAGTACGTATTCGACGTAGCCCTGATAAACACTGGAACCCCGTTAATACGGTCATCAACGGGCCTAAACTGAAAAATTGGCCGTATTGACGGGATGGCCGTATTACCGGGGTAGGGTGAAATTCATGACTGAATGGCCGTAATGACAAATGTTGCATTTGCACTTCCAGAACAACTTTTCTCTTTAATAAACAACAGGAATGTACGTACAGTAATTGTATAAAATACTTGAAACTTCGCTCAGTATGTAAAACACTTAAAATTGTTAAGAAGTGTACCGTACGTTCCGAGCCTAAAATAAAAAAAAGAACAGGCCCAGCTTACTATGCTTCTAAAAAACGGAAGCCACCGTAATTACCCGACCGAAAGACCCATGTATCAATCGTATTTTGGATGAAAGCACAATTACTTTTATAACCCCTTCGAGATTTGCCTTACTGGATGTTAAAGAAGTGTCAAGATCATGTTTGTAATGAAATGTAAAGTAAATCGCCTGTTCGATTAGCGTGGTAAATTACAAAGGTCAATGAAATTGACATGTCACATGCGTTTTGGTTTTCTAAATTTAGCGCGAGTGGCTGTATAAACGGGGTGAAATTATAGAGGATTCTACCGTTTGGGATTTAAAATTGTGGTCGTTGGCCGTATTAACGGGTGACCGCATTTACGAGGGTTTTCTGTAAGAAAATGTAAGGCCGTTTTGCCGGGCCAAAAAAAATGGCCGAAATAACGAGGTGACTGTATAATTTACCGAGGTGGCCGTAAGGCGGGGTTCCACTGTATTTAAATCCAAGAACTCGTTTTAAAACGGTTAGCATTCAATTATTGCAAATAGCTTGAGTCATTGGTCGATTGGTAATAGACGTCAGTGATAGAGTGATAAAAATTGTAAGATTTTCATAGTCACAGAAAGGGATTCAACAGATTGCCGGCTGTAATGGACAACTTCTGAGTAGTCTAAACAAAGATAGATTGGATAAATCGAATATTTCGCGAAGATCGACATGAAATTGAGAAATTATCGGACTGCTGGAGTACATGGAATGTTTTCTTATACTCCACATCAGAAAATGAAGCAAGCTTAATACGAGTATAATCCATACTAGTGTGATCAAATATCTCAAAATACAAACGAGTAACAATTACCTTCAATAATTACTTTCAACTTTTGTCTCGTATCAGTTGCTGTATTTCTTCCTCACTTTGTACTTAAAGGGGCTAGGTCACGCTATTTTAGGTAATTTTGTTAAATTTTGTTAATTATGAGCTCTAAACGTCAAATTGGCAGAGCAAGAGTCTTTCATTTGCAAAATCACGGCAACATAACAACTGAGAATGATTTTCAAGTTTTGTAAATGACATTTTGATATAGACTGATATAAATTTGAAAAAAGGTGGGCCGACGTTTTTCAAATTTACCCAAATTCAATCCATTTCAATCCTCTCCAGTTTTGTCCATCCATGTCCCTTCTTGGCTTCCCTGTGTTTTGTTAGAGTTCTTCTATAGTTTTGAACAGTTATTTTGATATTTTAGTTAATTCTATGACCATTCGATCAGTGCTGAAAATGCCTAAAATAGCGTGACCTAGCCCCTTTAAAGCGTTAAGTCGCGGCCATGACTTGAAACTCAGATTTCCGAATTTCATTGAAACTCGCGTTGGACGCGCTCACAAATTTGCCACGCTTTCAAGACGCCTGTCCTGATCACGTGCAAATGCAAGGTTCAAGCTGTTGTTTCCCTAGGGAGTTAGTGAGTTTTGCTCGCCCTAAGGAGTTATACAGTTTTGAGGCGCGTCTTGTGATATGTTCTCGTCCAATGAAAAGCTGCATTTCAGTTTTGAGGTATAACATTATCACTTGAGTCCAAGCAAACAGGCAATTTGTCTTAAAATGTCCCCTAAACTCTTCTCTCAAGGTAAATATAAACAGCTGTCTTAACCCTAACCAAAAGTAACTCTAACCACAACACTAGCATTGTTGCTTGAAATAGGAAACAAACGCTTAGACTCGAAGGGACACTTCGTGTTGGCTGTCAAAATTGGGCTTGCATTTCTGTGTGCGTTTCTGGACATAAGAGAAGACCAAAGGACTCCAGCCTTCAAGGAAGGTCTTTGCATGACACAATCAAGAAAGAGAAATGTCGTGGAGAGAAGGGCAAAAGGAGATCCAAACCGTTTTTTCTCCCAAGCGTCGCAAATAGCCTGTTAGCACGCTAACGTTCACTTTTAGAGTGGTTTTCAGTTGAGTGTCGTAAAACAAATACCAAAGTAATTACTTCGACCAATCACGGCAGGTGCAAGCAGGGCAATGAACCAATCTAAAATGGTAGCAATTCCGTGTAACTCGGTGCTCAAAGCGCGGGAAAAACCGCGCGTGCAAGTCCCGATTGGTTTTGGTTTTCTTACTCATTGGTTGATAAACTGGCGCGAGATTTTTAAACCAATCACTAAGCGTAGCAATTGCAATTGCGTGATTACTTTCCATAGTTATTTGAAAACTTCTCTAATCTGCTTTCATTTTGTATTCTGTAGGGGTTTATATCAGCAAGGCAGTTAAATCCAAACACTACGGTGAAAGTTGTCAAGGAAGAAGTAGAACCAACTGAATTTAAGCAGTACTTTAACCCATGGGAAAAGGCTGTTTCCTATGGAAACACGAAGGTCTACCAGGCAGGAGTTGGCATAGCAACAAAAGGTATACCTTGACAGGGAAAATAAATGCAGTCAAATGTAATTTAAAGACCCCCTGTGACCAAAAAATCAATTCGTATTGTTTTTTGGATTTCAAAACTATGTTAACTATACACTAAGCGACCAAAGTTTTAAGCCTTGATTTAAAAAAAGAAACCTGTTTATTTTTACTGGAATTTTCCTATTGTATGGTCCGACATTACTAACTTTAAGATCTTGAGAGAGCTGGATCCAGGAGAAAATGACGTCAAAGGCTCACCATTTTAAGAATGGAATGCGTGTGTACGCCGCAGAATTAATATGCAGCACGGGAGTTTTGGGCTTTCATGCAGACTTTTAAACTTCCGTTTTGCGTATATAATAAGCTGTTTTCACTCGCTGAAATTTTAAGATAGTGAGCCTTTGACGTCACTTTTCCCTGGATCCGACCCTCTGAGGCCCAATCGGTCAGTTTTGAACGTGAGTAATGGCGGACCGTGAAATCCAAAACTTACACTCAAAGAAAACGGCCTTTGGATAAAAATAAAAGTTCAGAATTTTGCTAGTCAGGTGTTAATTAATTAAGAAAACACACTTCAAAAATCTGAAGAAAAAAAGAAAGTGCTTCTTTTTTTTAATCAACAAGGGCATTTTAATAGAGTTAACAACAGGAGCGAGTATGTTTCAGTTTTTGTCAGCGTCTTTGTCAGATCAGTCGGCATGCCAGTGATTTCCCACTCTTGTGTGCTGTAGGGCGTAACCGTGGTGTTGTTGTCGTGTAGCTGAGAAAGCGTGTTTGTAGAGCGTTTTTAGTGGTTGTTCGCCCTTGCTTCCCCCCTTTTTTCCACAGTTTTTTTCAGTGTGACGGGTGCCGGTCTCCCTTGCTTTGTAAGTACTTGCAAGCAATTTAAAAGCAACTTAAAAGTTGCTTATCTAACTGCGAAGACCTTTCCATCCTTGATTTCATTCTATTTCGCGCTTCAAATATAGAAACCTCCGTATACTGTTAAAAATCATTTCGTTCAACCCGCACGAGTTAAACTTGAACGCGCAATCGACCCACCCCCAACGGGCTTGATAGCTCACTTGGTAGTTGGCCTTGATACAAAATTCCGAAAAATGGCCTAAAATCTATCCGGAAACTCCCCAAGAATTTCAATGGCTTCTACTTCTGCCATGTTGATCTTCGTATGCTTCCTGGCCTTACGATGATGCTAACAAGACATGCTGGGAACATAGCATATGTTAGCATATTAGTAGTATTTAAATGGCAAGAACCCGCTTGGAAACAGTGGAAGAAGCTTCTTAAAACCGGCCAAATATCGGCTGCATTTTTTTAAACATTATCGTCCAAAAATCCTTACATGTAAATTACCTAAAATTTTCTTAAAATTCCATTTGACTCTAAAAATCCTAAAAAGAGTCCGGATTTTTGTATCTAGTCCTAGTTCGATATATTAAATGCAGAGCAGTGCAATCGCATCGTAATGGACTTGAATCCTGTACGAGCCTGGGTTTTTTTTCCAGGCTTGCTTGCAACCGCTTAAATTCGTTATCTAACTGCGTTTTTCTTTCTAAATACATGAATGATCATGAAGTAGAGAAGAGAGTAGACTGCTGGCAGTCTGTTTTTCTCTCGTAATTCAGTAGGGGTTATGAGGCGAGACGTTTTGGCTAAAGAGGAATGGGACAAGACCCCAACTCGGCCATACCTCCTTTGTCTCGCCTTCTTCTCTACACGGCCAACGCCATACCCCTCTTTCGAGTTCGCGATGACTAAGCGCTCGTCCTAGTGACCCTTAGAGAAAAAACCGGCTGCCAGCAGACTAAGAAGGGAATGGTCTGGCGTTTCTTTACGGGTGTTAATGTTTATTTCCGTGCAGAGAAACTTGACCAAAGACCAAAATTTGAAGTGAAATCCATGCATGAAAGAAGGGTTTCAGTTACTAACAACTCTCTCCCGGATGACGGCTCTGGTACTGTGAAAGTTTGGCGAATAGAAGATTTTGAACGTAGAGACGTACCTGAAGATAATCATGGCGTCTTCTACTCTGGAGACTGTTACGTTATTTTGTATACTTACCTGAAAAACTCCAAGGAATATCGCATTATTTACTTTTGGCTGGTAAGTTAGTGTGGAGACTCTGTTACAGTAAAAATTAACCAAGTCGTTTGTTGACATCCTCAGACGGTTGATGTTACAAAAATCATGCACTTGACTCTGAAGATGACTTCCGCTCAGGTTGTCGAAACGTCAGTCAATGTCATCCCAAACAGTCCTTCTCAGGACTACGCTCACTTGACGATCGTACTTCACTTAAGATGGTTTACTGGATATTTACCCCATAATTCGAGTCTGAGCTCAGAGTTTTAAAATATACATTCAGTACTTGTGTGGGCCTACCTGCATTTAGGGACGAATGGCAAAGAGAGAGTTGCGTCTAAACTCGAAAACACCGGGTGCACATTTTCAAGTTCTCTCGTGAACTGAGTGTATAAAACGAATTTTTGCTGACCCTTTTGATCTAGATTCACTCGAATCGTGAAAGAAATGATATAAAACAGATTTGAAAGCCATAAGGGTGTTTAAAGATGAAGTTTATCGAATATTGACCGGAAATCGTTACCTTTGAGCGGTTTTCAAATGAGTGGCGTAAGACCAAAACCGAAGTAATTGCTTTGGGCAATCAAAAAGTACGGGGTCAATCCAGTAAACCAATCAAAACTCGGAAGTAATTACACGTAGCCGACACAAAATGCGGGAAAATGTGCATGCGCGAGCCACGGTTGGTTTTGGTTTCACTTCTGATTGGTTGAAAAAATGGCGCGAGAACTTTGAACCAATCATTGAGTGAAGTAATGGAAAACCAAAGTAATTCACTGATTACTTTCGACACTCAATTGAAAACCGCGCTATTGGATAATTAACAACTAGTCACCAAAGTGGAGAAGGCTAGTGGTGGATATTCGTGGCAAGGTAAATATCAGCCACTAGCCACCGACAGTGAGATGAATAGTTTTCTTAGTGTATACAATGTACTCAAACAGTGAGATAATATAGCTCAAATAGACGATATTAACTCGGTGGTAAATTTACCATATCCAACTAGGTTTATAAACCCATTTCTGTGTTTCCCGGCTTTAACATTCTTGGCGGCACCAAATGTTTCAATGTTCACAGGGAAATGACAGCACAGCAGATGAACAAGGAGCTGCCGCGGCACATGCTGTAGAGATAGACGACGAGTTTGGTGGTGATCCCTATCAGGTTTGTATTACTGTTCAAGTCGGTAATCATGAACAACTGTGATAACCTGAAAACAACCCTAACTGTTAGGGTTGTCATTAAGAGCCGTCGGCCAGGGAAATTCACCGGCTATATTGCACGTGAACTCGCCGTCTATTTTTCCTTGGAAATTACCCCCAAATTTTACGAATAACATGAGAAACATTCGAACAGAACACGAGCCTTGGGTCGGCAAAGTTTTGTTCATGAAAAACAAAAGAGACGCCTGAATTCGGAGTATTTTCAGCGGCGATGTCTGTTTCCCTGTCCATGTCAAAGGCGAGGATCGAGCACACGCGTTTCAGAGGCAGGGGTCCAGCAATCCAGTGCATGGTGTAAGCGACCTGATTTGCTAACTACATTTGAAGTGTGACATTAGACGACATCCACAAAACGTCTTTTTAGTCGTGACAGATGAAATACATTGCACACAGTCACAGCTGTACAGAATGCAAAGGAGCCTCAAAGGGGCTATGTCACGCTATTTTAACGTCTTTTCAAAACTCAAAATATGTCTTGCTGCCAATTGAATTTCAAACATTTAGAGTATTTATGTACTCTCTCTCTTTCTCCGGTTACAAAAGCCAAAATTTAATGATATTAGTGTTCAAATACACTAATTCGTGCTCCAGAATGCAGGAAATGCATTCTAAGGGCTGATTTACACGGTACGACTTTGTCGCATGCGACAACGGCTTACGACAAGCGCACGACATGATTTACTATTGTTGTGTACGTCAGAAAAAATGTCGGAGCATTTTAAAACATGTTTTAAAACGCTGCGACAATCGTAAGTCATGTCGTAGGCCTGTCGTGAGCTTGTCGCATGCGACAAAATCGTATCGTGTAAATCGGCCCTAAGAGACCCAAGTTTCAAAAATTTCCCGGGGGTAACCCCCCCCCCCCCCCTCCTACAAATTCGTGCCTTCGGCCCTCGGGAATCGCGCCTTCGGTGTGCGTTGTCTTTTTTCCGCCTACTCTTCAGGTTTGGCCGCCAACTAAAATTCTTATTGAAAACCCTGCTAACATCGAACGCCAGCTGTATTGTTGTATATAAGCATGTGCAGTGGGATCTCACTATCTCGAACTCTCTGGGGAAAAAAATGGCTCGAGTTAACAAGGAGTACTAGAAGTCAACCAACAAAACAAGACATCAAAATATTTTAAAAGAGTGTTCAGTAGGGAAAACAGAAAATGCAAGCAAAAGAACGAATCGAAAACTCATTTGGAGGAGGCAATGGAGACAATGCAACCTCTTGGTTTGTACGCTTTCCTTGAAATCCGGAAATCCCGGGTTTAAGACCCTTGATTCTGGTAGTCCCTGGTTCAACTTCTCCGCAGCAATTGTTAATAGCCAACTGGTTTGCCTCCGACCAGTTTGGATTTTTAACAGTTGTTGTTGTTGTTGGTTTGTTTTATGTTTCATTGACTCTGAAAAGCCTCAATGGGGAGTAGCCAATTATGTATGTACTTGTGCTTGATTTTTCATGGCGTTATTCCTCCGCAGTTTTTTCGTAAATGAAAAAATCCTTAATACATGTGTTTGGTAATTTCTTGTAAGGAATTAAGTCTTACATTTGTACAATTTTGAGTTTTCTGCTTCTATTGAACATGTGCCAGTTACAGGAGAAGTTTGTATGTAAAAATCATTACTATTGGAACTGTAACAATCATTCCGGTACGAATAGCAAAAAAGGTCGTCGGTGTACGGGTGACGTACGAATAGCTACTTTGCTTTTTTTTTTTTTTTAAGACAGAGTAAGCTTCGAACTCTGTTTGTACTCTGTTTTTTTTTTATGCAGTGAACCGATATTAACCAAGCAAAGCGTTGTATTTAACTCCATATATCTCTGTGTGTCGACTGCATTCTGTGTTCAATGCTCTAGGTTCGTGTCTGTGAGGGGAAGGAACCATTGCATTTCTTTATGATCTTCAAGCACAGACTGCTCATCTATCAAGTAAGTGTCTTTATCAACGGATTTTGATTTTCACTGCGGGGTGTCTCAAAGGTGAGAGTTGACTGTAGTTGGTCGATTCAAGTGATGATACAGTTTACAAAATAAATGGCTTTTTCTAACCGTCTGCCCGTGTCACCGTGAACAGGATTGACGGCACTGGAAAAAAGAAATTGCGTTCGTTTCGCTCACAATACCAAAGTCGATTTGCCTACTCAAGCAAGTCACTTCGCCCTCAACCCTTCCGTCGGTCCACCAACATAACTGAAGACAATTGATAGGATTTTACTTTCTAGAAACCAATTTGATCAACGAGTTCAGATGAAATGCAACTTGCTTTGTTTTAGCACCAACCTTTGCCGTTTGTGTGTTGCGGGACAGACAGGCAGTCTTTATTCTAACACGATCGTAATCGTAGCTATGCAGCTTAGCTTGTAGGGTCATGCATAAGCGAATGACAATCGTGGCAAACGATGATCCCTCAAACGTGGCAGATTTGTCACTCCAAGCACCGACACTTACAACACAAAAAGTCAATTGAATTATTGAATAACACAGCTTATATTTGGATTTACTAGGAGGTTTTTCACCTTTCGCGTAAACGTCAACTAAATTAGCGCAGCAAATGTTCGTAAGTTTTTTATTTTTGGTTATTCTAGTGCTCTTCTTGGCAGGGCTGTGCGCGGATCTCCTCGAATAATTACTCTTAACCGGTTTAAAACCCGACCCTGCTATAACCAGTTTGAATTTTAACGCCTGCCCAGTGGCGGAAGAGTGGAAGTGACGTTGCATTGACGTCACGTCACGCATGCGTGACAGAACATCGCGGAGATCCGTGCAGAGGTTTCCTTTCCTCG
>OX421458.1:6201883-6226883 GCA_949126865.1 Montipora capitata | reverse complement strand
AGCGGATACCAGACATGACCATGTCTGTGATAAAGCAAGGAGCCGAGCCAGCGAAATTCAAGTCATTCTTTGTTGCTTGGGAACCGCAAATGTGGAACAAAAAGATGACTTATGAAGACCAAATCAGAGCCATTAAAGAGGGCAACGACAAAGTGGATGAGTCCAAATGGACCTTGGTATGTATTCCTTGAAAGATACTCGGATTTCCTATTGGTGATGCATACTAATACAGGGAAATTTTGCACGGCTTAAAATTATGCAGAGAAAGTAGATCTTAGTAAGTACTATTGGTATCCAAAAAGAAAATTGGGGGTAACCATGCATTTTACAGAGATAATTAAGCTTCAATTTGAGAAAGAACGCCATACATGTCTTTGTATTTTAAAGTTTTTTACAAATATTGTTCATGAATTATCTTTGAAAAATGCGTGGTTACCCCCAATTTTCTTTTTTGATTTCAATAACACTTGTTAAGTTCTACATTTCCCGCATAATCATAAACCGGGGTAAAAATACCTTTGAATTAGTAGGCAACGTCCTTAATAAATAAATTGTTTGAAAATTAGCCTATTTACAAAAGATGATTTAAATCGCTCAGTATTTATTCTAGGTAAAAGACTGCTAGTACTTCTAAGTCTTAAAGAGGATTCCTTGACTCTTCGCATGTCCATGTTGATGCCAAAACAATAAAAAAATGTAGCTCAAGTTCTGTCCACCAACATGGCCGCCATGACGTCATCTGCGATCAAAGAATTGATTGTGCATTACATAATGAGCTATAATCCGGGACCAACCGACAATTTCAAATAGTACAGTACGAAAGACAACCCGAACAAAGTCAATTTCTGTAAACCTTGATTTGCCTGATGATGATTTTGAAGTAAATCGAAATATAGCAATAACATCCGTATAACTCTGGTGAATATCGCCATGAAATTGACTTTGTTCGGGTTGTCTTTCGTACTGTACTATCTCTGGAAATCTGAACGCGATATACCAGATCATCCTTGAGCAATGATGCTTTGAAAATTCGAAATTTTACAAACAGTGTACGGGATGATTAGCACTTTTTACCCCCCAAGCATTTATCAGTTTTTGATGGCTAATTGTGGTACTGATTGGTTATCAAAACTGGAAGGCTTAAAACTGGAGATTTAACTCAGTTTAACAACTTTTTGTCGCCTTTTGAGATCATTTTGTAAATAGCACGATGACTCGTAACAAAATGTAAACAGTGACGTCAGCAAAGATTCCCTTCATTGGGGACAAACACTTTTTTTTTTGTTGATTTTGCTTGAACAACGTTTTCCGGCAGCGCCGAAATTGGTAGCGTCCGCTAATCACACGAAATCTCACGATCTTCTTTTGCAATTCGGAATTGATAAGAGCGAGTGATGTATCAAAAATTCTCTAAATTGGACGAGTCTTCGGTTGACGTTACAGACCTTTTTCATCTTGACCCCAGACCCCCTAGGTAGCTCGCACCTTCGGCGCTCGCAAGGTGCCTCGTGGCGCCAAAAAAGGTCACGTCCGGTGCTTTCAGCCTGTCCACTTCCTTACAAAACTGTCGAAAACCCTGACAAATGGTATAGCGTTCTTTTATTCAAGTTCTGGCCCCAGTTGTTGAAACGATGGATAGCACTATCCGTCAGATAAATCACTATCCAGTGGATAAGTCATATTGAAACCAATTGCGCTATCCAATGGATAGCGATTTATCTGGCGGTGGTTAGCGTTATCCAGCTTGTGAGCAACTGGGCCCTGGGGCCTGTTTCTCGAAAGTCCCGAAACTTTACGGGCTGTTTTCGGGTGTCACAATTCCCTTTGTATCTCAAGAACGGAGAGGATTTAAGTCGACAAACTTCACAGCCATTTTTCTTTTTGTTACCTTGAAATCATGTTAAAAGATCAGCTTTCCAGAACAAGCGGTTTACAGTTTCACAAATGGCTTTTCGGGACTTTTGAGAAACGGGCCCCTGATCCTCAAAATGGTTTGTATTGCTCGTGAGAATCTTGATGATGTGTTTTTCTCCAGACGGAGTGGAATGAGAAACTCAAGCCGAAGAATTTTCCTTTGGAGATTTTGCGGAAGAAGGGCGAAGAATTACCCGAGGAGGTTGATCCCACAAAGAAAGAGGTATCGAATTTATTATTTTTTTCGTGTCACCAAAGTAAGTTAGTAAGTTAGTAAGTTAGTAAGTTAGTTAGTTAGTTAGTTTGTTTGTTTGTTTGTTTGTTTGTTTGTTTGTTTGTTTGTTTGTTATGGTTATTACTCGGAATACCTGAAAGATATCCGAATTATAGTCTCGGTTGAGTTTGTTCGGTACAGCAAAATGGACAATAGAATCACGAGGCGATGATTTCATTGGCTAAAAAGCAATGCACTGGACCCTTTGGAGCAATACATTTCACCTCCCTCTATAATGAAACTACTTTTTGCAACACAACAACAAAAGAAAAACAGCGGTGCTGTCGAATATCGTCGGAGAGGATTTCTACGAGCGCGAGGCTTCAAACAGCGTCAATTCTTACAGAATTTGATGGAAATGCGGATTTATAACATGTAGTGGAGCAACTAGAGCGATGGGTGCTGTGTTGGGGCTTCAGTGTGAAACGTGTAATGTCGTTCGCCGATTCAGAAACTCAAACCCATGTTCTGAGTGAATGGCAAATGACGCAAATACAATAGCCATGTAGGATTCAGCCTTCTGGAAATGTTATGAATAAGATATTTACTGTAATCTTGCCTGTCACGGACAACGTGACGAAATCGTCATTACAGAACCCCCAGTAGCAGTATGTTGGAAATTCCCGAAACAGCTGTTCTTTGTACTACTACGCATCATCCGCAGATGTCATTTTTTTCTTTTAAGTGATAGTTTCACGGCCTAGTCTTCATGTTAGCTCCCTAGAGGGAGGTCACTGCAATCGAATTTGTCCTATAGCTTGATCACTCATTGATTTATTTGTAAACACTAAGCGATGCTCATCGATACCTTATCCGTTGTGATGAATGAGCAATCCAGACTGCAGAAATATTTCCTTCTTTTCTTCCGAACTTAGCAAATTTGAATATCAAAAGAAAGCATTGCTTTAGTCTATTCAATCCTTCTAGTTACTTCTGCGTTACATGGTATTCCGAGTAAACGCTAAAAGAGCGTCTTGTTTGTTGAAGCAGGTCAGAAAAAGTTGCCTGCTATACAGCTAATGTGAACCTGCCCTATGTAACGTACACTAACACTCAAAGGCCAGAAACACCGGGAACTCCATAGCTCTTCTCTTCTCGAACAGTTGAACATCCCACAGGATTATTTACGAACAAGTGTTTCGAGACGAGTACTAGGGTACATAGTCCTTATCCGAAAGTTCTTGAAAGTTTAATCATTTGCAGATGTCATTGCAAAGGCAGAATTCTCTTCTCAGTAGGTTCGAACCCACGACCTCCCGCACGAAAGTCCAGTGCACCCTCGACTGTTCCATCTGGTCGGCGGTCAGATTATATAGCTTTATATAAAACAGCTGAATTGTAGAAGTGATCCTCTCACTTATAGCGAGTTTCAATCTAGTGTCGTAAAACCAAAACCAAAGTAATTACTTTGGCCAATCAAAACTCGGAAGTAATTACGCGTAGCCGACACAAAGCGCGGGAAAATGTGCACGCGCGAGGCACGATTGGTTTTGGTTTCACTTCTGATTGGTTGAAAAAGTGGCGCGAGAACTTTGAACCAATCACTGAGTGAAGTAATGCAAAACCAAAGCAATTCGCTAATTACTTTCGACACTCAATTGAAAACCGCTCTATCTAGACAATTTAAGCAATTGTCTCTTTACAGACACCTGTAAAATTCAGGCGGGACCAAGGGGGGTTTGCCTTGACTTATGCGACGCCGGTGCAATGCTAGATCGTCAAGTCCCTGTTAACTTTAAAAATAAAATCTAACTCAAATTGGTGTCCTAGTTGTTCGCTCGAAGTCATTGCATCCTGTCTAAAATCAATTTTGTTTCTTCTTGCAGTTGCATCTGGAAGATGCCCAGTTTGAAGAACTCTTTCGCATGTCGAAGGAAGCTTGGGAAAAGGTTCCTCTTTGGAAAAAGAACCAAAGGAAGAAAGAACTGGATTTGTTTTAAGAGAAACCAAATTTGCGATAAGCTAGGGAATTATCTTAACAATTATAGCTTTAATTTCACTGTAGCTTCAAAGTTCACTTAAAATCGTACATTTTTTTGGTAGCACAACCACAATTATAGTGTGGATTCGAAATAACCTAGTAAATGTTTTGCAATTCGGAATTTACGAAAACAATATACTGATATTGGTAGGGATACCCAGAGGTCAGGTTGGACACTTCATGACGCATGCACAAAAACTGAAATGAATTTTTTATTACCCCACGGATGTGCAAAAAGCGCCAACGTTATGGAAATATTTTTAGCGTTCGGCTGTGGTTTTAAGGGTTTTCAGGTCAGGAATGTGCTCTAAATTATTTTCAAACACCAATAGTCCGCCGTTTCTTTTTGGTTCGCACATTCGACTCCAAGGTTAGTCTTTTGGTCCTGACTTCCGACATTCGCATAAGGAGTTGCGTTTTGTCGTTTTGTTTAGTTGTTGCTTTTCTTGAGAAACCAACATGGCCGCCGAGAGTCGTAATGTCATCTCAAACACTCCAATATTTCAAAGGCTTCCTATTTGTCACATGTCCAGAAATACAAGTAATAGACCAAATCGCCTAACTCAATTCAAACCCTTTGGGAATGAAACGTTTTGTTCCAGGTATTTCCATATCATTTAAATGTGAATGCTACATTATATTACAAATACAATACACAAAGAATCTTAACGCCAGTAGGTTTGAATTGGGTACAACATTGAGTTAGCCGATCTGGTCTGTTAGGCCCGTTTTAAACGTCGCATTTTACATGTGAAAAATCTATTGTTTTCGCTCATTTGCATTAGATTCGGCACATGTAAAATGCGACGTTTAAAACGGGCCTTAGATGTAAGCATTATTTTGATATCCAACACAATCTGTCCTCTTAAGTCGAAGCATTAGCCAAGTGTGAGGATTAGCGTTATTTTGGGGTTAGGGTAAATCCAGCTGTTTATCTTAATTTGAGGAGCAGAGCTAAGAAGACAATTTGTGACGTTAATTTTGTTTATTTCTATAAACACGTGATATTAAAGTCTGAGACAAAGTGGCGGATCTAGGGGAAGGGCCCCCCCCTCCCCTTGCTCCCCCGCCTCCCCCCCTCTTGGTCTGGATCCGCCGCAGTCTTGTGATGCTTATTAAAATCGGCGTGCATTTAATTACTGCAGTTCTAGACAATTTTGCCTCTGGATGGTGAACAGATCTTTATCTAAGTGAAGCGGAAACTGAGAACCTCATTTCTTGATGAAGGGGAATGAGTTTTCCAAGGTAGGATGTGGGATGGTATAGTTTGCAAAATCTGATGTATGCAAAATGATTAAAAAACCCTCATTTCTCTGAATAAGCAGAAAGAAACTCATTCAAGCGATTTAGGTGTCTTATTCCGCTTAAAAACTGCAGCAATGCACAATTTAACATTGTGGAAAAACGTAACCAAATTAATTGGGCCATAGGGTGTAATAATTTACGTTTTCTATCATATATTTCAATTGGTGTTTCTAGTGCTTTAACCTAATTAACTCAACCTCTTTGACATATTTGTTACAGCAACTTGTTTAGTTTCCTGTGTAGTCTCTGTTTTTTAAGGGGGTGCTGTCAGGCTTCACGCTGAAAATCCAAGGACGCTTTTCTGTTAGTTGCTGCTGTGAATAATGTCAAAACTGATTCCTTTATCTGTTTTATTGTGACGACGGATATATCAGAAAGAGTTAAATACGAAGTTGAAAACCTTCGGTCGACGTTTTCAAAGATTCGTGTTGTTACTCTTGTAAAGTATGTTGTTCTAGAGTTAACTGATTTCGAGGTGTTCGAAGATTAAATTTATTGAATTTTGACCAGGAATCGTTACAAAAGCCGCGTCATTGCCCCTTTGAATATTATCTTGTCATATCGTTCTCGCCTTTACTAGCAAATATTAAAAATATTAATCGACTCGTTTTTCTTAAATTTGTTGGATAGGACTGCAGACAAATGAATTTAGTGGTACACAATATTCACAAGTATTTATGATGTATTTCAAGCGCATACGTAAAAATCGTGCAGGTAGTTGCCGTAGGAATGAATAAAAAATTATTTCAAGCAAATGGAAAAACTGTTCACTTTTCTAAGCTTTTCCGTGCCGCCGTTGCCATAGTAACGATGGGTCCGCAGAGCGTGTAGGGGTTACTGTTAATCTTCAAGTCAAGTTTCTTCAATTTTATAAACTTTGAAAAAGAAAAAGTAGTTTTGACTGCTTCTTTTTAACGAAAATGTACAATCACGCTTTCTACGAGATTTACTACATGGCGCCCAAAGTGGGGCTGTGTGCTCGTTGACCCGTCCAATGATCTTCGACATGGATGAAAATTTGGAACGATTACGAACGATCCGTGGAGCCCAAAATGATGTTGTTACGCAAAACCTTTAAAGGAGTCGACGATATTCTGAATGATGAAACCGAATTTGTCTCAAGAGATCAAGTTGAAGAATTGGAGCCAGTATAAATCAGCTGTTGGAAGCCAAAATTAAACTCTATTCATGGAATCGGTCTGGAGATTATATCTATGCAAAATCGAAGAAATCGAAACGGAAATTGAGTAGTCAGAAAAGGTCGTGGAGAAGGTCGTAAAATGCCATAAGGTCATAAGGTCATAAGCGATGCGTCTCAGAAACATACCGCCGAAATACCACCAGCCCATCGGCGGGAAAATTTCAGTCAATGCCATATAATCCACTGCTCCAATTTTGTCTACGAATGAAGTCACAGCAAAATTGCCAAAGCTTACCCTGCCAAATTTTCAAGGATAAAAGATGGCACAGGCTGATTCAAGAGAAGTTGCTAGCGGGGGCTTTACTAGGGCAGCCATCTAGCAGGGCTAATCTTGAGGTTGAGGCAGAGTGAATAACAAGAGACTGCCAACTGAGTGGCTTCATAGCTCAGTTGGTAGAGCGTCGCACCGGCATCGCAGAGTTCGTGGGTTCGAATCCCGTTGGAGCCACCTGAGTTTTTCAGGTGTCTATAAGAGGTTTTCTATTAAGGACGGTGCCTACTATTGTTATTGCGCATACGTTCTGCGCATCTCGAGATACTCGGATTTCCTATGGCTGGTGCTTATTAATACAGGGATATTTTTGCGCGGTTCAAAACTATGTGCATGCATTTTCCAGAGATAATTAAGCTTCAGTTTGGAAAAGAACGCCATACATTGCTTTGTACTTTCAAAGCTTTTTATATTAATTTTGTTGATTAATTATCTTCGAAAAATGCATGGTTACCCCCAATTTTCGTTTTGGATTTCAATAACATTTGTTAAGATCTGCTTTTCCCGCATATTCAGTAAACCGCGCAAACATATCTTTGAATTAGTAGGCACCGTCCTTAAATTATCCAGATTAGTGCAAGGATGATTTCTCTCTTTCGCAAAAATACTGCATCTACAAAAAATCGCATTATTGTGAACGAGGATTACTTCTTCGCCTACAAGAATAAATTGAGCTAAACATAGAACTTATTGAGCTTTACAAAAATTTGGTTTTATCAACGGAGTTGATAATGTAAATTGGCCACCGTACAGAGATTCTAAAAGCTGGGTTAGGGGTTAGGGTTAGGGTTGCAGCGTTTAGAATCTCTGTACGGTGGCCAATTTACATTATCAACTCCGTTGGTAAAACCAAATTTTTGTATACTACTTCCCCACCGACGCAGCACCACAGTTTCTTTAGAAACTACCCTCTTCATTCATTTATTGAGCTTTAAACTTACAAGAAGTAATGCATGTATTGGTATGAAATCAACAAAGGACTTCAAAAATTATTAAAATATCTACAATGAATACTCTTGCGCATTAATTTAACTCAGTGCAACAACGGTTTTACATGATTTCCTAAATAAGGGAATCATTTCTGACGTCCTTGTTACATTTTGCTTCATTAACATACGAGTTTGCTCGCAGAAGGCATCTTGCTATTTACAAATTGACTTCAAAAGGAAACTATTAAGAACTTGTTAAGATGTGTTAAACAACTTACTAACCTCATTTTTTGGGCCGTATTGTTATAAGTTACGCCTCCTTAATTTCCAGCTTAATTAAACGAAATGAAAAAATGGCGCTCTGTTACTAAGGGGCATATCTCACGACAACAGAATGGTTTCAAGTTCAGTCTGGAGTAAAACAAGGGTGCACCATGTCAGGTTTTCTTTTCTTACTATCAATTGACTGGGTCATGAACAGAACTACAGAGGGTAGGAGAACTGGCATACGATGGAAGCTCACCTCGGTCTTAGAAGATCTTGACTTCGCAGACGACATTGCCTTATTGTCATCTAGATGTGTTGGCATAGAAGATAAGACCAGTAGGCTTGTCGATGAATTAAATGAAGCTGCCAGAGTAGGACTTAAGATCAACGCGAAGAAGTCAAAAGTTATGCGAATAAATGCCAGAAACGACCAAAGAATAAAAGTAAATGACGAGCAGGTAGATGACGTTGAGGAGTTTTTGTACCGAGGTGCACTGCTGGATAAAGAAGGCGGGGTGACCAAAGACATACAACAGAGACTAAGTAAAGCCAGACAAACTTTCTACAGGTTGCGAAGAATTTGGGACTGTAGCGAAATTAGCAGGAAGTCGAAAGTTCAATTGTTCAAAACAATTGTCAGAGCAGTTTTGATGTATGGCTGCGAAGCTTAGAAACTCACGAAAACAGAAGCAAAGAAGCTGGACGCTTTCCAATACAAATGCATGAAACGCATACTGAGAATAAGATGGCCACGGACCATCTCGCACCAACAAATCCAGGAGACCACAGGAGTGAACAGAACGAGTGATGAGATCAGACGCCGAAGATGCAATTTGATCGGGCATATATTCAGGAAGAACAGAGAGGAGCACTGTGTTACAGCATTGGAGTGGAGGCCAGAGGGGAGGAGGAGACCAGGTCGACCAAAAACAACGTGGAGGAGAATGATTGAAGACGAAAGACGAGTAGCTGGGTGGCAATCATGGACGACTGTCAGAGCTTTAGCAGCAAACCGAAGTGGATGGAAAGAGAATGTCAAAGCCTTATGTGCCTTATGGCACGAAGAGATATAGAGAGAGATAGAGATTTTTGACGCAATATTGTTGCGTTAAAACTTGTCTCGAGTAACATGGCGCACAGGACGATTTTTAACACAAAAAAATCGCAACACATTGTTGCGGCAACAGATCGCAGGTTTTTGAATCGCTTTAAAAAACCTGCTACATTGTTGCCCGAATTTTGCTGGAGTTGGTGCGTGTAAGGGCCGATTTACACGGTGCGATTTTGGTGCATGCGACAAGCTTACGACAGGCCTACGACATGACTTACGATTGTCGCAGCGTTTTAAAATATGTTTTGAAATGCTACGACATTTTCTTTGACGTACACAACTATCGTAAAACGAGTTGTAGGCTTGTCGTAAGCTTGTCGCATGCGACAAAAATCGTACCGTGTAAATCGGCCCTAACACTGCGACCTTTGACTTTTAGCGTAACATCGTCCCAGAATGCACCTCCGCCTTATTTGTAGAGAGGGAGCCTGGGCTCAAATGTTGCGATGTGCAAAGTTATATTTCGAAGGGACATTTTCGTCGACGTTCGCCGTCGTAAATCTTAAAGTCCCAATCATTTCCAAGTTCTGTGCAAACTTTAAGCGCAAAAAGACGAGTTAGAGTCTTCTTTCTAACTTAAAAGACCGTTCTTAATTAAATGATTTGTTCTTAAAATTTAGGCAACAATAGCTTTAAGACGTGGGTACAAAATGTGTTCCCAGCTTGGAACTCGTGGTTTGTTTTGTTTTCCAACGAATGATATCGTCTTGAGACTTGCCGCTCAATAAACCTCTGAAGAGAGAGGCGACAAACGGTTGAAAGTTCTTTTATCCTAACTTAGTCATCTCATTTTAAGAACTAGCTGAAATTGAGGCTTTGGCTTTCCTAAAACTAGAAAAATAATCGCCATTTAAATTCCCAACCCAAGTGGCAGAGAATCCGAATTTTAAACACATTGCTACTCCTGTTATTTGTTTGTTTGTTCGAAGACACTTCTTTTGTCTACATGTCACACGGCAAAAACGCTTGCACTTTTAGCTGTTTTCTCACATTCTAAACACGGTTTAGGGTTAATTTCTTGGCCTGAGGTATTGGAGAGATGTAACATTTCGTTCACGTGAAACGGCGAATGGCTTCTGTTTGTCATATCTGCAGCTATGATTAACACGCAAGAAACGAGCTAAAATCGGCCAAGTTCTGGAGTTGAATAAATTCAGAGATTTTCACGAGGAAAAGCATACCACATGTCTGTCAGCCGAGAAGACAGTGATATATTAGTGGTTTTCTTTCTCCTCATTACTTACTTGAGAAAGCTGCAAGCTGATCGAGCAGTGCAACTGCTGGCGACCTCCTTGTTGGTTGGTTTAGGTCTTTGGGGCAAGGAAAACAGGCCACGTCTTCAATTCGGCATAGTTAATGAATTCAACAAGAGTTTTTACTTTGGGAAGTTAAGGTAGTATTTATTTATTTATTTATTTTTGCCCCTTTTTTTTATTTCGTCGCTGATTGTTTTGGTATCCTGTATAGTGTCACGACTTCTACGATTATTAAATATATATATATGTATGTTGCAAGTTTCTTTATCACGCCAGGGCCCGGTTGTTCGAAAGCCGATAACTTAATCCAGGATTAGCGTAAACGTTTGTTTCTTGTTTTCAACTTTTCGGTGAAAGTTTCTTTTGCTTATTTTTCTTTTTCAAGATTGATTTCTTCTAATGTAAATTTTGCCGAATATCAGCGTTGAACAGCATTTGGGAGTAGAGAAATAAAGTCCTTGGTTTATTTTTAATTTGAGATTAACGTTAATCGGCTTTGAACAACCGGGCCCTGCAGGTGAATAAAATTAAGGTGATCTTTCCTTGGCATGTCTGCACGACAAGTCTACCAGTCACAAAGCTGGGCACATGTCAATTGGCCCGCTGGTTCAAATATTTTGCATTCCCCTCAGTGTAAAACCTAGGCAAACCAGCAGGAGACAGGTTTTTAGGTACGTTAACTTTGAACTCATCTTGCGATACAGCTTGTGGAAGCTGTATATAAACCATAATAATGAACTTTATTTATTTTAAGTATCCACTGTATTTAGCGCTAAGACACTAAACAGAAATAAAACTCAACTCATAGATTGTTTTTTGAGAAGAAGAGAAAACCGAAGTACCCGGAGAAAAACCAACCTTCTCGGAGCAGAGTAGAGAATAACAAATTTCCGTTTCGTAAACGGTCGTTGCCATTTCTCAGAACGGTCGTTGCCATTTGAAACGGTCGATGCCATTTATAACGGTCGACTACACACTTCACTTCAAAGAAAATTAGAAGAACCAAACTAAGAAAAAATATTAACAAAAATTAAGACAAAAAGGGAAAAAAAGAACATTTATAAAAGAAAAACTGGAGGAAAAAAAGAGTCCGAGAATTTCAAAACTCTAACTCGGGTTCTTAGCCCTCACCCTAAACAGAACCCTAACCCGAACCCTAACTCATATGACCAGCGAGACACAACTCCCAGTAACCGCAACCTTTTGAGTTCTTAGACCTAATGAGTGTAATTCAGAGCTAAAAAAATGGCATCGACCGTTTCAAATGGCAACGACCGTTCTGAGAAATAGCAACGACCGTTTACGAAAGGGAAATAGGCGACGCCGAGTCTGGGAATTGAACCAGGGACACATTGGTGGGAGGCGAGTGCTCTCACAACTGCGCCATCCCCGTCCCTTGTTTCTCCTTATTTGGTGTTAGGCTTCATCGCTTCTCTTTAATCACTGAAGGCGCAAAATTGCCTGGATTTATCGTCCACACAATCTTGTTAAATGGATCAGGTCGATTCTATATTTTACCACAATTGCTTGTGATCTCGCAAACTGATTGGCTAATTTGCCGTTGTCGATAAGAGTCTAGACAACGATGCTCGCGTCATGCTTGCGTCAATTTGTCACGCAACGTAATAGCCAATCAGGAACGCTCATTTTGGGAAATAAACCAATTACATTGCGAGAAAGTTATAGACAACGCTTGCTCTTTCTTTGAGTTATGATTTTGGTCACGCTCTGAAATAAAAACTTTCTTTGGCATTGAATATTGTGGTAAAAAACAAATCGAAAGTGGTTCATTGTTGCCTGTACTCTTATCGACAACGATATTCGTCATCACAATGGTCAAAATTTGTTGTAGACTCACTCGGCTACGCCTCGTGAGTCCACAACATTTTGACCACTGTGATGACGAATATCGTTGTCGATAAGAGTACAGACAACGCTGAACCACTTTCGATTTGTTAACTCTTCAACGCTGTTATGTGGAATCGTCTTGAGACTTGTCGCTCAATAAACCTCTGAAGAGAGAGGCGACAAACGGTTAATTGAAAGTTCTTTTACCCTGACTTATTTATCTCGTTTTAAGAACTAGCTGGAAGGCTTTGGCTTTCCAAAAACTAGAAAAATAATCGCCATTTAAATTACCAACCCAAGTGGCAGAGAATCCGAATTATTACACATTGCTACACCTGTTATTTGTTTGTTCGAAGACACTTCTTTTGTGATGAAATGGTATATGAAATGAATCATATGAACTGCGGATATGAAATCAAATGAAGCTATGATCTTCGCAGTGGTGAACGCAATTTTTACAATTGCGTAGAGAAGCCTGAAAAATTCATGACTTCTACCCCGTAGAAGTCATGAATTTTTCAGGCTTCTCTACGCAATTGTAAAAATTGCGTTCACCACTGCGAAGATCATAGCTTCACTTGACACTTCTTTTGTCTTGTCACCCGTCAAAAACGCTTGCACTTTTACTTGTGTTCACACATAAACACCGTTTACGGTTTCTTGGCATGAGGTATTTTTTATTGGAGAGATCATGTAACATTACGTTCCCGTGAAACGGCGAATGGCATCTGTTCGTCATAGCTGCAGCTATATCACGCAAGAAACGAGCTAAAATCGGGCAAGATACGGAGTTGAATGAATTCAGAGATTTTCACGGGGAAAAACATACCACACGTCTGTTATCCGAGAAGACAGCGATATATTTGTGGTTTTCTTCCCCTCAGTCCTTGTATTCCTTTGAGAACGCTGCAAGCTGATAGAGCACTCCAATTGCAATGTAAAAATTCCTCCTTTTTTTGGTTGGTTTAGGAATTCAGCATGAGTTTTTAGTTTGGGAAGTTAATTTAGGTACTTATTTATTTATTTATTTATTTTTGCCCCCTTTTCTTTTCGCATGGTTTCGTTTGTTTCTAAAGGTTTTTCAACTCAGGGTGACACTAAAATGCCTGCTCTTTTAATCTTTAGCACGGTGATATTCAACGTTGAAAATATCCTCTTGGACGACGTAGGGCTAACGATGTTTAGCGCTGGTTTAAAAATGTTGGCCAATATTCGAAGATGAATGTTATCAAGGGTGATTCGGATTTTTTCTGATAGTTCAATCAATCAATCAATCAATCAATCTTCATTTCAACTCGTAACATCGGTGAGCCTGAAAAAGGCTCGTTACAAAAATGTGTAATAAAAATTATATAGAAGCTAAGTTAGTAAATTATACACCAGAATTAACTACCTATTATATTCACAACTTAAACAATCTAGCTAGCGGCACACACATTGCAGAGACACACTTCCAGGCCCAACGTAAGTCCTTTTGAGCTTGCTAAAGAATTTTTTAGATCAGAGGCCTCCCTAACATAAGAAGGTAGATGGTTCCAGAGTATACAGGCAATATAACAAAAGGATTTGTCCTTGAAGGCAGCATTAGGGGCCGGTTCATTAAGTCCACTACCAATTCCGCGAAGATTAAAGGGGCTAGGTCACGCAATTTTAGGCAATTTCAGCGCTGATCGAATGGTCATAGAATTAACTAAAATATCAAAATAACTGTTCAAAACTATAGAAGAACTCTAACAAAACACAGGGAAGCCAAGAAGGGACATGGATGGACAAAAGTGGAGAGGATTGAAATGGATTGAATTCGGGTAAATTTGAAAAACGTCGGCCCACCTTTTTTCAAATTTATATCAGTCTATATCAAAATGTCATTTACAAATCTGGAAAATCATTCTCAGTTGTTATGTGGCCTTGATTTTGAAAATTAAATACTCTTGCTCTGCCAATTTGACGTTTAGAGCTCATAATTAACAAAATTAAACAAAATTACCTAAAATAGCGTGACCTAGCCCCTTTAAGTTGAATGGATTCAGTTGACAACTGTCTTGTCATTCTTCTTGGAATAAAAGAAAATTGTCGAAAGGTGTCATACTTGCAAATGTATCCTAAGGAGATGGCGAGTATCATTGACCCCCGTAAACAAAGGAGAGATGAATTTTATCAACTCGGGGATATTCAGAAAAAAAGGGAAATATTTATAACCAAAATAAAGTTATGAAGAGATGCTATTTTTTTCGGCAGCGGCTCAAGGATACTGGAGGGGTAGAACCTAAGCCCTTGCGATAACTAGTTCGGATGCTCCAATTGAGCTATAGGAGACTCGTCGCTAGGCAATTAAACAGGTGACAATTGTTCCGCTCTACTGTAAAGAGATTGTTGAGACGGTGCACTCTCCTTACTGAAATCAGTGAATGTTAGAGATGAAAATTGTCAGTTTACAGCTAAAAAAAATTTGTCATCAACATAGTTGGTTTTCAGATTCGATTTTATTCAAATCATCTTTTTATTCTTTCACAAGATGAAAAGTACGTCGCAAACAGATATGATTAAAGAAAAATATACTTCCTTTTCAGTTAATTACAGCGAGAGAATTACGTAAATTTTAAATTATGCATTAATGTGAGGTCAGCCTTTTTGTCGATGGGCAATATCTGAACGACGATGCGGTTGTACGGGTTTTATCGGAAAACAGATTTGATTTTTTTTTATCTACAATGCACCTGTATGTATCTAAAAGATATACATGTAAAAGGCTTCATTTTGGGTCATACACCTCTTGTTTAGTTTCAAAGCTAACAAAGTTCAAGGCCATTTCGCGACGACAACTGTTGGTGTGATACATGATACATGCGGCTTATCAGAGTCGTCTGTGATCAATCGTTGTTAGGTGAACGCTTCGTGAACTTTCACATCCTTGCAGTGGTTATGACCTAAGAAAAAAATGAAGAAATAGATGTTTAAATTTCGCTTCGTTACCTCTTATTTCACTAATCTTTTAACCTGTTTCTCCGTTAACTATCATGTAAAAAATATGGTTTGAAAATAGTGGTATAAATTTCAAAAGTGATATTGAGTGTTTCCACGGTCTTTTTACGAACAGGTGGTCTTTGTCGTTCATACTTTCCTCAATACAAAAAAGCGCTTATATTATATTAAGCTCTTTCATGCAAAAGATGATTCACAAAAATTGCCAACCATTTTTACCCGCAGTTGAATAAATTCGTGCTTCAAGATTTGAAAGTGTAATTGAAGTAATAAAATGAACTTAGAGCTTGCCGGGAATAAGTACTTCCTAAACTCGTTTACAATAAATAGAAGGGGAAATTGGGCTTGCATTGACCGTAGCCTGCCTTAACCTTTGGGATCGAATATTAGGCAAGGAAGATAAAGAATCCGCTATCACACTATCTCCTGAAACAGTGACTGCAGACTTTAATTGTTCTGGGAGAAAAGAAACGGTGAAAAGGCTTATATAATTACATTTTATTTTAGTGGTAAAGAATCTAAGGAAGGGTTTTGTACATTTGTGAAAATGCTATCAAAACGAAGGAATATAAGCAGTTTTATAATATATAGTGGCCATTTAAAAAAACAGTGAAACTTTAAAGCAGGAAATAATGGGGCTTAGGCAGCGATTTAAGATTGCAAAACTTAATTCTGACTTAAAAACTCTAACAAAGAGATTTGCCAAAGTACATCATATACCCTTCGCTTCGACAGACAAAATTTAGCGAATCCTCCTTTCTTGCATTTATTAGTTGATGACAATTATGTTAGACAATAATTTAAAAAACTGGTTTCGTAGTCTTAAAGATGATTTGAAGATGGAAGCAAGAAAATTTCAGTGTCTGCTTTACGCTGAATAATATATAGTGTGTTAAGAAAATTAAGGTTCCCCTTATTTGCGACTATAAGGAAGTTTTGCAAAGAGTGAAAACGCAAAAACTTCCCTTTTCTCAAAATTGAGATGCTCCGGTCGAGTTATTTTAAACGTTGTTTCCTCGATAAGGTGTTTTTCACAAAGAGCTATGACTTCAAAAATATTTATGAGGACAAAAATTGTGGCAATTACGCCGTCGTTTAGATGTGGAGCATTGTGAAGAAGTAACGTGGGACTTACATTGATCGGCGGAAGTGTCTGTTTGAAGTGACTCGACTGGTTTGGAATCGGCTGCATCCTCGAGTGGGTACAGGGTAAGGTGGAAGTTGCTGGATGTTGTAAAGGCGCTGGGTTGCACTGCGGCTTTGGAGGAATTAAAGGCTCGGTGTCTTCATTGAGAACCTCATTCAGGGCTTTGATGTAGTTTATAGCCAGTCGCAAAGTAGTTATCTTAGCCATATGGCCATCTGCGATATAGCACGGTAGAGCATCGCGTAGCGCTTGGAAACCGTTGTTTAAAACACGCATACGGTCGCGTTCACGGGCGTTGACGAGGAGACGTTTCTTCAAGGAATTGCGCTGGCGTTTTGGCTTGGCTGGTTGCGGCGCGATTTCCGCAGGTTCGAATTTCGCAGGTACTACAGGGAGAGCAGCAGTGGTGGATCCTCTAGGACGCAGATTGTAGATCCCTTTGGCGAAATCAGAATCGCAGGTCGGGTGACCAGGGAATGTGTCAAGACCAGCTTTGAAACAGCTCAAACCATTTGCTGAAGTCATCATGATGTTATCGCTAAAAAACGAATGAGGCTCGTTGACTTGCAAGCTGTGAGACATGTTACTATCTACTCTTGGGGCGAAGTTCAACTTCTGCACTTCGGGATTGAACATAGCGGAGCGCTTTATAGGCCAGCGACACCTGAATCTCACCAAAACGAACACCTGAGTTGACTCGATCGATTTACTCTCGTGTGCGAGGTTTTAAATACTCTCCCGTTTCATTTCAGGAAATTTCATCAAAAGCGTGCTGGCTAATAAGTATTGTAATTTATTCAGAGCTTTCAAAAAAGACAGGCGCCATCTATTAACAAATGGATGACGCCCCCAAGAAGGAGACATTCGCTTTTGAAAGGAATTATCTATGAAACGGATTTTTTTAACGCCGTATAAAACTGCGGGCACCACTCTACATGGTGGCTGATTTCAAATGAGAAAGATTTTAAGCAAAGGATGATCATTTTAAAGTAAACAATGGAGTTTGTGGCTTAAGCTTTGACGCTAAACTATAAGGATATCTCATACACAATCACTAATCGATTAACGATTATAGTTGAAATCCTCTTTTCTGGGTAAGAAATCAAATCTTTCGAATCTTTATTAACCAGTAGAGAAACTTTGCTTTGCAAAGTTATTATACGGAAAATGCTAAAATGGTGACAGTATTGTCAATTTTTGGGGAGCTCTATGGATAAAGTGGCCGAATGGTGCAAATTATGCGAAGCAATCCACCAGCTGTAACCACCTTGCCAGCTAGCTTTTTCATTACTCGTTTAATTCCTGAAATGTCATTAAAAGTTAATGAACCTGTTTTCGATTTCAATGCAATCAGAAACGGTGTTATCACAGCTAGAATCGACTTTTGCAAAGTACTTGTTTCAAGGGATGTGGGGCGATACGTCATTTTTTGTAAGGACACAAACCTATAGTTTATTCACAAGGTTCGAGTCTCCTTCCCTAAGTGGTCTTTTATTTTGACATCCGAGAATTACACCTGGGCTTCTAGGAGGCTATACTTTATTTTTGTTGATTTAAATGAAATATGCCAAATCGAATATTTATTTGGTGAGAGATCGATCTTGCTTGAAGGCGTTGTATTTAAGGTAGGTCTCTCTGACTGAAAAACACTCAAATCTCTTAAAGTGCAAAAGTCAAAGGAAAAGCCGGATAAACACGGACTCTTCTTCTAAATGTCTTATTCAAAGGAATGCACATAAAGAAAGAGGAGAAAATGTAATTGCGTTGAAGCTGTGTAAGCTGATTATGAACTCTTTTGTGTGCAAGAATAAATTTAGACTTTTAGTTCCTTAAAAAAGATAGTGAAAATTTCGGCTGACAAAACCTTTCTTTGAAAACTTCCGACCTTGACTTAACATGGTTAACACTCTGATCTACTGACAAACTTTGGAAGGAAAGTTAAAAGAAGTGGTGGATTGAACGAAGAGTATATTGTATTAATTTATGAAAAACTCCCTGAATTCTAATAGACAAACGTGTTAAAAAATAGCAAAATAAGACAAAAGTAAACGCTCTGCCCGGAAGTTTTAATTTAAATTATCGACAAGTTTGCTTTTTCACGAAAACTAAAGTTTTTGGTTATGACACAGTGGGAGAAAAAAGGAGTTTCTGCTTGGGTGATTGCGGAATACAATGAAAAACACAATGCGCTCCCTAAAATAGCAACCTTTATGCAAGGCACTACGCGATGTTTGTTGATTTTTCTTAAAAGTAAGGGGATATAAAGATGATTAGTTTTCCTTTGGGCAGAGAGAGCTACTCGACAAAAAAAAGACAATTGCTTTCAGTTGATAAGAGTCGAGCCTGTGGCCTTGATCCGTCACTTACTGAGCCACAAAAAGACTGTGAACTACGCCATTGACACAGGAAATTTAGTTATGAGGTTAGCTGAGCAGGTTACAACAATATTAGGGACTTGAAGATCTACGACATCTCGTTCATGTCGTAGAATGTGAACGAAGTATCCGCTAAAAATCTGGTTTGAGCGGTTTCAGAGTACAAATATGGAATGAAAGCTTCGCATTTGTAAGCTCGCGTTGTCGTTAAAACCTCAAATTTGGTGAGTTCACGTCATCGTTGTGCTGAGTTCAGAAAAAAATGTGCTAAATTGCGTGCAGCAGACCGTGCAGTACGTGTATCATGATTATCTTTCCTCTTTTAACCAATGATATTCTTTTTTGTGGCGTTCTCGTTGACGACAGCATCGTAGCTAATAGAAAAGAACCTAACGGAACTTAAAACGCTTCCGTATATACTTGAATATGGTTTAAATTAACGAAACAAGCATGCTCAATCTAAAGAGTTACGCTGGAAGAAATTTCTGTTGCTTAGAGATTAACCTTATAGTTCAAAACCAGTGAGAAAACTGTTTGATTGAGTGGTCAGTCACGAATTATTCAGTTTCGTGACCTTTTCGATTTGCAGAAACACAAAAGCTACAAACAAAGTTAGAGTTATTAAAATGTTCTTCGCGATATAGACTAAAGGTGTCTAACATAGAAACACTCTGCAATTTTAGGGCCAAGCTCTTTCCCCCCTTTTGTTGTGTTTGTTGTTGATTGCACTCGATTAAATAACTGCTCATGTCAGAATTATTAAAACAATGCTTTTTGGCGTTAAAGGTTTCTTACAAAAATGCCAGAAAGAAATGAATTATGAGGAAATGTGGTATGAAATCTTCTATACCTTTGGAAATAGGAACAAGATGGAGATATTAAGATAGAATTTAATTAAATATAACAGGTACCAGAAATGGCTTTTTATTCAATGTCAATTTTATCTTTAAAAAACAAATGCAGAAAAATTAATGCAGTGGTCTATAAAATGTCAAACAATAACTTTGGAGTTCTATTTACATAATATCTTAGCCAAATAGAGCGCAATCAGGAGTTTGCAGTTTGGATTGAAATACGAGATTGGTAAGTTTTTTTTTGTTTTTTTTCCTAAGGTTATACACCAACAAACCATTTAAGGCGGGAAAGGTGTGATATCCTACCAGTGAATATCAGCTGGTACTAGCAGGTACATTGTCACTACGTACCCTCTAACTTTTTGTATGTCCCTGCCGCCGCAAAAGGTTTTTAAGTGATATTGCTTCTTATAACCAGAGCCCTCAGGTGTCACATTAGACACCGGAATCCCAAGTGCTTGATTTGAAGAAGTTTATTTTCTTTCATGTTTGTATGAAATCCTATTCACGAGCTTAGAACTTCAGCTTGACACCAAAACGTCGGTCGAGAAATAAAAACATTTCGGCGCAATTGGTTTCTAATTAAATTATTTACTAGAGTAAAGTTAATAACGTTTCCATCAATGGGTAACCCGTGACAATCAGATAGGGGGACAAAATTAATTGGGACTCGTTATTTTTAGAAATTTAACGCGCTATGATTAATGGTCTGAAAAGCGTTTAATTGCATAATCTGTTCGACTCCTGTATCTAACTGAACCACAACACGAGGATGAACCCGTATGCAAACTCTGCTTTCGTGTTAAGGCGAAGAAAGCAGAATTAGGGCATGTTACGTTTAAGTACTAGTCCCAACGTTTCAAAATCTGTATAAATAAGGGTGTGGTCAACACGTGTTCACATCTGAGGACTATCGACCAGCGCGGTCAGAAGAAAAAGAGAGTGGAGAATAAAAAAGAGCCTGGAAGAGAAAATCCAAAGGCTTTTTCTCCTCTATTGAAAAGCTAGGCTTTTAAGAACCTATCTCCGGGTAGCTCCCTTCATACCTGAAAAAGGCTGGTTTGACCAGCCGAATTATAGTAAACTACGTTGTATCGAGGCTCGGTGGCCTCATGGTTAGTGCGCTCGACTCCGGATCGAGTGGTCCGGGTTCGGGTCCTGGCCGAGGACATTGTGTTGTGTACTTGGGAAAGACACTTTACTCTCACGGTGCCTCTCTCCACCCAGGTGTATAAATGGGAACCGACGAATTTAATGCTGGGGGTAACCCTGCGAAGGACTGGCATCCCATCCAGGGGGAAATAGAAATACTCCTAGTCGCCTCATGCCAATGAAACCGGGATAAGCTCCGGCCTTAATGGGCCTTCTGGCTCGTAGAGCAGACTTTACCTTTTACCTTACGTTGTATCGGCTCTTGCTTATAATATTTAGTTTCTCGAGACAAAAAGGAGGGTACTCCTTGGGGATTTTTTATGAACGCTTGCCATTAGACAGAATTTCGGGTAAATCAGTCCGGAAATTTTCGTGTCCTCAGTTGATCAATATTAGAGAATTTAAGATTTAAGTTGCTCATATCTGAAAAAAAAAAAACTGGGTGACCCCAATTTTTTCTTGCACAAAAGTGATCAGCGGGCCAACTGTGTTGTAGTGTCAATCCTTGTAATGAGAACGTTTCTTTCAAGTGTTGAAACTGGTTTGAGCCACCTTAAGAGGCTTAAGACCATGGCGACGTGGACGAAAACGTCAACTCAAAATACAACTTTACACTCTTGCAAGTCTTTGTCTCTTCTCTTTCGTGATTACTCCATCTCGTTCCTTCAATCTGAGCGAAATATCCTAAAAATAAGTTGGATACGAGGTAAGGCTAAAACGAGAAATGAAAGATTCGCAATTTCATGATCACCTCAACCTTGGTTATTTTCAAGTTGTTGTCATGCAAAGCAACGCAAATACACGTGCTAAAATGCGTTCTACACGGGTAGCAGCAGGATTATTTTCCTCTTTTAACTAATGATATTATTGTTTTGTGGCGTTGTTGTTGCTGTAGCCGTCGTCGTTTCTTCAGGGATTAAGCCCGCTGCACACAGTGAGGAAAGAGCTGCGCAAACTTCTTCTCGAGGCGGTTTGCTCAGCTGTTTCCTCACGTGTGCAAGGATATTTTGGTGAGAAATTCGCCTCGCGAGGCCGTGAGGATAAAATCAAACATGTTTGATATTATTTCCTCACTGTTTGCGGACCTTCGTGAGAATCGAGCTGAGCTCGGTCTATCAAGCATCCAATAAAATACATGGCATTCTCACGTGACTTCAGTGGTTCAAGATGGCGTCGGAGGAAGAAACTCCTACGCCACTGATGCCACGTGAAAATGCCATGTATTTTATTAGACGCTTGATTGACCGAGCTCAGCTTGATTCTCACGATGGCCGCATACAGTGACGAATTTGCCTCAAAAATATCAAATATGTTTGATTTTATCCTCACGGCCTCGCGAGGCGAATTTCTCACCACAATTTCCCCGCACACGTGAGGAAACGGCTGAACAAACCGCCTCGCGAGGCAGTTTGCTCAGCTCTTTCCTCACCGTGTGCAGCGGGCTTTTTAGGGACTTTAAGATCTACGACAGCCATGTCGGCGAAAACTTCACCTCAAAATATAACTCTGCTCTGTCTTAAGTCTTTCGCGAATATTCCTTCGCGTTCGCGTCGTTCAATGTGGGCGAAGTATCCTAAAAATAAATTGGTCCGAGCGGTTTCAGAGTAAAAATGCAGAATGAAAGATTTGCATTTCTAAGCTCACGTTGTCGTCAAAACCTCAAATTTAGTGATTTAACGTCGTCTTTGTGCCGAGAACCGCAGAGGTCCTCAAATTTGGAACAGTATTCCTCTTTCATTACGTACTTCCCTCAATCTTTCCAATTATAAAAGTAAACTCAAAGATTACTATCTGTCACTTAAGTCTCTCCCCTCATTCAATTATCTTTTATACATATATTATGCCGACTTATATCACCAAATCTTCCTTCCTTTCTTATTATGTTGTTTCTTTCTAGCTAAGTATGTCCACGATTGTTAACTAATAATATTTTCTTTATCACGTTATTATAAGTATAATTAATATTTAGCACCTCTTGTAAATTCTGTACTCTGGCTTCTCATTGTCGTGCTGGGCTTGTTTTAAAGGAACATTGACCGTTTGTCCTCTTTTAACCAATGATATTCTTGTTTTGCGGCGTTCTCGCTGACGACTGCGTCGAAGATCTTAAAGACCCTATTTTAAAATCTACGACGGGCGATGTCAAACGAAAACGTCACCTCAAAATATAACTTCGCGCGTTCGTAAAGTCTCTCGCGATTATCCTTCTCGGTCACGTCGCAGAATGTGGATGAAGATCCAATAATAAATTGGTAGGAGCGCCGGGTTTCAGAGTAAAGGTCGGTTTACACGGTACGATTTGTCGGTCGGTTTTGTCGGGCCGATAAATCGTACCGCGTGAATTGTGTAAAACGTGTAATTTTTCCTCCAAGGATCTTCCCATTGTCCTTTTAGTATCTGCCATTTTGAACGCTTTAATTCTTTAAGTATTTGTGCGCATTACCCACTCGCATATCCTTTGATTGACATGGCGGTTTCTCACGGAGTGTCGGTCCGACTTCAAAAAATGTGTTGCAGTGCAACAGATGTTTTGAATCGGACCGGTTTTTATTCCCATGAATCGGTGGGTGACCCGAAAACACTGACCCCCGGTCCATGGACTACCCAGACGGACTACCCCAAAATACTATTTTAAGTGAGTACTATTGGTCGTAAGCAGCGTCACAACTAGTGCTAAGCCTAAACATCCATTTTAAACAGCATTGGCCGACATTATTTAAGTCTAAGCACCCATTTTACATGTACAAAGGTTAGCTTTCAATAATGATCGATCCTTGACTTCTGTGATACCGGTCATAGGTTCACAACGCTTTCAACTACGGTAGCCTAAAATCGTATCGAAATCTAACAAAGTAAATTCTTCTTTTTTTTTATTTTTTATTTATTTATTTTTTTACTTACAAATCGCTTCCTCTAATTACACGACTGTACTTACATTATTTACATTAGAATACTTGCGCTATTTACAAAACAATATTTTCACCACTGTACTTACCAATATGATACTTAAGTTACTTACAAAACAATTTTTACACTACTTACAATGCAGTGATTACACTACGACAGATAAGGTGACAGCACTTATTTCCCTATTCACAATGCACGATTTCCCGTTTGAAATGGTCAATCCATTGATACCAATATGACATATTGAGTCCTCAGCGGGAGTTTTAAGAAACCACGAAGGGCCAAAGTAACGTCAACGCCGGACACAAAACACGAATTCCTTTGGTTGTTGCGGTAATCTCCACAAGGTATTAACGACAGCGCGAGCATATGTGACCCTTTTGTTCTATATATATGGGTTATTGACCAAGTGTGAGGTCAAAATGGCTGGATATCCGCCAAGTTGTTGTTTTTTTTTTGCGTGTTTATTTTCGTCTCGGTGCATAAACACGCAAAAAAAGAACGAAGCCAATATCCAGCCATCTTGACCGAACAAGCTTGGTCAATAAAGGATTTATTGCCAACGAGGCGGCCGACCCCAGAGGGTCGGCCGTCGAGTTGGCAAATCATAGAGCCGTACGTGAGTACAGAAGAAAAATCTCATCTCAGCCGTAAGGGACCTTTTTTTGACCATATTTGGGTGTAAGTAATACTCCATATTTGGGTAGTGATGTCACGTTTTTGCATGTGTCGCTTCCACCGTGTGGTTTGTGTGTTGTTTCAGCGGACGATTCAGCTAGTCAGATTGGAGGCGCTTGTAGTTGCCTTACGTGTTTGTAAATTGAATTGTAAGCAGCGGCTGATCAAGGAATAGGGTTATACCTACAAATTTCGGACAGAACGAGCGTGTTCGCTTGCGAACCAGCGTGTTCAATTGTCAATTTCGAACCAGTGTGTTCGCGTGTCAATTTTAAACCAGTGCTTTCTTTCGTCGATTGACACGTTTTTGAAGACTTCAGATCAAAGAATTGAACAAATTACTATAAAACATCTTCTTATAGCACAAAGAATTGTCCTTCACTCCAGCGTTGCGTTATAAAACCACTCATAACTTGGACAAAGCGGGAGTAGACAATATTGTTTGATTATTGCGTTCAATACATTTATTATCTGGTTAATCGCCGTTACAAGCCTACAACTAAATGTTGGGTTCTTTAGCTTAGCAGACATTGCTTTTCAGGGTTCAT
>OX421458.1:6184383-6196883 GCA_949126865.1 Montipora capitata | reverse complement strand
ACGGATAAATGCTTCAGTGTTCGAATTTCGCTCCATGATTTTACAAAAAAAAGGAAGATTTCTGCTGCCCAAGTACTGGATCCCTGAACGTGTAAATCAAGTTTAGGTATCTAAGTTGCCTTTTCTCTGCCATTATCATTCTTACATCGAAGTTTTTCCTCGGCAAAACGGTGAACATCAGTGAAGATCGCCGCCATATTTACCTTTTTGGACAACCGCTGACCAAGTTCAATAATAGCACTTGTGAGGTAAAGGGGAGGAGTGTGTCGGTGAGGATTTTGAGTTTCATTGCAATAAGAGTTGTCAAATTTAGAATTCCTCCAAGCTAAACCTGCACACAATTGCAAAACATCTCGTAAGAGCACCTCGTCTTACGACTCTCCCGACTCTCAATTCTGTGAATCCAGAAACTCAAAAGAATTTTGGAAAACAGTAAAAGACTGCACAAATATAAATAAAACAAAGAAATCTACTGTTGTCAGAACTCTCAAGAATAACAACAATACTGAAATATCAGATGACATTGATAAAGCTAGTTTTATCAATTCTTATTTTACATCTATTGGTGAAAATCTGTCACATAACAGAAGCACTCTATTCCTGATGATTCTCCTACTACATATTCTACGGAAATAAGTATCACTCAAATTGCTAAAGACCTCTAAAAGGTGAAAGCCAAGAAGGCCCCTGGTCGGCTGGTCCAGATGGGATCTCATCAAAAGTTCTATCCTTGATCAAATCTTCTGCTGCTGATGGCCTATTCACTGTTTTTCACAAAAGCTCAAGTTTGAACAAATTTTCTGATATATGGAAACAAGCTAAAATTACTCCAGTCTACAAGAAAGGCTCCTTTTCTGATGTTTCGAATTAAAGACCAATTTCTTTACTCAGCATTCCTGGTAAGCTCCTTGAGAATCAAATCTGTTCTATTATTGATAGTAACTTGCAAGCTTGCAATCTCCTAAGTTAACACCAATGGGGCTTTAGAAAAGAAGACTGTAGACTTCTCACTATGACAGAAAAATGGAAGCTACAATCCTAGACAAAACTGTTGGGAAGGTTAGCACTTTTGAAGTCTTCATTGCTTCTCTCCCCTCCGCCCTCCTTCAATGTTGTGCAAAACTGAATGGTTTCAGTGGAAAATAGTTGACTTACCTTCCAACATTGAATAGGGGGGAGGGGGCTATGTAAGAGAAAGTGAAACTATTTCTTCTGAGCTTTAACAGAAGCAGGTTGAAATACAGCTCTGGTGTGGTTCATTTACATAACCTTCCCAACTACTTTTGTCTATGATTGTCTGAAAATTCTGGGCGTGGTCTTAAATTGGAAAGACGACTTTTTTCTTGTCAAATACTACGAGAGTTATAAGCGTTCAAAGCAGATTTCCTACTCTCATACAATCCTAGACAAAACTGTTGGGAAGGTTAGCACTTTTGAAGTCTTCATTGCTTCTCTCCCCTCCCCCATCCTTCAATGTTGTGCAAAACTGAATGGTTTCAGTGGAAAATAGTTGACTTACCTTCCAACATTGAATAGGGGGGAGGGGGCTATGTAAGAGAAAGTGAAACTATTTCTTTTGAGCTTTAACAGAAGCAGGTTGAAATACAGCTCTGGTGTGGTTCATTTACATAACCTTCCCAACTACTTTTGTCTATGATTGTCTGAAAATTCTGGGCGTGGTCTTAAATTGGAAAGACGACTTTTTTCTTAGCGTTTACAGTGCCTTTGAAAAACAAACACAATTAGTGCTTGCTTTAACATTTAACTGCTTTTTGCCATGTTATCGTGAATTTTAGGCGTTCATCTGGTTAAAAATAAGGCAAGTTTTCAACTTTCATACATGTGTTAGGACGTCATGTTGCATTAGTGTCTCAATGGTATTAAATTGTAGAGCAAATAACATGATGAAAATTCCTTCGTAAATGAACAGAAAGGGGAGGAGACTAAATGATAGTTAATTAAAGCCAAAAAGCTGGTCTTGAAAGGTCAAACGAGTTCACGGACTACACTCTTACAATGGCGGACGTCAGTTGCACTTTGCCAAGTTGAGAGCAGCGCCTTTTAAAAACGTCATGTGCATTTCAAACAGAGTCACATTAAATAAGTAAATTAACAGCGATTACGTTTTTTGCACCAGTAGCGTGAGTAGGACTGGCCTGTCAATCATTGACCTATTTTGGGAACAGTAAACATTTATGTGAACATTACTCCATGACATTACTCCATAAGAAAATGCGAAATATATGCCCAATGAATGTGATATTTTGCAACAATAACGTAGTTATATGTAAAGCATACTGGAATACGTACACTGTATTTCTGATTATGGACAAAAGTTATTGTATCTACTTATTTTCAACATTACTCCATTGAAACCATGTATACACAAAGGTTAATTAGATGCGTTATTTCAATTTAAGCTCTCTTTATGGAGTAATGTTGCAGTTTACCTAAAATAAAGCTGAAATGACCATGCAAAGTCCTACTACTATTTCCTTTGAAACCCTTTACACTGCAGTTTCAATAATTTATCTGTGGCTGTGTTGTAAAGGCATTATTTTAGGCTTCGAAAATGGAGTAATGTTGGGAGTGATGTCGGGAGTAATATAAGTGCTCTCGCACTGCTCGCACTATTTCTTGCCAAATCGATCGAAATAAAACAGTTTTTGGCATTCTTCCAACGTCCTCCAAAAAATAAAGCTATCTTTTAACGAATATGAAACATCAAACAACAAAAATGTATTTTTTATGGCATTCTTAGTAAACACTTCCCCAACAGAACGGATTTTGGAGTAACGTTGTGAAGCGTCACGCAAGTCTGAAATCCAAATCATAAAACGATTATTTTAACCAAATTTCAGCATTGTGAGATTTTATTTAAGCATTGGAAAGTACATTATAAGAACATGTCTAGAATAACAAATGGAAGCCACATGTCAAATACTACGAGAGTTATAAGCGTTCAAAGTAGATTTCCTAGTCTCATACAATCCTAGACAAAACTGTTGGGAAGGTTAGCACTTTTGAAGTCTTCATTGCTTCTCTCCCCTCCCCCATCCTTCAATGTTGTGCAAAACTGAATGGTTTCAGTGGAAAATAGTTGACTTACCTTCCAACATTGAATAGGGGGGAGGGGGCTATGTAAGAGAAAGTGAAACTATTTCTTCTGAGCTTTAACAGAAGCAGGTTGAAATACAGCTCTGGTGTGGTTCATTTACATAACCTTCCCAACTACTTTTGTCTATGATTGTCTGAAAATTCTGGGCGTGGTCTTAAATTGGAAAGACGACTTTTTTCTTGTCAAATACTACGAGAGTTATAAGCGTTCAAAGCAGATTTCCTACTCTCATACAATCCTAGACAAAACTGTTGGGAAGGTTAGCACTTTTGAAGTCTTCATTGCTTCTCTCCCCTCCCCCATCCTTCAATGTTGTGCAAAACTGAATGGTTTCAGTGGAAAATAGTTGACTTACCTTCCAACATTGAATAGGGGGGAGGGGGCTATGTAAGAGAAAGTGAAACTATTTCTTTTGAGCTTTAACAGAAGCAGGTTGAAATACAGCTCTGGTGTGGTTCATTTACATAACCTTCCCAACTACTTTTGTCTATGATTGTCTGAAAATTCTGGGCGTGGTCTTAAATTGGAAAGACGACTTTTTTCTTAGCGTTTACAGTGCCTTTGAAAAACAAACACAATTAGTGCTTGCTTTAACATTTAACTGCTTTTTGCCATGTTATCGTGAATTTTAGGCGTTCATCTGGTTAAAAATAAGGCAAGTTTTCAACTTTCATACATGTGTTAGGACGTCATGTTGCATTAGTGTCTCAATGGTATTAAATTGTAGAGCAAATAACATGATGAAAATTCCTTCGTAAATGAACAGAAAGGGGAGGAGACTAAATGATAGTTAATTAAAGCCAAAAAGCTGGTCTTGAAAGGTCAAACGAGTTCACGGACTACACTCTTACAATGGCGGACGTCAGTTGCACTTTGCCAAGTTGAGAGCAGCGCCTTTTAAAAACGTCATGTGCATTTCAAACAGAGTCACATTAAATAAGTAAATTAACAGCGATTACGTTTTTTGCACCAGTAGCGTGAGTAGGACTGGCCTGTCAATCATTGACCTATTTTGGGAACAGTAAACATTTATGTGAACATTACTCCATGACATTACTCCATAAGAAAATGCGAAATATATGCCCAATGAATGTGATATTTTGCAACAATAACGTAGTTATATGTAAAGCATACTGGAATACGTACACTGTATTTCTGATTATGGACAAAAGTTATTGTATCTACTTATTTTCAACATTACTCCATTGAAACCATGTATACACAAAGGTTAATTAGATGCGTTATTTCAATTTAAGCTCTCTTTATGGAGTAATGTTGCAGTTTACCTAAAATAAAGCTGAAATGACCATGCAAAGTCCTACTACTATTTCCTTTGAAACCCTTTACACTGCAGTTTCAATAATTTATCTGTGGCTGTGTTGTAAAGGCATTATTTTAGGCTTCGAAAATGGAGTAATGTTGGGAGTGATGTCGGGAGTAATATAAGTGCTCTCGCACTGCTCGCACTATTTCTTGCCAAATCGATCGAAATAAAACAGTTTTTGGCATTCTTCCAACGTCCTCCAAAAAATAAAGCTATCTTTTAACGAATATGAAACATCAAACAACAAAAATGTATTTTTTATGGCATTCTTAGTAAACACTTCCCCAACAGAACGGATTTTGGAGTAACGTTGTGAAGCGTCACGCAAGTCTGAAATCCAAATCATAAAACGATTATTTTAACCAAATTTCAGCATTGTGAGATTTTATTTAAGCATTGGAAAGTACATTATAAGAACATGTCTAGAATAACAAATGGAAGCCACATGTCAAATACTACGAGAGTTATAAGCGTTCAAAGTAGATTTCCTAGTCTCATACAATCCTAGACAAAACTGTTGGGAAGGTTAGCACTTTTGAAGTCTTCATTGCTTCTCTCCCCTCCCCCATCCTTCAATGTTGTGCAAAACTGAATGGTTTCAGTGGAAAATAGTTGACTTACCTTCCAACATTGAATAGGGGGGAGGGGGGCTATGTAAGAGAAAGTGAAACTATTTCTTTTGAGCTTTAACAGAAGCAGGTTGAAATACAGCTCTGGTGTGGTTCATTTACATAACCTTCCCAACTACTTTTGTCTATGATTGTAGCTATGCACAAGGGTCAAATTGTTGGAGGAATTTTTATAGACTTCAAAAAAGCTTTTGACACAGTCTGACATGAGATCATATCTTTAAAGCTCAATGCAGTTGGTATCTCTGACCCATTACATCAGTGGCTAATGAATTATTTATTTGATCGATATCAATACACAGAAATAAACAACAAAAGGTCGGCTCTTCTTCCTATTGAATTCGGTGTCCCTCAAGGATCCCTGCTCGGCCCAAGATTATACACCATCTATACCAATGACCTTCCTAACCAAGTAAAAGAACTCGTTTTTGAGACAAAAATTCCAAAGAATTTGTTATCCCGAACGAGGTTAGTTGGGCTATTTTGAATATGAACAAAAGAATAATTTAAAGGCAGCCATTTTTGCATAGGGTCTATAAAGCACGCTGTTTTAACCAATCAGAGCGTGCGTCATATCCAAACTCGTGATTAGAACACTTGACACCAAACAGGAGTGCGAGTGTTATCTAGTAATCACGCTACAACAGGTATAGGCAGGCAATCAGTATGGAGGTATATGAAGTAAAGCAAGACTATATCGATGGCTGTGGAAATGGCTGCCTCATCTTAAAGAAAGGGGACCTTTTTGGGATCTTGCATAAAGCCGACAGGGGCTGGTGGACCGCAAGGAATTTGTCCACAAAGGAAGTTGGATGGATCCCTGAAGCATTTGTTGAGGTATTTACTTAAGACTGTGTCTGTGAGTCTCTAAGGATAAAATTTTCATTAATCTCGTGAAATTCAAAATATAAATGCAAACGAAAATGGAAGTCGAAGCGTAAAAAGTAGAATTATTAGAAATGAAATTCACTATTTCCTGGAATCTTTTGAGACTTCCTTAATTGCCTTCCAGGACTTGCAGAATTCACTCATAATGTCCTGTTATGCAATAGTAGAAGCCGTTAGGGGAGCAGGATTTTCACGCTCGGAAGTATGAGCACTCACCTTCTATCATTGTGCCCAGGATCAATTCAGGTCGAGTCTCATCAAAATTTGGTTTGCGGCTTTTCGTTTGGTTTGATTTAGTCACTGTGGCTTATATCAACTAGTAGAGCACTTGTGTTCGGCCCATACCAGTGAAGCTCTAATCATTTACAAACGTTCAATGAATTCTTTCTTTTCGTTGCGGAAAGAGTGATTATTTAATTTTAATGATTTTTTCAATTTTTGCCATGGATGTGTTTCAAAGTACTTCCGCATGCCATGAAAGTACACGCGTGACATTTTTTCATCTTGTTTGCCTTAGAAAAGCGACTGAGCGTTAACTGATTGTGTTAATCTCATTGCTTAATTTTCGGTTGAGGACTGACGCATGGCAAAAAGCGCCGAACGAATCATAGCTACAATCTTTAAGCACTGAAATAGCAGAGTTTTACTTATGGAATGTTGTACTCGATATCATGCATAGGGTTGGCCATAACATGCACTCGCTAACTCATTTTATGTTAAAATATAATGATCAACTGGCGTTCTAAACATTGTGAGTTTTTGTTCTTAGCTGGATCACACTAACTTTAAAAAAAAAGAAAATGCAGACGACAGTTGCAGGTGTTGACAAAGTAATTTTGTCTCTTTGGGGTCTATTCAAAAAAAATTCCTGTGGAAACTTGACTTCATGAGTAAATAAAACTGCAATTGAAATTTTAAGTCAATCGTTAATGCTGGGAAAAAAGATTATTCTTATGTTGGGAAATTGTTTTCAATCTCCTGCCGGTAGCCCCTCTAATGGGAGAAATATATTTGTTTTGACGGTTACCCGGAGTGAATGTAGTACCCTCCCCCCTCCCCCTTCCGCGATTGAACGTTAGCTCTGAGGCCTTTTGCCACGCTCATTTAGGCGTACAATGTATCAAATTGTCGTTTTTTTCTTTTATGGCCATGATATATTTTAAATTGTCGGGTTTTTTTTTTATTTTATTGCCGTGATATTTTTTGATAAATTTTGAAAAAAATTGCTCGTTGGGTGACCGTGGCACATACGCCCGTCTGAGCTGCTTTGTGTGTGATAAACTGAGACAGCGCTGAAACAATGTCATAGTTGAATTCTTGTACAAGCGATTTCCAAAGGGCAAACTTCACTTTCTTTCCGTTTCAGCGTTTAGGGAAAACAATTTCTCTTCAAGTATTAGCAGTCTTTCGAAGTACAGTGCGCCGGGAACTGCACGTGGTTCTACTTAGATTCAATGATTTGACAAGGATAAACTTTGCTCTGTTGATTTTGTCATGCAAAATATCATATTCCCTTTTTGATTAACACAATGTTATTGCATTAGGAGAGTTGAAAGTGCGATACTTGAGGAGGAATTAAACGGTGCTTTTTAATAGTAAAACGTCGTTATATGCGTTTTCGACACCTAAGATTATCGCCCACCCGCGTTGGGAAGTCGAGAACGACATCATCTCAACGAATCAACATGTCAGACATTCATTACGTCAATTATGGAAACTTATAGCACTGTAAAAAATACTCGCAAGCGGTCCATCAGATACTCTATTGTCTCTACTTGCCAAAAGTTCAGTTGAGAAAATGTGAATTCACGTCTTTTCAAGAAACGCACTGTAGGCGCCGAAACAATTAAGCCTGGTTTTCACTAGCGACACAAGCATCAGAGCGCTTAATTACTTGGGTTGACGCAAGCGTAAGTACAAGCGCAAGGATCAATTTTTTTCCTATTCCTTGTGCTTGTGCTATGCGACAGTCGAAGCTCTCGTAAGCGACCACCCAACGAATTCGAAAAAGTTGTCGCAACTGGAGCTGATCGCTTATGCTGATCGCTTATGCTGATCGCTTATGCTTATGCTTATGCTCTCCTAAGCGACCAAAATTATAAACGATAGAGGATGTTCGCTTAAGAGAGCTTTCAACAAAAGTCTCTGGGATTTGTAAATTCTTATTGATGGTGCTGAAAATAACGGTCGGGAACTTCTTTACTCTCATTCACATCTGCCAAAACATCCTTACATTTCCAAGATACTCCCAGCCAAAACATTCCAATTAAAACACTCAAAAGAGGCTGTCTCCGTAAAAGCGGTCCGGTCGATCTGGTTTGAAGAATAGATTTCGCTCATTTCTTGTGTGTTGCAAGACTTTCATATGCTTATACTAAAACCACAATCCGCTTGATCGGATCTCTTAAATTATTGGAGTTTTCAGGGATTTTTGGTTCACCCACTCGTACGCTCCTGGCGCCCTATATCGAGGCTTCAATTTGACCCAACTTTGAAGATCAATTTATCAAGAACCAACCAAGCCTGTACAAAACAAAAACTATGGCCAATTACTTCATGTCTTTTGAATACACAAAGGTGACTTTCATAAACATTGAGATTGAAAGAAGCTACCAGCGAGACTTTAAAGGCAGCGCACCCCTATCACAGAGTCCGATCAGACACGCGAACACCTATCAACTTCAAACTCTATTTCTGAAAAAGTGAGACGGTCTTTTTCAATCAAACCAACGCAGCTGGAATTTAAGTACCATACATAATGTCATTACGGAGAGAAACCTTGTGGCCCGTCCTCGATGAATATTTATAGCTCTCTAATCTTGCCTAATTTCGGCTATCTCCAAGTTTTCGCTCCACATTGAAACACTCGTTATATCACTGGGAGCGTTGCACCAACCTCGCACGCAGATAGACCTAAAACAACCCTAAATAACCGAAAAAAGAAATTTAAATGCATTTCAGGTCAATTGAAGGGGAATAAACCCTCTTTTAACGGCTTCAGCTTGGCTTACCTGCAACGGATTAATGCTTCAGTGTTCGAATTTCGCTCCATGATTTTACGAAAAAAAGGACGATCTCTGCTGCCCAAGCACTGGATCCCTGAAGGTGCAATCAAGTTTAGGTATCTAAGTTGCCTTTTCTCTGCCATTATCATTCTTACATCGAAGTTTTTCCTCGGCAAAACGGTGAACATCAGTGAAAATCGCCGCCATATTTACCTTTTTGGACAACCGCTGACCAAGTTCAATAATAGCACTTGTGAGGTAAAGGGGAGGAGTGTGTCGGTGAGGATTTTGAATTTCATTGCAATAAGAGTTGTCAAATTTAGAATTCCTCCAAGCTAAACCTGCACACAATTGCAAAACATCTCGTAAGAGCACCTCGTCTTACGACTCTCCCGACTCTCAATTCTGTGAATCCAGAAACTCAAAAGAATTTTGGAAAACAGTAAAAGACTGCACAAATATAAATAAAACAAAGAAATCTGCTGTTGTCAGAACTTTCAAGAACAAGATGATCTAGGATCGTAAGTCGGGCTGTGGCCACACGTGTGTTGCTAAGGATCATAGCCTGGAAATACTGTACTAAGCCCTGAATGGATGGTACTTCTAATAGTACACATGTACCTTGGGGATAGCTTCTACCATATTCATCTCTTGCATGTTATAACTCCCTTTGTCAGTATGATAGATACTAACACCAATACATCCTATTTTCAGAATAAATGAAGAATAACTTTGTGACAAGAGTGATTCAAATGCACTGTCTATAGGTATACTGTACTGATATCCCTCAATTATTGAATAACTGTTATGTAGATTACCTGTGTAGCTTTCACTATAATTAAGCTGGTAATTTTTCTCAGACATAGAAATCATAGATGGTAATTCTGTTTGCATTAAATACACCTGCCCTGTACATTGTGACAGTGTAGAATACAATTCACTACCGGCATTTCCATAATTTGTACCAGGTCATTACATGTATTAATTCCTTTGATATTATTATAAATCAAAGCACACAAACTCGTAAAAATTCATTGTTGCCCAGCATTCGCACCAAATACTGTAATATCACCTTGACTATATGGTGCCTTTACTGTCAAGGTTGGATCAATATTATTCATTGGAGGCCCAGGATTTGTTTCTATGTCATTACATAGATTTATTTTAGCACAGCATCATCTATGATCACCATTCTTGTACAAACTCATTGGTCCACAGTATGTGTACAACACTTGATATTTCTTCAGATTTACCCGTTTTCGTGTTCCAGTGTATTTTCCAAACCAAGTCAAACGTACTGTTTGACGAAATTTATAACTGGCAATTATTCGCCTTCTTTTCATTTGACTTCCCAGCCTGTAACTGATGTAACCATGAAGTTTTGACGACAAAGGAGTGATCTTAACAATCTTTTTTCCACACAAATACCCTCCGTTTTCTGCTTTTCTGCGACAGACGTTTCGGCTTCTAGGTTCGCGATCACGACGTCTCGACACATAGCATTCACGTACAACACAGTTATGATTACCATACACAAATTTAGCATAACGAGATCTCAATTCCTCTCTATATTTTATTTTCACTACGCCATCATGTTGATGATGTACAAATGGCTGCATTGCCTCCCCTAATACATCACATTTTCCCAGGACATTCAACATTATCAACATTGCTAGTGTTGGTAACACAATCGTATACAACATCCGAACGTACATGATTACACAGATACTAATGCAGTACAAAGAGAAATTGATAGAACTGATAATCCACTTGATACATTGTACAAAATATATGAAATAATGATCATGCCAGTCATAAAATTAAAGAAGTTACTTGCATCTTCGCTTCGGTAAGTGGCTTCTCTCTCATCCAACCTGACGGCTTTCTTGTCGTCGTTGTTGTCCTCCCGGTGCCATTACGCTGATTATCAAATATCAGCTTGCACCCGCCAGCATCAAATTTTCGAGTAAAGTTCCTTAATGTACTTCTGTCATTGCTAGTCATAGTTTGCACATATTTTGTACTCAATGACTGCTCAACTGATCTCTTTAGAACTTGTAAGAGCTTGATAGCAACATTTGAGATATTTGCTAAGAGTTCGCGGAACGACCCCTTTCGAAATGTACGCTCATTTTCGTGTTTTGATGTGGGTCTACCACGAACAGTCTGTGCGTTTGTAAGTGGTTTGCGCGTATTGGACCTAACACCGTAACTCGCTTCTGCCATACTTGTAAATGTATGCTTACCATCACAAAGAATCCTTTCAAAGGTTATCGAAGATAAATGAATGAAGCGGAATGAACACTGAGCCTTCACTACATATCTGCGGTATTGCCCATTGCACGTGACGGACATTTGCGCAATCTCGTACCCAGAGTCCTCGGGCTTTTTGGCCAGCGGGTGAGCGCCCGGAGAGACTCTGGGATAATCGACTTGAACTATATTTTTGATTGGCCGCTTGCGTAACAATGGCAGTCCGACAGGAAGTCGGTAAGTAATTTGAAAGCCCCAGAATTTGGAGGGAGATTCAAAATCTAAAACTACTTTCAGTGCTGTTTGATTTTTTCTACCTCAGAAATATATAAATCACAAAAATAAAAAACCACGAGGTTTGAATTATGTCTTATACCGTACGGGAATTTTCCCACGCTGCTAAAAAGTGATTACTGTTGCTGTTGCAAAAGTACCGTGGGAAAACATTATATCAGTCTCTTTGAGGAGAAATCCGTGGAATAAGGTCTTGTCGAAGCCATTCAGAATTACGGAAACATCAAATCGTAATATAAGAGGACATTTGTGTCGTTTCCACAAAAATTTGTCGATCGTGTTGCTTGCACGATGGCATTTTGAACGATGGAATGTACGCTGAAACACTAAAAATACACTTGCCGAAAGCATCAGAGGTTTCATCTTTACTTGCTCTTACAGCAAGCCAATGATCATTTCTCCAGTTTCTTTGTGTGTAAGGCTAAACTTCTTGTTTCTCGAACACTTTCAACCCGCCATTTCTACTGTTTACGGTTTTCTCTTTTCTGTTTCCGGTTAAACTCAAGCATACGTAATAAGACCGGAACCCACGTTTTCTGGGAAAATGGAGTCGATTATCCCAGAGTCTCTCCGGGCGCTCACCCGCTGACCAAGAAGCCCGAGGACTCTGGGTACGAGATTGACATTTGCGAAGAAATACACTGGTAAACCTAGAGTCGGTCGCCCGACTAATAACAACAATACTGAAATATCAGATGACATTGATAAAGCTAATTTTATCAATTCTTATTTTACATTTATTGGTGAAAATCTGTCACAGAAGCACTCTATTCCTGATGACTTTGATATACTGAATCATATCTATAGAATTTCTCCTACTACATATTCTACGGAAATAAGTATCACTCAAATTGCTAAGGTGAAAGCCAAGAAGGCCCCTGGTCGGCTGGTCCAGATGGGATCTCATCAAAAGTTCTATCCTTGATCAAATCTTCTGCTGCTGATGGCCTATTCACTGTTTTTCACAAAAGCTCAAGTTTGAACAAATT
>OX421458.1:6171883-6176883 GCA_949126865.1 Montipora capitata | reverse complement strand
AAGTTGAGTCAAATTGAAGCCTCGATATAGGGCGACAGGAGCGTACGAGTGGGTGAACCAAAAATTCCTGAAAACTCCAATAATTTAAGAGATCCGATCAAGCCGATCTTCCTGGTTATCATTTCCTGTCTCAACCATATATGTCTAATGGTGGTGGCGTTGGTTTCTACATTAAAGATAACCTTTCATACACTAAACGTGATGACTTTTGCACTTCTAATCCGGAATTTGAGTCCATTTGGATCGAAATTGAGGTCCCACACCAGGGCCCAGTTCCTCAAAAGCCGATTAACGCTAATCTAAGATTAAAAATTAACCAAGCAGTTTATTTCTCTACTCCCAAATGCTGTTCAACGCAGATTTTCGGCAGAACTTTACATGAGAAGACGTCAATCTTGAAAAACAAAAATAAGCAAAAGATACTTTCACCAAAAAGTTGAAAACGTGAAACAAAAGTTTACGCTAATCCTGGATTAAGTTAATCGGCTTTCGAGGAACCGGGCCCAGCATAATATTGTCTGTGGTTTAATATATAGGCATCCTAATCAAAATATTACCAAAGCTGCTGACTTTTTGCATAAGGCGACTGAAAAAGTAAATAAAGAAGGTAAATGTTGTCTTCTTATGGGCGATTTCAATATCAATCTTTTAAACTATGATTCTCATTCTGAGACAGAAGATTTTGTTAATACTCTAGGATCCTATGCATTTCATCCACAAATTCTGAAACCTACTAGAGTAACTTAGCATTCTGCAACCTTAATTGATAACATCTTCTTTAATTCACTGGAGCACTATGCTATTAGTGGTAATATTGTCTGTGGGATAACAGATCACTTGCCTATTTTTTTTATTATTACAAAGTTATCTAATCCTCCAAAAATTTTAAGTTGTACAAAAGGGATTACTCTAGACTTGATAATGATATGCTTATATCGGAGGGTAGCAATGTGAACTGGGAAGAGGTACTAACTAGTGAATCTGGTGTGCTTGATATTAACACTGTTTTTTAGAATTTCTAACTCTGTATTTCAAATCTGATTAACAAGCACGCTCCTCTTCGTAAACTTACTTGGAAAGAAATTAAATCATTATCTAAGCCCTGGGTGACACCTGGCATCCAAACATCTATTAGGCTGAAGGAAAAGTTTTATAAATGTTTCCTAGAAACTAGGAATATATATTTCTTAACTAAATATAAGTTTTATCAGAACAAGATTACCCAACTGCTCAAAGTCAGCAAAAAGAATTACTACCATACTTACTTCATTGCTAATAGTAAAAATATGAAAAAAATCTGGGCAGGCATTAAAGAGTTAATTACCCTCAATCCAAATGGATTCAACTCCCCCTCTAAAATTGTTGTTGGTAATAATGTTATCACTGATTCTAAGGCTATTGCCTCAGCTTTTAATAATCATTTTTCTCAAATTGGCAGTAAATATATTAGCAGAAGAAATTCCGCAAGTTGATATTGATCCCCTAGACTTTCTTGGTCCTTCGCGGGCAAACAGTTTCATGCTATTCCCTGCTTCTGCAGCAGAGATAGAAGAGATAGTTACTTGCATGAACTCGTCTAAGGCTTCTGGTCCTTTTAGCATTCCTGTATGCCTGCTAAAGTTATTTTATAAAAACCTGCTTATCATTTCCCTTGGAATTTATTTTTAATATTTCCTTTAGTAGTGGGTGTGTGCCTGACCAATTTAAGTTAGCTAATGTTATTCCAGTTCATAAAAAGGACTCGGTCACTTGCATGAATAACTACCGACCCATTTCATTGCTCTCCATTTTCAATAAAATCTTGGAGAAGCTTGTATATAACAGACTTATCACTTTTATTGATAAATAAAATAAATATTGCTAGTGCTAATCACCCTTACTTGCAGTCGAGGACTGAATTGCGAAGGGCGCGGCTCACGACATCGGGCTGAAAGCATACAAAGGCGTCTCTGGCTGCCGATATACAGTCCATGTTTGATGTCGGAGCACAGCACCACAGCTAGATGTTAATTAGCTGTGAGTCGATTTTGATGAGGGAGGAAAACCAGAGTTCCCGGAGAAAAACCCTCGAGTCAGGTTGAGATCGACTGAAACTCAGCCCACATGCTGGCCGAGGCCAGAATTGAACCCGGCTCGCAGTGGTGGGAGAGGCCCGATAGATAACCACTAAGCCACCCTGACTGATTAAGTACTTGGGTCTTCTCATTGACTGACATCTCAGTTGGAAGTATCACATTTCACATATTTCAAGAAAGATTAAGAGATGTATTGGCATACTCTCTAAGATAAGGCACTCTGTGACCGATCTGGTCCTTAATTGTACAGTTGTATTACTCACTTATCTATCCCTTCCTGACTTATAGTCTAATAATTAACCTGGGGGACTACATATCAAACAGCTCTTCTTCCTCTCATCACCTTACAAAAAAGAGCTGTCAGAATAATAACATTCTCAGAGTATAATTGCAACTCTAGTCCGCTCTTTCGGAAATTGAAAATGCTTAAAGTAAGTGACTTATTATACTTGTATTGTGCTTTATTCATGTACGGCTATTACTCTAATAGATGGCCCTTAATTTTTAACGATTTTTTAAAGAGTATCAAAAAAGTGCATCAATATCAAACCAGACTGGCGAGTAAGATTTCATACCATTTGCCTAAAGCGAGGACCAATTATGGTAAATTTAACATTCGTTTTTTTGGAGCTAAAGTTTGGAATTCCATTGAAGAGTCATTAGAATCCAAGAGTCGTACCTGTTTCAAAATCCTCTTAAAAGAATCGCTTATCTCCAACTACTGACTGGCTCATTGATGTACTTTATTTTCCAGTTTTTGGGCGTGCACTTCCCCTTGTCTATTGTTATTTGTGTGTGCGTGTGTGTGCGTGAACGGTAAATCGTGTCCATAGCTCTATGTTAATGTAGGGTATTTGCAAATTTTTTCCGCTTGGCTCAGCCACTTAGCTCGATTAGCTTAGCTATTTCTAAGTGGCTGTGCTCTTTTCCTTTGTAATTTTTTTCTTTCTTGTATTTATGTTAACGCTATATAATTTCTGGGCACGAATAAAGATTGTTGTTGTTGTTGTGAAGCGGATCGGATTGTGGTTTTAGTATAAGCACATGAAAGTCTTGCAAAACACAAGAAATGAGCGAAATCTATTATTCAAACCAGATCGACCGGACCGCTTTGACGGAGACAGCCTCTTAAAGCCCTCCTTGAATAGCGAGGCTACCCTAAGCAGCTTATCGAGAAAACACTATCTGAGGTCGTTTTTTCTGGAAGACAGTCGTCTCTTAAACAAAAGGCCAACACCACCAAGAAAATTTTACCATTTGTCTTCAAGCAATACTGACGCGCAACTTGAATTTTATTGAAAACCGGCCATTGCTGGCAAACATATTCGATAAACTTCCTTCCATATCATACCAGAGGGATAAATCCGATGATTCAAGCACATGCTCGTTGAAGCAGAACTGTGCACTGAAGGTTTCCAATAGACCTTTTTACCGATACGGCGGCCATTTTGATTTCTATTGTTTCGAAAGACATTAAGGGATCCCAGGGGGCAAATTAATATGTATTTGCCCCCTGGGCATCCCATAATGGCTATTCGAAACAATAGAAATCAAAATAGCCGCCGTATCGGTAAAAAGGTCTATTATAACCACATTCCGGTACAAAAGACAGGCCGGTGCAGGTCTGTCACATTCTTCTTTTCAAATTCTCAGCGCATCACATCCCCAGTAACTGATGTCACCTCTCTAATGGAACGATTCATGTATTCAAACAGGGACACCCAACGTCAATTTTCGGAAAATATCTGTTCGGAAGACGATTTCAGATCTAGAATTTTCGGAACATTTGTTGTAAAATTTCTTGCTTGCCTGCCTGTCCTAGAATTTTCGAACATCTACAAAAAGGTATAATTGCCCATTTTTATAGGGTTTTACCCTAAAAAGTTCGGGAGCCTCTTTTCTGGCTGAAATTTTCGAAAAGGTAGCTTTTGATACCTATAATTTTCGGATCACTTAACACTTTCAGCTAGGAAATCCAAACAGATGAAAACTTTTTAGGGGATAAAGATATGCCTATATCTACTATTTAAATACCAAAATACGTTTAACAATGCTATGTTTAAGTGGTTTTGAACTATATTCTCGTTGGGTGCCCCTGTTCAAAGTCCGCACCGTTCCATGTTATGAAAATCAAGATGCTCTTTCTAGAAATCAAGAAGAGAGACGGCAGTTTTTTTATTTATTAAATTTTCGACGCAGAAAGGAGGGTACCTAAACATTGAAATTCGTGGTATCGTCGGTAGAAAGAATCTTAATAACTTCGAAAAGGCTGGCTCTTTCTTTCTTAAGTTGGTCGAGTCAGTGCACATTTAAGCCTGAGATCAATTAACTCGTTCTGCACTTCATTTGCCAACTAAGAATGGCGATCTTATAATCTGTTTCTTGGTTTAGGCTTGCTTTGATGTTGTTAAATTTCAGATCAGAGATTGCTCAACTCACTTTTAAGTCTCGTACAGTACTGGGAGGCGCGGTGGCCTCATGGTTAGTGCGCTCGACTCCGGATCGAGTGGTCCGGGTTCGGGGCCTGGACGGGGTCATTGCGTTGTGTTCTTGGGCAAGACATTTTACTCTCACGGTGCCTCTCTCCACCCAGGTGTATAATTGGGTACCGGCGTAATGCTGGGGGTAACCCTGCGATGGACTAGCATCCCATCCAGGGGGGAGTATAAATACTCCTAGTCGCTTAATGCTACTGAAACCGGAGATAAGCGCCGGCCTGATGGGCCTTCTGGCTCGTAAGCAGTGACTTTTACAGTACTGCTAAGTTTATTGTCCTCGGTTGCCTCTTCAACCAATATGGCGGCTTCGTGTTCTGGAAAGGTGTTCAAGCTTTTCGAGAGAAACGTTGAGGCTTGGAGAGAGTAAAAACGGTTATGATGAGTTTTAAAATGTAGCACTTTTTCAAGAAGGCGTTAGCCTGTAAAA
>OX421458.1:6134383-6144383 GCA_949126865.1 Montipora capitata | reverse complement strand
TGAAGCAAGCTGTCGTTTCTTTTTTGCAATACACAGGTTTCAGTACCTTTCTTGGGATGTTCGTGCTCCTCTTCGCCTCCTCAGAGATCTATCGTATTTTCTTCCGCATGTTCATGGGCATCGTGGTGTTTGGACTTCTTCACGGCCTATGCATTTTGCCGGTCCAACTTTCCTTGCTGACCTGGACGGAACACATTTTTAAGGGTGCGGGGCGAGTTGCTCCAAGAAGTGTTAACCAAGAAAAGTGACATTTTGACGTTTACGAAAATTCTCGGCTTCATCATTGCCGGATAGTTTAAACTAAAGTGTTTAATTTGCAAAGCCATCGTTACACAGTAATATTAGCTTTGTTTTCATGGTGTTACAAAACAGATTTTAGAAATTGGGGAGGAAAGACTCCTCAACAATCTTGTTGGTACACTTCTTTATTTGGTGTACTCGGGTCGACTTTACAGCTCTCGTTCCTCTCGTTCAACTACCTCTTCTCAGTTACTTAACCCTTTCATCGCAGAGGGCTTCCCCATTGACGATTAAAATCGTCTGGCGTAAGACAGAGTAAAATCTAAAAGTGTCAACGGATCTTATGGCAGTGAAAGGGTTATTAAGAGCTGTGTAACTTAATAATTTACACAGCTCTTTTCCCTCTGAAAAAGGATGCTTAGCAAACTAAAACCACACTCATGTAAAAGTCTTTTTTTTGTTGTTTGTACATAAAGAGGACCGCTTTTCTGACATGAATCTGACCTGGAACCGCAAGAACAGGCCAAAAAAAAAGGCAAGAGGAGAAATGAAAATATGGGAAAAGAACTTAGTTGGATGAAACACAACTGGGTGAAACACAGAAATAACTCTTAGTGGTACCAAAAACCAATGAAACGTTCCTAAAGAAAAACTTAGTTGGCCGGGCATAGCAAAAAACCTTTCTTGAACACCTGTTCCAAACCAAATTCATGACCTTAGGAGAAGATAAATTTTGATCGTTATTACTAAAGAGCCAGCAGAGCTTTAGGAACTAAGATAAGAATCAATTAACACCGCAGCTAGGAAACAGCCAGGAAAAGTGAGGCCAATATCCCTTTTCAGGGTGAGGCTAAATCGCGTGGGTGAGCCACGACCCACGACACACGACCCACGACTCACGACACACGACCCACGACTCACGACCCACCCACCCACGCCGATTAGACACTCTCCTCTTTTAAATATCCCTTAATTTGGCACGAAAAAAGTAACCCGCTCAAAAGAACTTAAGGTGGCTCAAAGCAGTTTTATCAATTTCAAGCAATGGTTACGGTGTCTGCTCCAAAACAGCTCAAAACAATGCCAAACGTTCTTATTAGAAGGATTGGCACTACAACGCTGTTCCACGTATTACTAATGTCTTGACCAACCTTTGCAGTATATTTTCTATTTTTAAAGTTTTTTGGTGTGGTCACGATCTATTTTGATCCAACGTAGAGCAAGTTTTGATCGTACACTGTTTTTGAAGTGGTTTAATCCTTAAAATTACTAATGTTATGGTACCATATAAAACTCCAATTATTGCTGAACAATATTCAGAAAGCCTAATAAAAAACACTCTTTATTACATCTTTAGTTGCTCATACCTCAAAAACGAAGTCGTTGACCCCTAATTTTTATTGCTGGAAAGTGATCAGAAAGTCAAGACACCTTAAATCTGTAATTTTTTAAGGTGGCTCTGATTCCGCTGCAAAGATTGTTTTTTAAACTTTGCAGAAATTTTAATGTTGGCCTTCTGATCACTTTCCAGCAATAAAACTTGGGGGTCACCGAGTTCGTTTTTAAGATATGAGCAAATAAAGCCAAAATATAAGGTGTTTTTTTGCCGGGCTTTCCCGTTGCCAAGGTAACAATAATGATCACATCTTGTTTGGAAATAAAGGGTGTTTCATGTGGTACCATAAGTACGTAAGGATAAGGAACTAAGTAATTGTCTATAATGTTAGTGTTTGTTTTGTAAGTCAAAAATGGTAGTATATGTGCTGTGAGATGAAATTCATTCAATAAGTAAAAACCTTTATAAAGACTGTGTTATGAGGATCAGAATTACTTTTAGGTTATCTGTCATGCAATTCCAGACTTTTCTAGAATTGTCTTACAATCTGCAATATTCCAGAAATTTTCTTCTTATGTGACTCAGCAGTTTCCACAAATTGTCAACCTTGTAATACACCATAAATAGCAACAGAACTTTCTAGATGCTTAGAGTAAAAGTATAAAAGCAGGTTCGTAAGTGATAGAAAAGGGGAGCTTGTCAAGGGAAACCTCTATCTCTCATACTTGGCTTAGGAGTCATCGCATTTCCTTGTAGATTTATTTATAGAACGTGTCTCTTGGGAGATTCAGCAGGCTCATTGTTGTAAAAGCCAATCAAAACAAAGCTATCTCAGCGTCAAGGGAAATATGATACTTTTCGCGGAAAAAACCTGCTCCTAAAAATAAATTTACTCAGGAAAGGGTTGATTCAAGGAATTAGTGGAGATAGAAGTTCCGGCTTCATGAGGTTCTGGTACGGGTTTGAATAATAGGACATTTGCATGATGATGTCATTTGACTACAAGTACCAAAATCCTTCAGGTTTTGCTTATCTCATGCTAATTAGAGCTAATGTTGTTTTTACCCCGCTGGGAATACAAAATTCAAATAAGAAAAGAAAAACAAATGAATTCTGGTAGTTGTAGTCAAATGACGCTATCGTGAAAATTGCCTATTTCCCAGAATGACTGTTCATAAGAAAACCAGCAGCTACCTAATATATCAGCAGTGTTGCTTTATCAGCAGTTAGTTTGATTTTTCAGCGTTTGTCCTGATAAGTGCAGGCAAAATCAGTTAATTTCTAATTGATGTAAAAACGTCATTCCCCGGATACGAAGTCAGGCAAAAATAAAGTACCGTCCTCGCTAAAAGGATAAACTTTAGCCTGCGTAGCAATCGTTTCCGTGGAAGATTTGTAATGTTTTGGCCGCGCGACAAATGGCGCTCCTTCCCCCCCCCCCCCCCCCCTCTCCATTTTTTTTTCTTTGCGCTCGCCATATTCTTGCACGGGCGGAAAAATGAGTTTGCTTCTCACCCGCTGAAAACGCTTGCTACGCAGGCTAGATAAACTTAAGCTTCCCTTAAGCCTGGTTTTCACTAGCGAAGTAAGCACAAGCGCACGCACGAGCACAAACATAAGTAGCTTATGCTAGTGAAAACAAAAGACGACATAAGAGTTAAATAACAACCGCGGCATCCGCCATTTTGTTCAAATGATCAGACGCGGAAAATCTAGAACGAGTGAACCAGAGCCCAGGTCCCGGTTGTTCAAAAGCCGATTAACGCTAATCCCAGATTAAAAGTTAACCAATGAGTTTATTTCTCTACTCCCAAATGTTGTTCAACGCTGATATTCGGTAAAACCTTGCAATAGAAGAAGTCAATTTTGAAAAACAAAAATAAGCAAAAGAAACTATCACCAAAAAGTTGAAAATATGAAATAATAGTTTACCCTAATCCTGGATTAAGTTAATCGGCTTTCGAACAACCGGGCCCAGGAAAATAAGCCATTTCCGAGTTCATGTCTGCCTCCTCTTCAAAGCGAGTCTAAGTGCAAAGTTTTTGTGATGGTAATTAGTTCTACTTTACATATGAATGAAAACTAATTTTCATAAGAAAAACTTCGCACCTAGACTCGCTTTGAAGAGGAGGCAGACATGAACTCGGAAATGGCCTGTTGTGTTTCTAGGTAAACCTCCCCAGGGACCTACCTAGGAAATTGCAAATGGTCAGCAGTAATACATTGCAACATCAAGAATCATTTGCAACAGTGAACTTCAATAAATATCATATCAGGGACCACAGTCGATTTCTTAATTATCCTGATATATATTTTTGGAAGTTCACGATACATTTATGCACGTATGAGATTTCTGATATATACTTTTTTCTGATATAATTTTTTAGAACTTCACGATACATGTACGAGATTCCTGATACATATATTATTCTGATTCATAAAGATTTTCCTGATACATACATTTCGATAGGTATACGAACTTCTTGATATATTTTTTCCTGATACATATTTTTAATTTCACATACTTATGTGATGATTCTGGTATATCTTTTATTTATGTGATGTTTTGTAAGAGGTTCAATTGCGACAAAATATGAGGGCGCCAACTCAACTCAAATTCAAGACAACTCAACTCGTAACTCGATCAATAGTCTATCCCTAATTTGCTAACTTCATAAACTCAGTTTTCTCAGTGTTATTCCATAGAACACAAATGTGACAGTATGTGGCTATAAGGATAGAGCTTCCTTGGAGGGTAACACCGGGTAACACTGTTCACTGATTTAAGTATTACAATTCATCTTTAAACTTAGCGGCTAAGTGCTTGCTATGTTTTTGTACTTTTTGGGCGATAAACGGTCTGCAGCGATTGGCTTCACCATATAAGAAGTTCTCATGCAAATATCTGCGGTTTTGGATCAATGTCGGCTCAGGTTTGGGTATCACGTGAAAAATGTCAACAGCTTCTGTTCGGGGACCAAGCGACTTGGCTCAAATCAGCTCTGGTACGTTTATCATTTATAAGTGATTTTTCGGGCCATCTTCGTCTACAGAAGCCCCCAGGCTGGCATCATTAAGCTTGAATGTGGGTCAAGGCAAGCATTTGAAAGAAAACAACGGTGAGAGAGGGTTTCGTGCAGACTGGAACGCCTAAAATGCTTTGTTGCAAAGCTGGCGGTTCACGAGTGAAGTTGTCTCTCTGGCTTTCTGTGGACAAATTCAATACAATTTGGGCAAGTTTTGACAGCTAAAAACTTCAATAGATGCGGTATTTTGCTGGTAGGACTGGGTGGTCCGACACTTATAAAAAAATCTGTGAAATGAGAATCGGGGTCTTCCCATGTCACGGAATGGCAGAATTACCCAGAATTCTTTTGGGCATGAACGAGGCAACTTGAGAAGCACGAGACTGGACCTCATCAAATGGTTGAAGCGCGGCCGGAGGAAAGAGTGAGACGAAAGTTGTTAGCCAGATACTAAGGAGTAGCCCTGGTGTGTGCTGTTAATGTAGACTTTTGATTTCTGAACACATTTTTGTTATAGAAAATTCGCGACAAAGTAGTGCTTTTTTCGCTGTTATTCTCTGGCGTTTCGTCAATTGTTCTTGTCAAAAGAACGGTATAATGTAAGTAAGAGAATACTGAGATTTACATTTGCAGATTACGAAAGGCAAACTCTATATGATCTCTATGCAATAAGCGCACTCGACATTTCTTGATATAATACTATAAAAGTCTGTTTTTGAAGGATTTTCCTGCTACTGCATATAAAAAAACAACCGAGTTTTCTCTCCGGTCTTCTCAGTTCTCATGATGTTAGCGGAAATTACATTCTGTTCCTCAATAAACCTAGAACAACCAGTTATGGTCTTAATTCTCTTTCTTACTTCAGTATCAGCTAATTTATGGAATGGGCTACCTGATTTTATCCGTACTGAATAAGTTAACAGGTTTTAAAATGAGAATCTAGGCCGCATTTTGTATTGCTGCTTTTTTGAACATCGCTTTTTCTTTAAATATTTCATGTTTAATTATTTATTCGTATGGGCTATGTATTGTAGCTGTAAATGTAATGTCTGCAAGACATTAGCTATTGTAATCACTCTGAAATGCGAGACGAAATAAACTTTAAGTATGTGTGTATGTTACCTTCAGTAGGGCGCATGCGTACTCTTTGTAATCTGCGACTTCAGTGCTTACCATATGACAGAGAAAATGACTTTTCTCTTGAACATATAAGCCATCTAATTCTTACGCTATATTGACAAGGGCGGTTTGGAGCTGTGAGTAGGCGTGGGATTTGTCACATATGGTTTAGGGGCCGACATATCTCTCCCTCAATGCCGTACCGGGAGGCGAGGTCGGTAGCAGAAAACAGCGAAGGGCCAACTGCGTCCAAAAGCGATCGCACGGGCCGAAATCCCGGGATGACTCGTTTGGTACGACGCTCCAGCGCAATGTCTGGAGGTACTGCATTTTTCTCTCTTGTTCAAACATTCCGTCAGCGCATGCGTACGTAAATGTTCAGGATCTCCGATACCTAGCCCACCTGAAAAATTAAGATGCTGGTTATAACTTTTTACAATTTTCCAGGCATAAACGTAACGTAAGAACCGTGCGTGTCTGGTCTTTTGGAGACAGAAGTGAGAGATATTTTCATGCAGACTGGGACTGCTCTGTTGTAAACATGGCGGTTCACGAGTGAAGTTGTCTCTCTGGCCTTTCTGTGGACGAATTCCAGGACCTACCGATGCAACTTGGGCAAGTTTTGAAAGCTAAAATCTTCAATCGGTGCCGTATTTTGCTGGTAGGACTGGGTGACCTCACACTTTAAAAAAAATGCATTTGTGGCTTCATAGCTCAGTTGGTAGTCTGAGCATGTTACCTGCTCCGCAGAGGTCATGGGTTCGAATCCCTTGAACTTGCCTGAAAATGTCATGTATCTGTAAAAGACAATTACTTAATAAATTGTCCTGCTGAGCGCAAGGATCACTTCTCTTATTTGCTTATGTTATTGCCTAACTGATATGATCTTTAAGTCATGTATATATACGAAACTATCGAACACTGAGCGATTTAGGAATTTTGTATCTCGTAGAAACACTTTTAGTTTAAGAATGTAAACGAATCGTGTAAACTATATGCCACTTTGCTGACCCCATCTGTGTAATTCCGACATAACTATTCCGGGGGTGGGGGGTAGGGGTGAGGGGTCAGGGTGAGGGGTAGGGGGTGGGGATAGGGGGTGAAGGGTACAATAGCTGAAACAATCCAAACTTTTACCAAAATGCTAACCTTAATTCTAAACACTATACTTTAGATAATGTTTAGGCCTAAAGATTTGGGTTATTTCAGATATTGTATCCTTCACCCCCTACCCGCACCACCTACCCCTCAACCCCTACCCCCACCCCCGGAATAGTCGTGCCGTTTAATTCAGGCATATTCTGCGATAAGCGCAAAACACCAATGAACCAATCAACCAATTATACCGGTCAAATGGCGGTTTCAGCAGTTCCCCCTTCACGTTTAAATTACTGGATATTTTCCTCTCTCCAAGCTAAATGACCTTTCAGTTGCCCCTACCATGGATGGGTCCATTTTCTAATGATCAAATTTCCCCTCGACGCACTGCACTTCAATACAATTGAATTGTATTATGTGAACTGCTCCTTACAGACCCTTACAGCTTGGCTTTTATAGATTGTACTATGTGTTAGCAAAATTAGCATATTATGCTACTAGCAGTGCCAATTCCCCCCCCCCCCCCTCCACCAGATTATGCTCAAATTATGCTCGTTTTTTTCCCAAATTATGCCAGATTTTCTTAAAATTATTCTTTTTGCAAAATGAGCGAAACAAGTTCAAAAATGTATCACGCTTCTGTAGCGAAACGTGTTTGGTATCACAAGCTCCTCTTCTATTGTATTTTGCTTTCTTTGTCTTAAGACAACTATCTCTGGCTACGTTTGCTGGTTCTGGTATGCTAATGGTCTCGTCTTTCGTTTTCCCCGGAGTCGGGCGGTGTGGCTGACGCCAAAGCCATCTTGCCATCTTGCTGACGCCAACGCCGTCTTGCAAAGTACTGGACGTCATCTCGTACAAGTCTGCCAGTCTCCCAGGGGGGCCCTCTCTCCGTTACTAAACCGCGAATGCAGCTAAACCATTGAAAAAGTGGTGTCAGGCTTATCAATATATACCGATTATTCTAGCAGTGCTACTTGCTAAAATCAGCTAAAATTTGTTAAGGACGGTGCCTACTAATTAAAGATATTTTTGCCCCGGTTTATGATTATGCAGGAAATGTAGATCTTAACATGTGTTATTAAAATCCAAAAAGAAAATTGGGGGTAACCACGCATTTTTCAAAGATAATTCATGAATAATATTTGTAAAAAGCTGTAAAATACAAAGCAATGTATGGCGTTCTTTCTCAAATTGAAACTTAATTATCTCTGAAAAATGCATGGTTACCCCCAATTTTCTGTTTGGATACCAAGAGTACTTACTAAGATCTACTTTCTCCGCATAGTTTTAAACCGCGCAAAAATATCCCTGTATAGTAAGCATCGGCGATAGGAAATCCGAGTATCCGGAGATGCGCAGAACGTATGCGCAATAACAATAGTAGGCATCGTCCTTAACGGGGCCGGGCGGCCTTGGGGACGAGAAGCAGTAGAAGACTGGAACCTAACGTCCGCTCACATGGCGGGAGAAGGAAATAAGATGGCGGACGGAAGGAGTTATCGAGAAGTTTCAGTTCACAGCCATGATAAACAAGGGAAAATCATTGACTTCACAATAGGATCAACTTTAACGACAACAGTAAAAGATGAAGAGTTTGCTAAACCGCAAGTTGGTGGCGGATATGCATATCGGGAGAGTGGAAACTTGGAATCTCTCACTCGTAATCGCTTCATATTCTGGTTTGTAGCTGCAAAGCTTTAAAATTGTACCTCTATTTTGGTTCATACACGATGTATTGCACATTAAACCGGGTGAAAAATTTTCCTACTGAGAAGCTATATCATTCGAAGTTGCTAGTAATTAAGTGGGTGAAGCAAGAGCAAGCACATACATCTCCGGATCCAACAAGCTGGTCTAAAACACAGGTCATATTCCACAGGTCAAGACTAGGAGACTCTGGTCCAGTGATGAGCAACTGAGCTCAAAGTTTCCCCTAGACCTGAAAACATTTTGTAGTGTAATTAGGGCTAGGGAGACACTATTGGTGTTGTTTATTTATCTGTAGCACAGTGACATGTACATGCGCACTGACCTGTAGGGTTCTCATTAGAATTCTTAACAGCCGTTGCTGTGCTACTAGAGACCTTCAGTTCGGTGGACAATTATGAGTGCGAGTTTTCCGTAGTGAATATGTGCGTAAAGTTTCGAGGTTGACATTTTTTCGAAGTGCGCATGCTCAGAATGGAAAACTCATTCTCGTAGTCATCCTCGTTCTCCAATCTAATGGTCCCTATTTTCAGCACTGCAAGTGATTGACAGACTGATCTACTTGATGGGGACAATTATTTTTAAAGCCTTAACACTTGCAAGCGACACCGGTGACAGGTATTTTGGGTTTGTCGTTCAATTGAGAACCCTGGCCTGTGTTTTGGAACCACTGAGCTCCTTTTCACTGACAACTGGTTCAGCCAGGGACGTTCCACTTTGTTTGTAATCCAAGCCCCCTATAACCAAATTGATGAGATCTGGAAGAAAATTATTTTCAAAGGCACTGACAAAAATTTAATATGATAGGGGTATCAAAGGTTTTTATTTATTTATTTAACTGAGTTGAACTGTCGCTAATTGTTGAGCATTTTAGACTGCACGAAAAAGGAAAAGGAATAATACTAAAAAGTAGCAAAATAAATGGAAATACAGTAGCCCTTGCACATAGTAAGTGCAAAGTAATAAGGGAGTACGGGAGGCGCAGAGGTCTCATGGTTAGAGTGCTCGACTCCGGATCAGTAGTCCGGGTTCGGGTCCTGGCCGGCGACACTGTGTAGTGTTCTTGGGCAAGACACTTTACTCTCATGTTGCCTCTCTCCACCCAGGTGTAAAAATGGGTACTGGCGGAAATGCTGGGGGTAACCCTGCGATGGACTAGATTCCCATCCACGGGGGAGTAGAAATACACTGTACTCCTAGTCGCTTCATGCCACGGAAACTGGAGATAAGCGCCGGCCTGATGGGCCTTTCTAGGCTTGAATTTTTAATTTTTTGAATTAGGGAGTGCCGTAAACACCTGCAGATAAGCTGTTATTATTACTAGTATTCCATCTGATGGCTTAACTAACAGTACCATGTACGTTTCCCCTCAGGAGAATAACAGATAATGTTCTTGAGTTAACTGAGGAATCCTTGGACAACAATCTCTCTGGAAATAGCTTGGAAATAAAATTTTCTGATGGCATCCTTT
>OX421458.1:6126883-6129383 GCA_949126865.1 Montipora capitata | reverse complement strand
GAGTGGGTATTTGCTAAATTGACATGTTTAGTGTAGGACAGAAAGTTACTGATCAATGCAGTTTTGCATGAAGAGTTTTTATTGACTTGTCCAACTGCTTGATTTTCAGTTCTGTGTGTATGAAGTTGTAACGTCAAAGGAAGTTCTAAGTTTGTCTCCAGTCTCATTTTTGTTCTTTTCAAAGGTAAGCTCTTCTTGATCTGTGTTCTAAAGGAAGCTGTTTTGACAGTCATACATTTAAAATAATGAGAAAGAGAAAAAAGTCGACATTTTCCTTCCTCACTTATACATGTACGTATGCATGCTTTTTTTCTTTGTCAGGAGAATCTTGTGGACTTTGCAGTGACGCCAACTCATTTGTGGACAGTATGGACAAACACAGAGGGAGAATCAATGGTCTACTTTACAACAATTGAAGGGTAAAGAGCATTATTTGTGACCCTTCACGCAAAAAGGGGGCTTATCCAAATTTCACGCCATGGCTTTTTCACGGTCCTGGCCGTGAAATTGTAAAAAAATTATTGGAATGTGAGTGAAATTTCCCTTTCACGCCGTGAAATATTTCACGCCGTGAAAAAGGTCACAGTCACCGTGAAAATATTTCACGCCGTGAAAACAGGTCGTAACGTCTGAGAAATATTTCACGCCGTGAAACAAAGTGAACTTCTTGCGTAAACATCAATCTGTTACCCTGAACATCATGCCATCATTATGTCACGCCGCCTGCAAAGGTTTTACTGCAAGCATTATTAAAAGTCTTTAGGAATCGGCTATCTGTCAGCGACTCGCCAACTCGGGACTGGGTCCATTCTTTTGTTTACTTTTCTGTTTTATATTGTGGTTTCGGAAAAACAAAAGAAAACGAAATAACAGAAGAAAAAAATCGTAGATACTAAAACTTTGAACAGTAGACTATCCAAATCAATGCACAATAAGATCAGCGTTTCTTATTTCGTTTCTCTGTTAAAAAGCACGCAACTTCAGTTTGCCGGAAAAGGTTTTAAACGTCGAATATTTGTAAAAGAATGTCCATGGTAGTTGGATCTTTAAAGACCAGAAATTCAAAAGAATGAGCTCAGTAAAACCATAAAAGAAATCAACACGTCACGCGCTGTCTGTAGTAAAAATTAGATAATCAGTTTACAGGATCAGTAAAAAAATACATTCCCTCCCAGACATAACTCATCAGAAACAAACACGTTTGGCACCACGGAGTCTGGCTATGTTGGCGTAGCCAAAAAATCATTCTCTTCGCGAATAGTTTTTATTCGCTTGCACAAAAGATTTAAAATTGATTGGAATAAAAACTCGCAAGCTCTATTGGAAAAGATTAGGCTATGGTGAAATTGCGACATTTTAAAAATTAAATTGTTTTACTTTTAAAATGTTGTACTACTAATATATGTATACGCTTCTGGTAAGTTAGCCTCAAATAATTCGTTTCAAAAATTGCACGGCACGGCAAGAGAAATTAGTTACTAAAACATGGAACGACCTAAAACCACCTACAACCACCTAAAACCACCTACAACCACCTAAAACCATCTACAACCACCTACAACCACCTCATAAAAAATCTACAACCATCTACAACCACCTACAACCACCTCAAAAATATCTACAACCACCTGCAACCACCTACAACCACTCACAAAGAATCGAATACCATCTTAAACAAGCGATAATTGTATAAAATAAGCGAGACTACAATATGTGGTTACCATTTAGCCAAAAAAATCCGGAAGGCATGATCGTGGCATAACGGTAAGCGGATTTCCGAATTTGTTAAAAGCCAACCGGATGTGAATAGCGCTTTACCCTGTATTCCATGCTGTAAAGGGTGCTAAAATCGTGAAAAAGGGCATGGAAACGGAACGATCGTCACGAATTTCCCAAATTCCGGGAAATAGAAATAAAGTGCCGGCGCGCATTTCCCGGAATTCGGGAAATTCGTTTCCAGGCCCTTTCTCACGATTTTAGCGCGGTTTAACGGATGGAATGCAGGGTAAAGCGCTATTCACATCCGGTTGGTTTTTAACAAATTAGGAAAATCGCTGCCTTTATGCCACGATCATGCCATCCGGGTTTTTTGGGCTAAATGGTAACCACATATTGTTGTCTTGCTTATTTTATACAATTATGGCTTGTTTAAGATGGTATTCGATTCTTTGTGAGTGGTTGAAGGTGGTTGTAGATATTTTTGAGGTGGTTGTAGGTGGTTGTAGATGGTTGTAGATTTTTTATGAGGTGGTTGTAGGTGGTTGTAGATGGTTTTAGGTGGTTGTAGGTGGTTTTAGGTGGTTGTAGGTGGTTTTAGGTCGTTCCATGTTTTAGTAACTACGGCAAGAGAAATGCACTAAAAGCGGTAAATCACCGATAATTACAAACATCAATACTCCGACAATTTCTGTAAACAAACAATCCATCCAAATCGCTTGATCTATTTCAGTCATGTCAACAAACCAGTGTAAATGTATGAAAAAGTCACCAGCAAAAAATA
>OX421458.1:6119383-6121883 GCA_949126865.1 Montipora capitata | reverse complement strand
GCCTAATTATGCCTGAACAAACGTTTTTAGTCCTAATGTTAGCATTGGTAAATGGTTAGGGTTGTTTCTGTATTTAAAACATTGACCTGTGACCTGTGATCTGTGTCTTGTACCTGCCCATTAGGCTTTGTAATGCCAAAGATCCTTGGCTTGTCTCAAATAAATTTCTGGTATGAAGAAAATGGTTCCTCAAACTTTATAAACTGACTAATATTATTAACATGATTTTTCCCTTGAGGGGCCTCAATTTTCAGTCAGATTAAAATAATATTGAAAAAATTGTCTTGCCTTGATTGCAATCCTGTTATAATGGAGTTGAATTGTAGAAAAGAAGGACAAAATCGTTGAAGATGTAAGGTGTGAAAATAGGACAGACGCGGCATATCATTTCCAAGAAATAGACCCTTCTCCAAAATGGCGGCAACAGATTTGAATGGCATTGAGTTAAAATTGAACTGAATGAAAAACTGATACCAGAAATAGAAAGAGCACCTTTACCTTTAAGTTAGTTAACTCTGCAAAATTGCAGCGTATTAGGTGTTGTATCAGCTGAAAATGTAAGTTTGACAAATTTACAAACGTTTGTATGTGTATGTTGACTGGGGGTATACGCCATAACCCCAGTCATACTAATGTCTGTAAATTTTTCATTTTCTCAGCTGATATGACACCTCATTTGCTGAAACTTTGCAGGGTTAAAAGTAAAGGTGTTCTTTCTAGTGCTGGTATACATTTTTGGCTGTCATTTTAGAGAATGGTCTATGTGTTAAAGTGCCCATAACCCTAAAATATTTTTTTGGCTAAAATGAATCTCTGCACCTGTTCGAAACGCATTGCGGCCATTTTTTTCTTTTTCTAACAAATTCTGCCATTTTATAGGCTTCGAAAGTTGCGAAAATCCAAGCATCTTTTATTCATGACCGAGTCAGAAGGGGAGTGGGTTTATTCCTGTTTTGACGTCACAATCTACTTTGCATGCATTTTTACAAAGAGTTAATGCAATGTAAATCAGTTTGTCATGTCAAATCAGGAATAGACCCAATCCCCTTCTGACTCGGTCGTGAATAAAAGATGCTTGGATTTTCGCAACTTTCGAAGCCTATAAAATGGCAGGATTTGTTAGAAAAAGGAAAAAATGGCTGCAATGCGTTTCGAATAGGTGCAGAGATTCATTTTAGCAAAAAAAATATTTTAGGGTTATGGGCACTTTAACACATAGACCATTCTCTAAAATGACAGCCAAAAATGTATACCAGCACTAGAAAGAACACCTTTACTTTTAACCCTGCAAAGTTTCAGCAAATGAGGTGTCATATCAGCTGAGAAAATGTACATGTAAGTTGAAAAATGAAAAATTTACAGACATTAGTATGACTGGGGTTATGGCGTATACCCCCAGTCAACATACACATACAAAACGCAATGCGTTTCGAACAGGTGCAAAGATTCATGTTAGCAAAAAAAAATATTGTGGGGTTATGGGCACTTTAAAGGGAGCTATAATGTTGTTATAAAATGACATTCTCTTATTGTTCATAAACCACATTTATTTCCTAGGAAGTTTTCCTGGAGGAGATCTTTTACCCTGGAAGATTTTCAAATCACTCAATACTAAAAGCCATCCAGGTATTTGTGGTTTAATTCAAATTTTGTATTTTTGTTATCAAGATTAAAAGCAAAAATACTTCTTAGAGTTATTGCTGTGTTTGGTAGTTTTGGGTTGACACTTTTCTCGCACTATATTCCCCCTTTTTACACTGTTCACACAGTTTTATGAGTGCGCGGATGTCTCTGTGTGGGGTCTCATGGTTTGGTTATGGGGATTTTTAGCCATGGGAGCGTTTTACTGTCTAGGGGCTGGCTGATCACAGTAGAGGCACCCACCGTCCATACAGTTGATGCAGTTGTTGTTGTTGCATAGATCAAATCGGCTAACTCAATGTTGTACCCAATTCAAATCTCCTGGGGTTAAGATTCTTTGTGTATTGTACAATGTATTTGCATTATAATGTAGCATTCACGTTTAAAATTAATGCTATTGATTTAAATGTCTTGGAACAAAGCACTTTATTCCCAAAGGGTTTGAATTGGGTACAACATTGAGTTAGCCAATTTGGTCGATTCAGGGAGTAATCTACATAGCTATACCCTTTTCTGAATACTTGGACGTCCATTCCAGCTCTACAGCATTAACTTATTAATTACCGGTAACCTATTTAACAAGGGTGATCCATTAAGCTTTAATAGTTTTCTAACATGTGGCCCTTGTATGTAATTGGCTGTGGGTCGATTCTGTTGAGGGAGGAAAATATGGATATCTACCAGTGAGGACAAAAGCCCTCAAGTCAAGTTGAGATCTATTGTAAACTCGGCCAACATACAATCAAAGAGATGGGAGGCATGGGTCATGACCAATGTCCCTGCCAGACTCCCCAGAGTGTACAGTCTATGAAATTCCTGGATGGTCACCCATCAGGGTATTGAACCATTCCAACAGAAT
>OX421458.1:6089383-6114383 GCA_949126865.1 Montipora capitata | reverse complement strand
TATCCGTTCTGCCCCCGTTCCATATCCGTTCTGTTGCTGTTTCATTTCTCGTTCAAGTTTCGTTCTGATCGCGTTCGCGAACGCGTTCCATGTTAGGTTAATTCTGAGCGGTACTGTATTCATTTGAACTGTATTGTGTTACATTTGTATTATAATTACACGGTGTAAAGTGTATTTTAGTGCTGGGGCACTACATGTAATTGAAGTCAAATCAAACAATGTTTTTGAGGAGAGCAGAAAACCCGAGTACGCGGAGAAAAACCTCTTGGAGCAGAGAAGAGAACCAACAAACTCAATCCACATATGACGCCGAATCTGGGAATTGAACCTGCCAAGTACTCTTACCACTATCCCATCCCTACCCCCATGTGTAGAAAAACCACTCTTGTCAGTGACTTCCTTTGGATTATGACTTGTACACAGGGAAAGTCTTAATAGCATGCACACCAGGTGCGTGTGAAATAGTGGCTACAGTTAGTAAGTACACTGTACAGGCACATGTGTGTATATGAGGTTGTGCCCCCTTCCAAGCAAAGTCCTTTCTTTTTCTTGCTCTTCAGGCAATTTGAAAATACTCTATTGGAGACGGCAAACCCATTAGACTAATAAATTTTTAAAAAATACAAACTGTCACTGAGTGACTTGAAACAGGAACTGCCATGGTGGTGACTGCTAATACGTAATAATGATTGTTCTTTAGTTTATTCATCTACATTTTATAAGTTGACATATTAAAAATAGAATTCAAAAGTTGTGTTTATTAATAATTAATTTTGTTTGTTCTTTGGTCTTTTGTCAGGTTACCAATAAAGCCATTGGTATTTTTACTGATGCCAACACAGGCTTAGTCAGTTTAATCAGAAAGGTGAGCTTTTCTTTCTTTAAGTTAACAGAGATATTTTGTATAAATAAAAATACTTTATTCATTGGTGTTACATGTATATTCTGGGAACCTATCATTCACTGTCGCCATCATCATCATCATCATCATCATCATTACCAACCACCACCACCACCAGGACAAGTACACTTATTATAAAGGCACTTGTCAGAAATTAGCAGGGGGTAGGGGGGTGGAGATTTTCAGTAAAGTGGCAAAAATAAAATGACCCTCCCTAGGAAAGGGATTGAACTTTCTTGACCCTCCTCTGGAACTCATCCTAAAATTCTCTGAATGAATATGTACAAGTACAAGGAAGGGTTATGTTTTTGCAAAAGTTGACCATGTAGCACTTCATATTACCCTATACATGTACATGTAGTTAATTCTGTTGAAATGTAAGTGCTACACAGCCAATGTTTGCAAAAACGTAACCCTTCCTTGTGCTTGTACATATCATTGCCGTGAAAGTGACATCTTAAAATTCCCAGGACCTGCTCCCTTCTGACCTTGTAGCTCAGTCAGTAGAGCAGTGGTGATCTAACCCAAAGGTTGTGGGTTCAATTCCCACCCTGGTCAGAGTTTGGGACCAATTCCATTAATTTAGTAGCTCACATGGTTTACATGGGTAGAAAACTAGCAGTTCACATTACCCTCCAATACATGTAATTAATTCTGTTGAAATGTAAGTGCTACACATTCAACGTTTGCAAAAATGTAACCCTTTCTTTTTACTGGTAAATTCAGTTGCCTCATGCATTGCATGCATAGCCAGTTGCCGTACGTTGTTTGCTGTGTTTGTATAAATATGAAGGGTTACGAGGTCATTGATGGAAGCATGTCAACAGTTTTATTTCAACTATCAATACAATGTACCATAATGAAAAACATATAAACTAATAATAATAATAATAATAATAATAATAATACATGTAATTATTATTATTAGTATTGTTCTTTTTACAGGAAATGCTGTCGTTTCTTAGACCATGTGATGTTTTTGAACAGCTTCACCTTTCCGTTGAATCTCTTGATGTCAGTCTTTTAGCTCAAGAACCTTTTGCTGGTAAATAATAATGGCAATAATTTGCCAAGTATTTCAATTATTTGGAGACATGTACTAGTAAGAACATACAGTCATGAGAAATGCGTGGACATGACAACTTGCTCCTATCATATCTCTCAGGTACATGTAGGACAGCTTGCTAAATTTAAAATTTCGATAAAACGTTATCTAGCAAGTTTTTCATGTCGTTTCTATTAACATAAACTTGTAAAACTGTTTGAATCTTGCAAGCAACTATTTCAAACAGTCAAGAAGATTAAAGTTTTTCCGATTTTGACACGGCAATCAATCTTTGTGGCAGTTGAACCTTCCGCTTGACTTCGACTGGTTTCCTTGCGTGTGTGCTCAGAGGTATTATAATAATAAATTTCTTACTAACCTTGTTTTTTCGGTCCATACTATAAGCTACGATTCCTCATTTTCCGGTTGATTTATGGCCCGTGCGCTTGGGCCAAAAACTTGGAAAAAACTTGGTCTGTAACTTACAGTACGGACCTCAAACTCGGTTAGTAATAGGTATTTACTGTATGCAGTACTGTATTGATTTCTTTTACTTTGTGTCATTTTGTAGAGAAAACCTTGAAAACGTCCTTCATAGACTTTTGCAATGTCCTACAACTTGTTTCACACCAGGTACATGTAAATGTAAAGATTCTCTTTGCAGTATTGCCTATGCTGGAGTTGCTTGCATTACATTACATGTACATGCACGTGTAGAAAAGTTAATTAAAAGTGAAGAAAGTGGCTTTACAGTGTATTTCGTACGAAAACCACCGATCTGTGGAATGACCCTGATTTACCGAATCATTGCCCCGCCCACTTTCGTTAAACATTTTGATGAAATTCCTTTCCCACGGGCTTAACAACCGCAACAACAGAAAAACACATTTTCAAAATTTATGTCTGTTTTCTTTGGCAATCTCGGAGAAACTTCCCACAAAGAAACCTGTGGTGAAGTCTCCCCCTTTTCCGATATTAATGTATTGTATAATCTTTATTCTCAAGTCTTCTCCAAGAGCTTTTCCACGATTATAGAGCCTTCTATACACACTCAGTTCTGCCAATGCCTCTTAAGAATTTGAACTATTTCCAAGCGAAAGTGGGCGGGGCAGAGACACATAAATTCCCAGCCAATCCACAGATCAGTGGTTTTCGTAGAAAGATGTTGGTAGTTTTTTGTTAAGTCAATAATATAGCAGGAGTGAACACATTCTACCAGCCCTCTACCAATGTTGATTTATTTCATGCTTCCTTTGTTATACAAGCTACATGTACAGCTACTGTACATGTATAGAGGCTTTCACTCAATGTGACCATTGGCCATAAATATTGGCACTAAAACAGAAAAAGAAGCCATTGCTTTGTTTTGAAACACCAACATGGCTGTGGTTACAGTGTTTCTTATACAGTACATTTTTGTGAAGGTGACCCTGTGATGTGCATGTGACAGTGATCTGTGCCTGTGATGTGCCTTTGTTGTGTAGTGTGTGACAAAGTGTGCTAGTGACCAGAAGCACAAACTAAGCGTCGTTGCTGATAAAATTAATGAATCTCTTTTCATCATATTCTGGGCCAACATCTCAACATTGTGTTCTTTCTTGAAAGCTGTCTCCAGGTCATTTGTCAGCCCTCGAAAATGATGTCAAATATCAGCTGAATCCTGCGTTAACAGCAGAACAGATTGCCACTTCACTTTTGACAAGCATAAGGTAAAGGCTGTCAGAGTCGTTTAAGGAATGCATGGGTTCAATAACATTTGGAATTGATGGCTGGTTTGAGTAGAGTAAATGACTATTGTCATTGTCAAAATGAATTTTAATCTTAGGGTTGAAAGAATCTGGCTTTAATTTCTTCAGTTTAGAAAGAAAAGGTAGCCAACTTCTCTGAGTAAAATAGCCAACACTTTTTGTCGGCTGTTGGTGAACTACATGTAAGTGAAGTGACTAAGTTGGGGTCACTAAAATTACATTTACCCAAAAGTGACTAAGATGGGGTCTATAATTGGCCATAAAATAGACTATAAAAAGGTAGGGGTTCTAAGAGGCCAGCGGCACATACAGTACTGTACCCAGCAAAAATCTGTCAAGTCTCACTCTCATGGAGTACCCGGAGAAAAACCTCTTGGAGCAGAGTAGTGAACCAGGGTTTGGGAATCAAACCCGGTCCACATTGGTGGTAGGCGAGTGTGCTTACCACTGTGCAAGACCAAGTTCCGTCACCTTAATCTTGCACTTCAATGCTAACAGTGGCAAAAGTGAGGCTACATGTGAATCTTTCTTCATTTCATCCTTAATTTTGTGGTAATAACTTCCTCCACGTACCACATTTTTCTCTTTTTATTTTCATATTTTACAGTGAAGAAGACCATCAGGATTTAGATGGGAACTCTTTGTTTGAATTTCAACAGGAGCTTGAAACAAGGTAAAGTAGGCCAACTACAGACTGGTTGGCTCAGTTGGTTGGGAATCACTCCAATTAAACTGTGCGGGAGATCGTGGAAACAAAACTCCGGTCGGACCAACACTCAGGGTCTTTAAATAACTGAGGAGGAAGTGCTGCCTTTGTAATTACATCTGCAAAATAATGGTTAGACTTTCTAGTCATCTCTGAGAAGGATGATGAACCGTAGCCTCGATCGTCACAACCAAAACACTTTGAACAAAACCCTGTGGGATGTACAATGTAAGAGAAGCCATAGACCATTCGCAACTAGAGCAGGGCTTGGAGTTGCAGGTGTTGTGATCTGTCTGTCTGTGATATATCATGGTTGGGAGGGTAAATTCTCCATGATATTAGCTACATGATTGTACATCAAGCTACTCTAAAATCCAAGGGTAAAGAAAGATGTGATGATGATGATGATGATGATGATGATGCATTATGAACCAACCAGCTCTGTTGGGAGAGCAACAGATATATAGTTTACGTCATAGAAAGTGCTTTGTACGGGGTTTTATTCACAAGTTGTTTGTGTCAAAAACCCGAATGAGCGAGTGAGGGTTTTTGACACAAACAACGAGTGAATAAAACCCTGTACAAAGCACTTTCTATGTCGTGAGCTGTTTATTACACATAAGACGAGAATTTTCATTAAAATAGTTTTCTGAACGCAAATTAGAAACAAAAACTCACTAACAATAGAACCAAATGCAAATGTAATTTAATTCAATAACAAAGTACATGTACATTTGTACGATTTGCACGAGATGCACGAGTTATTGGCATGGAAACGCCTTTACGCTATCGTTGATTGGTTATACTTCCACATGTGAAATAGCTGTACGCCATTCTGATTGGCTGTATAAGCCTTTTCCACATGTGAAAATAAAGCGTATAGATTTGTACAAATGAGCTTTATGGAATGAAATTCTCATGTTTTGTGTAATAAATACATGTATGTACATGTACGTGTATGGGAGGCTGATTGGTTGAAACCCAGCCATGCACCAAAACCGTTTCATTACCACTACCATGTACAAAAAGGGGCACCCTTTTGAAGGGTAATTCTGTAAAATGGGTGGAAGCACACCACACCTAATCTTATATAATTATTTTTTTTTTCAAAACATGCCACTGAGATGGTACAAATTTGAATGATGAAAAATCGGCGGTTGTTAAGCACCTATTAAATTCTTCGGCAAGATGAGCTTGGGGTTAGGTGCTGAGAGAGTTGTGCTGAATGTGCATGTCTAGACACAACGAGGTGGCTGCCAAGGAGACTCTACCACAGTTCACCACCTGGCAGCAGTCATACTCAGTCTGACAAAGCAGTCAGTACAATACATACATGTACCAATTCATAGTACATTCCAAAGAGAGTGCAAATTTTATAACGTGTTGCAACTGATAATTGAGTTCCAATGAATAGATCCATAACAACCTGCAACGTTGAGCATGTGGGCCCCTGCTCAACACTTGGGGCACCCCCCTCCCACAGCCCTTGCATGAAACGCTGCTGGCCAGCAATGTCTCAATTTTAACTTTGCCTAAATTACCGTAATTATAGTTTTAAGGAGGGAAATTTCTTGCACACTTAATTGCCAACTTGCAATTGAGCAAATCTTTGTCAGTTGATCATGCATACTGTGTGCTCAAGATCTTTCTTAGTTCATACAGATAACCACCTCTTTTAGCCGATGTCATCAGGCAGTTGGCATTGAAAAATAATACAGGGATGGCACTAGGATTTTTCAATCTGGGTCCTGGGACCCGCATGTTCGGCCAAATTGGGGTCCCAAGCATTTTTTGGGGGTCCCAAAATCTTGGTGACCCTCTGCGAGAAAAAGAGTATGTTTTAAATTATGAGAAAAAGAGAGTAACCAACTTGGAATTAATATTGACGCATGTGCATAGGACCGGCCGACAAAGGCTTTTTCTAGAGCCGTTACATTCATTCCTGGACAAGAACTCTGTTAATGAAAGAGCACCCTTTCCAAGGGTTTACGCATCACTGGTTTCCTCCCTTAGGAGCAACGAACAGTGACGTCTTTTGCTATATATTTGCATTCAGTGACTTTCAGAGTACATTCCCCTGAAGAAGACCGCAGAAGGCGGTCGAAAATTTAGTTTTAACCTTTTTAGTTGTTTTAAACCCCATTTCTTAGAACTTCAATTATGATCACAGATCGCTCCAACAGTTTTACAAACAACAGAATATACTGACAAATCAAAGCAAGTTGTGTGAGTTATTTAAGTCAGTGCCTTGCGTCCTGGGACGCATTAAAATTTCGATGATGCATTTTTTGGGTTTTAGTTGCGTAAAAATGCACGATTTCTGCGTTAACGCGATCCCTGTAATAGTCTCATTGGAATAATTACTGTTGCCAGCTGTAATAATTATTATGATATTAATACCCAGGGATCCAGAGTAATACCATATTTAATGTCCAAGAAAATGCTATGCTGGCTTAAACAAGGTTCTCAGTTGAAGATACCATTGAGAGGTATTTTTCTTTCCTCAGTGCTTCACTTGCTTGACAGCATAGCATTCTCTCTGACCTTGGAAGAAATTCCTCAGAAATGCTAGTGCCCATGGATGAATTTTTGAAGCTATAAACAGGGGTTTCAATAAAGTTTGAAGTAGATGCCTGGGCTAATCAATAATTTAAGCAGCAGTCACTCTTGTCTTTTACTAGGCTTTGATTGAAAATCAAGGAAGAGTAGCCGGCAGTGAGAGGCGGATTTCTGAAAACATAGACGGCGGTACACTGTATACCGCCGGTGGCCGGCAAAACCCCTGTATAAAAATCATTAACTTAATTAAAAGTTAATAATAGAATTATAGTTCTTATTGAAAAAGTGTGCAAAAATTTTTTTTTTTCAGTTTGCACAAGGTCAGTGGTGTTTTCAAATGTCTTGATTACTTGCTTCGAGGATTGGACATTCAGGGCGTTGTAAAGGATGCAAAGCCAGATGCTGGTAAGAGCAGATGACTGTTAACAGATCAGTATTTTTGAGAAAAGTATTTTTTCATGGTGTATCGTTGCAGTACTTACCCCTATCACCCCTGAAATGCGGCCCCATTGACGAGTAAAATCGTCTAGCGTTAGACAGAGTAAAAAAATCTATAACTATCAGTCGTAAGAGGAAAAGGATTAATAAATTCTAATGGACCATTAAAAGAAAATCAAGGCACAAGAACTGAGACCATCACTGTAACTATTATTCAAATGTATCACAAGAAAGAACTGCCCAGCAGCTTCTGTCTGAATGGTTTCACTTTAGGATTTCATCCATAGACTGGCAAGTTTATTACATGGGATTGTACACCCTGTGTTTTCACCATAATAAACAGGACCACTGCAAAGTATTGCTCAGTAGCTTTCATGTGACATTTCATCCACAGACTGACAAGTTCGAATTGGCTTGTACAGCATAATAAACAGCACCGCTAGAAAGTACTGCTCAGTAGCTTTCATTTGAGTGATCACACTTTCGTCCACAGACTGGAAAGTTAGAACCACCTTGTACAGCATGATAAACAGCACTACAGGAAAGTACTGCTCAGTAGCTCTCACTGAATCATTGCACTGTAGGATTTTTTCCACAGACTTAAAAAGATAGAACCACCTTGTACATGTAGGGCATAAAAACCAGTAGTACCACAGGCGAGATCCTTCATTGTGTCTTTTATCCAGGTAAAGATTGCTTCCCAAGTTTGCAGATTGTGCCAGGGAAGGGCTGAAATTCAGCATGTTATTATAATAATGCCAAATGTATAGTGCTGACGCTCCCCACTAAAGCTGGAAGGATGCAATATTAAACTTGGTACATAGAGCTTTAACTCCACTTGACACTAATTAATTTGGTGTTGTTTATATCGTAGGCTGGTCGGAAGCATATCATGCAATGAGCTGTAGTCATCTTTTTAGCAGTGAACTTTCCTTGTCTCTACTTTCCACATCTTCTCGCCAAATGATTTCATCCCGCATGTCTATTTGCAAACAGCTCTTGGTGCTGCTTAGTTTGATGACAAAGCTTAATATCAATAAGGTAATTAAATAACGAATTATTTACTAAATTCATGTTGCCACGTTTGATGAAAGATCATGGAAATAAATTTTATGATAATTTATAGCAGTGTTCTCAGTTGAACCGTAACCCACATCACCTGTCACGGGTGTCTCTTGCATGTACGTGTTACAGCTTTCAAACCGCCTTAATCAGTAGATGAATGTGTCAATCAGTTTCAGTGTCATAGCTTAAAAAATACATGTAGCACAGCAAATGGCTGTTCAAAATTATATCAAGGTCTTTTATAACAATAAATTGTTGTTATTATTATCATTGATCATCATCATCATCATTATTATTATTATCATCATTCTCATTATAAAGTGCTGGATCTAACGTGTCAAAAGTAAAATCAATTTTTAATAATTATTATTTTGCAGATTGGTTTAGATGTCAGAACAGCCACAGAGGTGTCATCTGTTTACATTCCGCAAACAGTGTCACTATTGAATTCATATGTTGCTTTACACTGGATCATGGAGCAACTAACCTTGCCCACACCATCTAATGCTGTGTAAGTTTTTTTTCCAGTAGGCAGATCTACAATCTTATAAGTGAAAATAGTAAGACAGTCTTTGTCTTTTAATTAATGAATTGATACAATGTACATTTATTTATTTGCTAGCAAATAAAATTTATGCGACAATTGAACCATGTATACACTGCAATGATTTTACCCATTGGGCATGGAAAGGGTGGGAGCTTGGTACTGAGGATACTGTTTTGAATTTTGAATCCGCAATGATGTGCACAAAATTAATACATGTAATGTTGATTCACAAAAATTAATCTTCGTATAATGGGTGTCGTGTTTGTGATTGCACACAAACGGTTAGGGGTTTAACCCAACAAGTGAAGTAGAAATAGGATAATAATAATTTATTGAGGTCTGGATAAGTAACAGTTTAACTGTAAACATGTATATTGTGAGCTACATGTAAGTTAGAATTCCACAAATTTTGACGACATTTTTCTTTAAAAAAAGTTGCTTTCTTAAAAGGTAGCCTGCAGGAAGGTGGCTTTCTCTATGATCTCTGATTTTCTTGGGCTGTGTAAGGCGCTGGAGATAAATGTTTCAGTTGAGACAAAACGTTTAAATTTCGACTTACAGTGTAGTATGATTCATGGATTGAACCATCATCTTTTAGCCTTCGATATGTTCGTTTTGGCTACAGTAACAAAGGTACATATCAAAGCTATACTTGGGAATTAAGAATTTTGCAAATTAATTTATTTGAGGATTTCCACTTAAATGTAAACATGTGAGGATGTTAGTTCAATTAACGATGTACATGTATAGTCCACACTAAAATTTATTTTGAAAAGTAGTGCAGCCTATATAATATACATGTACAAAATTAATGTCATGGTAGTTTATTTGCACTATGGAGAAGATTGCAAGCAAAATCATATCAATTTTTGTTATCAGTGAATCAAACTTAAAACAGTTAGCAGCTCTGGAAATAAATGAGGGCATGGATTCAAAGACAGGTTTAGGTAAGACATGAGATTGTGATATTACATGTAAATCCTTCGTTTTGTTGGCTGTATCCCTAAAAAGAGCACGTGACTATTTTCAGCCACTTATTACAATCATGTAGTTTTGCTCAAAGTTAGCCACATTTTTGCCTACAAATGACCTTAAGAACATTGTCCTGGTCTCCTTTTTTCTGATTTTCAAGACATAAACTTACGGAAAAACACTGTCAGCTCCACCTTGACACTGAAAACTACTGTTAGTAACAGAAAATTACAGAGTTGTTTTCTACATTGCAACAACTCATTGTAGAAATAATAATCATTATAATGTAGATATTTTTGTTTATGGGACCACTCAACCACTAATGTTTGAGGTTTTGAAGTAAATTGTAGCAGCAACTATCTTGTAGCAGCAGAACTGGTTTTTAAATGTCACTATGATACAAAGCTGCCACTCGAAAATGTATCCATCACTTGCTGGCAATCAATCTTATCGTTTTGAAAGAAATTTATTTTTCTTGTGTTGGAAGTAACCCACTTTTATTACAACAGCTGAAGGACATTTTGACAGGTTCCTTTCTATTTTAGCCATCTGGAACGATCAAAAGAACATGTTCATTACAAATTATGTTTGTTGTTACATGTACTGTAAATGATTTTTTGAGGGATTGCTTCAATATCTACCTCTCTTCCAACAGATGATCCTTCCCTTACTGTTGGTGAATTGTTTCTGAGTGGCATTGGAGGAACACAGTTGCGAGGACACCTGGCCCATGTCATCAAGACTTCACAGGAGATGCAAGATGAAGCTCCAGGCCTTCTGTGGTCAACATTTTTTAACCAAGGGGTTTACACCTTGCTAGATCTGCTGTATCCTTGATATTAATAAACTTTGACTGCAATATCAACAGAATGATTACCAGAAAGTGCTTCACTAAATTTTCAATGATATCCAACATGCAGAGTGTCCCATTAAGGGCCCACAGACGGATTTTTTGTGCGTAAAAGTGCTAAGGAAGTGAAATGTTACTTCCGGTGACTGACATCATTATATCACTCACAAGCAAAAATCACTCAGCACTAACTATTGTTTCCATCGAAGGTTTTCCTCGCCCTTCCTCACGCTCGTTCTCAAATCAACTGCGCATGTGTAAACGAACTGAATTCTGGTTTGAGAAAAAGCTAAATTTCCGGCGGTCTTTAAATTTAATTAATTTTCTTGTATATGGCACAATTCACCCCCAAATACAGAATATAGCTACCGGTAAGCATTGATTTTTTCAAATCATCTTTTTTGAAAATGGTATGGGTATTTCAGTATTGTTTATTTCTTTAAGAAGAACATTTTTCAAAATGAAAAGAAAGCCATGCTTGGTTGGATGCAAAAAGCAATACAAATTATCAAACCACTGATTAAATACCCAAATTGTGTAACCATGGGGGTGGCATGATGACGTCATATTTAGGGTCATTCGTTGTTACATTAGTAAGTTAGTAAGTTCGGTTCTTATTCATCCCTTGGTACGTTAGTACTAAGTATGTACGGTTCTTATTCATTCCTTGGTACGTTAGTACTAAGTAGGTTCGGTTCTTATTCATTCCTTGGTACGTTAGTACAAAGTACGTACGGTTCTTATTCATTCCTTGTTACATTTAGTACGTTAGTACTAAGTACGTTCAGTATATTAATTTTGTCTTGATCAACCCTCAAGTGCGGTTGTTCCAGGTTGTGATTTCTGTTAATGTGCCATACATAAATTAACCTTTTTGTTAAACTGCAGTTTGCCTTAACATCTGAATCACAGCTGGCCATCCCGACAGAGTGCACTCTTCCCAGAATTCTTGCTCTCTAGTCATCAGTACATTCACCTTCAAGAATATGCTAATCTGATTTGTTATTGGTGTGACACCTGTCAATCATCGTGGCATTTCTTGGTAGGCCAATCACATTTGGTGTTAGGAGAACACCAAAAGGCCTTGGGCTACTTTTGGAAGGCTGCAAGGGGAGTTGGTACGTGTAATTTCATCTTTACAATACTATTTCTGTAGGTTATCACATGATTTCGAGTGCAGTTGGAATAAATAAGCACAAGTACATTTTTTCAAAGATAATTTGTAGTCTTTGAAAAAATTTAGTGCTTATTTATTCCAAATTGCACCAGAAAAATCATGTGAATACTCATTAATAATACACATGAAAAAATTTGAGATGTTTAAGCAGAAGAAACACATGTGTATCATGAAATCAGAGAAAAATTGCGCCATTCAGGGGCGGGTTGCTCAAAGCCTGGTTAGCGCTAACCATTGGTTAAGAGGTAGGAAAACCTATCAGCTTCCATGGTATTTAACCCTGGTTAGCACTAATCATGCTTCAAGCAACCCGGACCAGGGCATGCTCTTGATTTGAAAACGAAATATTTGATTGGTTCTGACCAAACCCTATAATTGTTTATTAGCCAATCATAATCCAGAATTTTGATGTGTAATTTGAACTTGTATTAACCTTTTTGCACTCTCTCGTCTGGTATTACACTTGTTTGCACTGGTGTTACACCTGAACTGCAGTGCTCTTAGGCAATCAGAATCGAGTAATTTTTTCATGTACAACTACAGTATATTATTAGAAAGCTAATACACTGTACATGTATGTGAGTTAAGCTGGTATCAAAGAAAGACAGAAAAGATACTGATGCCTTGGGCATTGATCTTCTTCCTTGAGGTGAATCCACCAAAATATTAAACAAAGTCCTTTCATGAAACACATGAGCCCAACAAATTGGCCAGACCGTAACTTGGGTGGCTTTTGGTGGATCGCAATGGTCATGGGTTTGAATCCTGTCAAAGCCATCTGAATTGTTCAGGTGTCTAATGAGAGTCAAATTCTTAAAATTAATTGCCAGATAAATGTGAGGATCACTTCTCCCTTTTGTTTAATTGGCAAATGTTGTATCTTGTTCATTGTCTTGATTAAAAAATAGGGTCCAAGGATTTACTCATGATGAAGGTTATTCAAAGTGATGCCACAGATACCCAAAGTCTACTTGTCCTTTTTTATGTCAAGGTACAGTTACTGTAGGTATATGCTGAAATTGCTGTCAGGAATTTGCATAATGAGTATAAGAAATGTTGGACACTGACTTATTTGAACGCCAAACGACGTTACTCGCATTATGTTCCTCGTGTTGCACAGAGATCACGTGTACTCAGGCTTGTAGTCACGCACATATAAACCGTTGAAAGAAGCTGTCGCTTTTTTGTCAAATTCAAACCGAGGATGACCAAAGGTTTTCGGTCGAAACGTCTTTACCAAGTTTTTTGAGGACGTCATTTGACGTTCAAAGTCAGTGTCCAACATTTCTTATAGCCATTATACAGTAGGTACCTTGTGCACTTAATTCCAGCTTGTTGTACTCTTAAACTGCTTAAATTCAGATCTTAATTGTTGAAATCTGTGCATCAGTTCAATTACAAACTTCTGCCATTTGGCTGCTAGAAATTCAGGCTTTTGCATTGTTCCTGCTGACAGTTTTGTTGTGAACAACAAACTCACATTCTGAAGCAAACTGTGTTTGAAGAGTTGTCTCAAATAATATTTTTTACATAGCTCTAAGGATGAAAAGGGATGATTATTATTTTTGAGTGAGAAAGGGAATATCACATGTCCGAAGATGAAAGCAGACCATTTTGACCATACATGTATTTAAGCTGTGACACTGAAACAGAGGGCCAACACACCAAATTTTTAGAGACAAAAAAGTCTCAACTAATTCAACTGATTGTTCAGTGGTTCATTGTCCATGGCGTCCATGGAATTATTATTTTCAGCCGGTTAATAATGTTGATTTCTGCATTAATTTTACTTCTTTCTTTTGCAGGTCATGAAGTTATTTGAACAATTTGATGCACCTGATTTTGTCATCCGTGCTGCTCACGTTGCCCTTGATATGGCTTCATCAGACGATCCAAATATTGTGAGTCTGACTCATTCGTCTTCCCAGATCCCATTGATTCTGGTAAAAGTAGACTCCGATCCCACTGTTCAGTGATGTCAAATGAGTTACCGATACGGCACCGACGCATCTGGTACATTATAAGATTAAACAGCAGCCAACGCGTCAGCTAACGGTCGACCCACAGTCGACCGATGCATTAGCTGACGTGTTGGCCGACGCGTTGGTAGGATCGGATTCTTTACTTTTGCCTTGATTCTCTTAGCCGGTGGGGCCTTCACACAAGAAAAGGAAGGGCTCTGGAGAATGACATGAAATTCAAATTTTTTCATTCATAGCTTGCAAACAATTTCAAATCTTAAACCGGCAGTAAAAATGGCCGATGTGTTGCGATGGGGTCAGCTGGGGTTGGTAAATTGATCATAGTGTCTAGTTTGTTGAAAACTACGATAATTACTTACATGTATTGCTCCTTTCTGTTTGACACAAAGGGATACATTCTCTAAGTTTAGGCAATTAACTTAATTGAAGCTTCACGTAGAGACTCTTTCGAATGTTATGCTTCTGAGCACTGCCATGGTTACAGGTACTATTGACAGATGAGCTTATATGAATTCCAGTCCCTTAATTTTCTTGTGTGAAGGCTCTGCCAGCTAAGAGTTTCAAGTTTCAATATATCAAAAATTTGTTTGACCTTAAGAACCCTGGCTCACTGTTCAAAAAGAATAGAGGACATGACTGAGTGATCAGGGTGCTTGCATTTAGATTTGGACCCTTTCTGGCCACAAGCTCTCGTCTGCATTCGTAAATAGCCAACTGGTTTGCCTCTGTCCAGTTGGGATTCTTCAAAGTTGTTTTGTTCTGTTGTATCAATGAAGTTTTACATTGGCCCTGCAAAAGGCCCTTGAGGAGTCATTGATTAAATGATACAACGAAAGTCAAAGACATCAAGTTTTGTACATTAAAGTCAATGCCTGTGGATTCATAGCAAATCATGTGGGTCATCCTGATGTTTGATCCAAGGACCTTACACACCTTAGTCTATTACAGTACATGTATGCTAAGGTTGACTATCTGGACTGACCAATCACCATTCAGCTGACTTTAAAGTCAAATGGGTGGTGCAAGACATCAAATTTTGTACACTGCACCCACACTTTTTTGTTACCGTGTTTTGCTTTTGCAGCCAAATTTGTGGTCAAATATCTTCAAGCACCATCTGGAGTTAGGTCACAACGATTTAGCATACAATGCCTTGATCGCAAATCCTGATCCTGTCAGGTAGGTTTTTTTTTTATTTCCTTGCAATTTTTTTGCACCCTAAAATTAATATTGTTGAACTGTTATATTTTTAAATAAGGAACTGATAAGAAAATGTCTTGATCTTAGACGCCGTGACTGTCTCCATAAATTCATGGTGGTTCTTTGTGAAAGAGGTCAAACAAGGCAACTGATTGAATATCCATTTATTAATCTGCAAGATGAGGTTTGCTTCCTTACCATTGATAAAAGTGCATTTTGAGATAAAAAGACTATTGATGAAATCTGAGAAACGTGGTGTTGTGGATTTGATTCAGATAGTAATTAATTACCTATTTATTAAGACTTACAGTGTGAAGAGCAGCATTAAATGATGCATGCCTCCTATAATGAACATTACCTTAAAGTGTATCTGATCTTCAACTCAATTAAGATGTGCCTTAATTAAATTTAAGTACATGTTAGCTCAGCACTTTGGGCATCATTTTGAACGATCCATTAATTTCAGCAAAATGGACACTGGCTGGGTTGACAAATCGTTTCTGGTGATTTACAGATCAAAAACTGGAATAAACCAACAAATATTTATTAAAAAACAATGGGTATTAAAAGAGGGATTGGGTTTAAGACATCCAGATGCACAGACGTGTCTTCCTAACCCTCTTCCACTAGCTGCAATCCTGGACAAAAGTCGTTGAGGCTTTTCTCAAGTTTTGCCCTTTTGGATGAAAAAAACTGTTCCCCATCCCCACCCAAGACAATGTTGTTTATTAACAAGCAGAAATAAACAAGCTATTCCTCAAAATTGTTTGTTGGGGGGGAGGGGGGAGGGAAGTGAGTGAGTGAGGGTATGTTTTCCGGGATTTTTGTCTTGAACAGGGTATCGAATTTATCATTTTTTGTCTTAATCAGGGTATCGATTTATCAATTTTTGTCTTAAACGGGGTTAATTGTCTTAAACAGGGAATTCTGTCTTACAATGGGTAGGAAAACCAGCCCCCCCCTGGAAAGAATTTGTTACTTCCTGGAAAGAATTTGTTAGGATATGGAGAAGGAAGTAAAAAGTGTCACAACAATTTTGTTGAGGATTACAGATACAGTATGTTTTTATTGCTCTCTGATTAATCGCTCATAAAAAGTGGAATAATGTATTTCATGCAACTGGCATTGCTTGTATTTTCTATTGACTTTTTCGAAACGATGTTATTCGTTATAAAAGGAATCAGTTCAATGCACCAGAGAAGTAATTTCAACATACTGAATTTCCATCTAATTATTTTTTCAATGAATAAGCACAATTCAATAACAGCCTGATCATTTTCCAAAGATTTCAATCACTTTTACTTTTACATAGTCACTATTGTTTCCAGAGCATTCTTTTGGTACACTGTACGTCTCTGTTTCTCAAAGAACAACCTTTTGCTCCCCATTCTGTTTTGCATGACCAGCATGCGTATCCTATAAATTCTTCTTTTATTAGTTTGAGGATATTGTGGAGTCCCATGCACGCACAGTGGACATCATGACACATAACTATTATGACATGCTGTATGCATTTCGTGTGTTTAGAGGAAACTACAGAAAAGGTAAAGAAGATCCACCTGTTTGTGACAGGTATATGATAAGACCTTGAGGTATCACTTATACAGGTGGCGAATGGTACCTCGAAAAACGTGGGTCTCGGAAAGTTTTAGCAGGATCTCGAAATCTCGAAAGCGTTTTTTGGTAAGTCTGGAAGTCTCGTTTTTGCATGGTTTGTTTTTACCCTTTTTGAATCTGGAAACTTTTTACCAAGGAGTCTCGGGCTCGGATTTTTAACTAGGGTCTCTGCTAGTCTCGGATTTTACCATTCGCCATTCGCCACCGTACCCTTACTTATTTGATTAGCTCAAGGCCCACCGCAACATCTTTGAACTTGTGGTAATTATAGTAATTAGACTTGTAAAGATTAAGCTTTGTGTTCAGGAAATTTATTCATTGGACCACTGACATTTGCAAGCATCAGCTTATTGATAGATGTGAATAGATTTTGGTAAATGGAAGGCCAAGGCTGCTGCCTAAGAAAATTTTTCCAGAGCCCTTCGGGCTTCCAACATTAAAAGTTAGTAGCCTGAGTCATTTTTTGAAGAGCCCAGAATTAATTAAGTAAAAGTGAGGATGAATCTCCTTCTGATAAGTCAGGTGCACGTTCGAGCTACTCGTTAAGAAATTTGGTCACCAGCAGTCGCAAGTAAGGTGCCCCAGGCAACCGGGTGACTGTAAGGCAGCAGCGTTATAGGTGGTAAAACATTAATGGTCAATAACAGGCTGACTTAATTATACAGTTGCTGTTTGCTTAAAATAATTGAAATCTGTTTGATTTCTTGTTGTTTCTTGCTTCTTGCTTCTCCTTGGTTTTCATAGGTATTTTTGTACGACATTCATCTTGATACAGCCATTTCTAGTTGATATTTATTGGGCAGTGGCTAATTTCTTTGGTTTGGTCTGTGAGAATAATCTTATTAATCACAAGCCCATGTTATGAGCTCAAAAGGGTGTCACAGCAGCTAGTGCAGTTCATTTTGTGTAGTTTTACCAGTTGCTTGCCCCTATTCGCTATGCAACTTAACGTCAACCTAGAAATTACTTTTAAACAACACAACTCAAATTATTGTGACAAAAAATGTCTGTTGAGCATACACAATTTAAGTTACAAACAACAGAGATAAACTTAGAACTTTCAAAAACCCCGATTGCAATCCATTTTACTCTTCTTTAATTCTGCCGATCCCAGCCTCCTTTTGTATTTGCTGTTTTATTCAAACGTTGCTTTAATGTTTTACATAGTAAGTTATCTTTACGTTTCGCTTGATTTGGTTGCCAGTTCCAAGTCACTGAGTTTGGCTAGATTGCAGGACACAGCCCCTTCAACTTATCTGGTATAATATTTAAAGTCATTGTGGTGTAATCTATTGCGTGATGGTATTTCCCAGTAGCCTTTGGGGCACGAAGGGAGTCCGCGTGATCGACCATGTAATGTTGTCTGTTTTGCTTGATAAAACCTGTTGTGTTGCTGTTGTTATCCGCCTGTTTTTACAACCTAATATTATCACAGTCATGATTTGTGTTTGGTTTGGGTCAATAGCTGGATCAGCAATGTATGAACATGCCATGAGACTGGGACAAGAGGTGTCTGGACTTGACAGCTTACAAAAACAGGTAGACTTGTTTTAAACAAGCTTGGCTGGAGTATACTCCCCCCCCCCCCCCCCCTACCCCTTCCACCTCCCATTGACAAGTAAACTCATCTGGCAGTAGACAGGAGTTTCATTCCTAGGAGTCAGTGGATTTAACCCATTGACTCCTGGCCCCCCCTTCCCCCACAAAGAAATCGTAAAATCGTCTGGCATCAGACAGAGTAAAATCTATCAAGTCTCATTTCTAGGAGTCAATGGGTTAAAGGGGACACAGTTTTTGAGTGGATGACGGAGTTGTAACAATTATAATTACTACAAATTAAAATACAAAGATGAGTACCAATCAAAATTAATTTTGTACTTGTAAACTGGGTTGTGTTAAAGTTAATGTGCCTTGAATTTCTGTCTTGTTCATCTGTTTTAATCATTTCTCAAGGCAAGCTTTTTTTAAAATAAGACTCTAAAGCAATTTTGTGGGAATTGTGGTTTTCGATTCCTGTGCTTTGAAATTATTGGTTTCAAAACCTTAGGTGACATTTTTATTGAATCAGAGATAAAGTGAAGTCAAGAAATCATTGGAACTGGCACTCGCAATAATTTCCCTCCTTATTGTTGATCCAACGTACTTGGTTAATTGGATTATAATGATAATTATTATTCGCTCATCTGAGTGTTTACACCTGTGTGGATTAGTCATAGGACAAACATTTTGGTTGACACTCAATTAAACTAGGGATCTTGTTGAAAAATCTTAATTTACTTGTTAATTATGAAGTGGTAGGTGCCTTATTGCAAATAGATGGTTGCAGAATATTAAATTTTTAGTAATCCTTTGTATTTCCAGGCGAAATGCTATCTAGCTGCAATGAACTCACTGCATCTAGTCGATCCAAAAAATGCATGGATTGTTAAACCTTTGGACAGAGTCAATACCACTGTAAGTCTTTCTGTGGCAGAGCCAGTAAGTGTATTTGTTTTTGGGGGGAGGGTGTGAAGAGGTCTGGAACAAGAAGAGGGATTGAGGTGCAACTTTATTGTAATTCATAAGGGCGATAGCCAACAGAAATGCAATGTTCAGGTCACATGTTTGGTTAGCCTCCTTTGCAGCCATTTTTTGTGTCTGGAAGAATGGGACCGACAAAAAAACGGCCGCGAAGGAGGCTATTCATAAGTGTTTGGTTGGAAACAAACTTTCCCATTTTACAACTATGTGTAAATATGTCAACTCAACAACCCATGCAATGGTGTTCAACTTACAACCATTGGAACTTTGCAAGGCGTGACTGTCCATCAAATTCACATACCCTGATTGGCAGATAATCAGTAGTAAAAAACTTTGTTAGGTGGCCACGGTAAGGTGCGGTGCGCCGTATCTATAATTTATGTACAAAAGAAAAATAATGACAACGACAACAGAATAGGTGTAATAGCCCACTTTCGATATATTAAAATTCAGTCCTAAACAAAAGACATCATCTCGAGGCTCTGGGGAATAAACTTGTACAAATCCTTATATTTATTTCCCAGAGCCTCGAGATGATGCCTTTTGTTTAGGACTGAATTTTAATATATCGAAAGTGGTCTATTCTTTTTATCCCATTAAATTTACTAAATACCGGTGTTAGTGTTCTCAACTAGTCAAGTGTCACTGGAGAAATAAAAGGGTTTTGGGAACCGGTGGGACACCAAAAGGATTGGAGTGGTTCCTTGGCCTTATTTTGGACTAGTGGCTGGACCTTGTGGGCTAGTGATTTATTCAATCTGCTTTTTAGCCCACGGCCTAGATTAAAAAAAAGTTAGTGTCATGCATTGTGGTGTCAAAATGTAGCTTCACCTGGTCTAGTAAATGGTTGGTAAGAGTCTTAGAGACTCAGTAGCACTTAATGTAAGTGGAGTACTTGCTTTCGGGAGATGATAAGGAGGTAAGGACGTGTAGCCTTTAAGTATGTGTAACATGGATTTCAGATTCTGAAGCCTAAAATTCGTTTGCTGTATCGCATTAACGATAAAGAATTTTCTTCTTGATGTAGCACCCTCCAGATTTGAAACTTTTTGGAAGTTATAATTAATTTTACCACTGAATAGGCGAAATATATTAAAACAAAAAAATCTCCATAATTATCGAGGCTTTGGATAATAATTAGCCATACAAGTATCATTAGTGCCTGGTTAGCCAAGTTTCAAAATCAGCAGAAAAAGTGATACCCCCCTCCCCTATTTCCATCTTTGTGAAGGCAAAAGTTTCCCATCGTCTTTTCTTTGTGTCTTCTGACCTCCGAGTTACACTGGGCGTACATAACCTTTCTTTTCTTTTAAGAAACCTGATGAACCACCAAACATGTCCCCCAAGAGGAAGCAAGGTGAAGATGCCGATGTTCTCTTCCCAGAACATAAAGGCAGATCACGGAGGAAGGTCACTGTGCTTGAAATACGGGACCTTGAAGGAGAGTACTTATTGGTGCTTGCTAGGCTACAGCTTGTTAAGGTTGATGCTGATCCTACACATGCCACCGGTAGGAGACAGTTTCTTTGTGTCAGTGCTTTAGTGCATTAATTGTATACTCCAAAATCAGAATACACTGTGCTTGGAGTTCAACTACATGTACATGTAGATAGCTGCACCACAGAGGACAGGCCACAACACTGCCCGCTGACTACTCTTTGCAAATAGTGTATGGGTTCTTTTACGTCCCACAGGGTTATGAACATTGAAGGGTTGCGAGACTGGGCCTATCGTTATCGTCGTTATCTGAGAAGAGTAGAGTCCAACCTTTCGCAGATGTCATTACAAAGGCAGATCGTTCTCCTCAGTTATTTAAAGACCCTGCGTGCTGGTCTGGCTGGAGTTCTTGATCCTGTGATCTCCCAGACTAAACCAACTGAGCCAATCGGACTGCGGTTTGAAATGCACGAGTATATTGGCTAATGCAGTGTATTGCATTGTCTTCGTAATGAGCTCTCATTAAAGCAACTTACCATTGAAAGCAACATATTAGAAGGCAGTGTAGCAGAGTGGTTAGTTTGCTTGCCTTGAGATCCTAGTAAGCTCCTATTTTGACCGCTAACTGAAGTTAGGCTACACTTGTAAACTTACATGAAGACTAAAATTATTAGGTTAGTACGTGCACCCTCATTGGTCAGTAGCTGTTGAGATGAGGCTATATAAACACTGTGTGGCATCACACGAATTTTGATTGGTTATGTGTTGTCAGATGCGTTTTGATTGGCTGGTAGGAAATATGAGTGTGTATTGAGAAAATCTGCCTCAATCAAGAAGTAAAAAAACCCAGCATTTTCCTTCATTTGTCGAATTATTTTTGAGAAATATTTTATAAAAGCAATAGAGGATCTTTTTCCTTCTTTACGTAGACTCATTTCAACACTCGGGTAGTTGGGAGATGTCTCGACACTTATGCAAACCCGAGATGCAGTCGAATTCTCCCACCTCCCCCGTGTGTTTAGATGAGGCCATGTAAACACGGAAAAAGTCCTCTGTTGCTTAATTAGAAGGCAATGTAGCAGAGTGGTTAGGCTGCTGCCTTGAGATCCTCTGCTCTCATTCTGACCGCTACATGTAACTGAAGTTATTCCACGGCTACACTTGTAAACATACATGAAGAATAAAGATCCAGCTGCAAGTCCTGTAAATTAATAGCTAGTTGGTGGTTCACCTCATGCCAGTTGGGATTCTTAAAACAATATCTCTTCTGTTGTATCATCAATGCTTTGATGGCCCAGAAAAGCTCCTAAGGGGAATGGTCAAGTAAACATGTCTGCATGTACCGGTGATGATGAACTTTATTCAAGTGTCTTGAAACTGTATTTAGCACTAGGGCTCTAACTGGGGACTCCACAGAAATCAAATCAACTCATACCAGGTCGTAGGTTAGTGTTTGAGGAGAGGGGAAAACCAGAGTACCCGGAGAAAACCTCTCGGAGCAGAGTAGAGAACCAACAAACTCAACCCATATGTGATGCCTAGTCTGGGAATCGAACCTGGGTCACATTGATGGGAGGGGGGGGGGGGGGGGGGCCGGGGCAAGTGCTCTCACCACTGCACCATCCCTGCTCCCTCAATGATGTATGTGTGTATATCTTCATTAAAAGGTTGAGAGAGACCTTACATCAACTAGGATTGCAATGACAATCTAGCAGTATTGCAAGAAAGTAACCACCTGAACTGAGGGTAAATGGCCGACATAGTTCCACATATCTCCATTTGCTGAAGAATTCGAAGTCATATTCTCAGCCTTTGAAGAAAGGGGAAATGTTTGAGTACATAGATGTAGTTCCTATCAAACATGATAATGTAATGGATTTGATGATAAAAATTACGGGCAGAAACATACTTATTAAAGACAACGTTTCGGTGTCCTCATGACACCATCATCAGGTCAAATATAATATTTTACAGATAACTCGAATATTAATGTTCAAGATTAAGTTCAAAGTCCCTAGAGGCTAGGTGAAAAGTTTTGCCTTTATCGAGTCACTTTGGACATTCAGACACGGTTTGTGCTCGCGAATAAGGAACATTTCATACACAAGACAATCAAATTTGCATGAGCATTTCTTAAGAAACGTTGTCTTTAATAAGTATGTTTCTGCCCGTAATTTTTATCATCAAATACATAGATGTAGAGGTTGTTAATTGACCCATTGACTCCTAAACTGCCTCCAGGGGTTCAAATGTCACATACAGCGTCATATGTGGCTTGAGTTTGTTGGTTCTCTACTCTGCACTGAGAGGTTTTATCTGAGTACTCCGGTTTCCCCTCTCCTCAAAAACCAACATTTGACTTGATTTGCATTAATTGTTAATTTCAGTTTTCAGTGTCCCCCAATTAGTGCTCCAGCGCTAGAACGACTAGACATTTAAATAAAATTCCTTTCCATTGATGAGTAAAATCATCTGGAATTAGACAGAATAAAATCCTTCGCCCTGGCCCTCGCGTTTTCATTATGCCAAGTTCGTAACCATTGTATCATTTTAGAAGATTATGTACTAAAATAAAATGCTATCTTCAACCTTAAATTTGCTTTGTATGTTTGTCAGGCCCTTTGCTGTCGCCACAGGAGAGTGTAGCGTTGTTGACACAGGCTGGATTGTTTGATAATGCTCTTACTGTAGCATCCCATTTTCAGCTGCCAAAAGAAACAATATTTGAAGGTCTAGCCTCAAGGTAAGTTTTCCAATTGCTTTTACATCCCAGCTGTTCTTGAGATATGCTTCAATGGAGGAGTTTTCGTTTTTGCTATTAACAATGTTGTTACAATGTTGTTCCTGGGTCCAGGAAATACATGTCTGCGTTGTGTGATGGTTTGCTTTTCCACAAAAGTTAAATTTTGCCCTCAAGAATGCTGTTTCCTACAACTTTTAGTGATCAAATATTATGTCCAGGCATGCCCCAAATTAGATGCACACGGATTTCAATAAGCTCTCGAAATACAGACAATTCTATATTTTTGAATGCCCCATAATTTGTGGTTTGCATCCACGTTATGAGACGGCCATGTTGCTGTACAAAACCATAGAAGATGACCCCACAAGTTTTGCATAATAATTGTGTCAAATTCCCAAAAGGCATTTTACTGCATTGTTCTGTGCATGAACATGGCCGCTGTGACGTCAGATGCAAACCACCAATAGACTTTGTTTGTCCCCCAAAGTTTGTATAAACTATTGTTTTCAAATGCTCTTGGGAATATCTAGTATCCCCAAGAGCATTTGAGAACAATAGTTCATGCAAAATTTTGGGGAACAAACGAAGTCTGTCATGTGGCATTCGAAATAGAGAATTGACGTCAGAAAGTGTGTCCAAATGCTGATCATGGAGTAAAGATAGACAGTTGCATTTACCCTAAGCTAAAAATAACGTTAACCTTTACCCTTACTTTATTGTTGGAAATAGGTTAGCAAAGGCTTAGACTAGCTTAGACTTAAGGGACGCTTCGTATTGGATGTCAAAATTTGGTGTGCATCTAAATTGGTGCTTTACTTGACATCAGTGATGATTGCCTAATTGTTGGTCCAATACACACAAACTGAGTCAGGTAGACTAATTTGGTAAAGACTACTCGACGACTGGAAATCAGATTCATGCACGGTTGAAAAACAAGGTAAACCACACACATCAGTTCTATTCACACCCCGACTTTTCGGTGTCGCTCTCACGTAAGGAACGACGTGTACGACATACTTCTCCAGCGATCCCCTGCCAGTTGAATCGACAACAGTAATGGACAACACGATTCAGTTTGTGTACATTGGATGTGTATGCCATATTGGACATCATGGAAGGCAATTTCAGCATTGTGCTACTGCAGCCATAAAAAGAGGATGGAGGCTGAATTATTCATGAGGGAATCTTCTCAGATCCAAACTATTTCCAGTGCATGAGCCTTTAATATGTCACAGTCTAACTTGTTTGGGAGAAGGACTGGCATAGTGATAAAAAGCACTTGTCTCCCAAATTTGGCAAGTCTCCTGTCAAAATGTCAATTTGGGTTTATTAACGTTTCATTTAAGATAATAATCGTGCTTTGGGGACCCTGAGGGAAAAAGGTTTTGTTCGAATCTTTTCCCTGGAACTGTAAGGAGATCTGTTTTGCCTTGGAGTTAATTTTGTACTCAGTTTGAGTCTACGTGAATGCTTCTTTTCATCCCTTCAGGTGT
>OX421458.1:6074383-6084383 GCA_949126865.1 Montipora capitata | reverse complement strand
TTGATCAGAGGCGGGTGACCACGAATCAACCAATCACAGTGCTCGTTTTGTCAAGTGAAAGTCTAGCTATATAACAGTAACAAATCGAAAGTGGTTCAGCGTTGTCTGTACTCTTATCAACAACGGTATTTGTCATCACAGTGGTCAAAATGTTGTGGACTCAATATTCCACGCGAAAGAGAGTTTTTACAGAGCGTGACCAAAATCATGACACAAAGAAAGAGCAAGCATTGTCTATAACTCTCTCGCAATGTGATTGGTTTATTTCCCAAAATGAGCGTTCTTGATTGGCTATTACATTGCTTGGCAAATTGACGCAAGCAGCGTTGTGTAGACTCCCATTGACAACGACATATTATCCAATCAGAATGCGAGATTACAAGCAATTGTGGTAAAAAATACATTTGTTTCATTCACTTTTCAAACTTGCTGCATAACCCTCTAGCTAGTTTTGTTCTAGGATATTATCCTCAAGCTATCACATGGTGGTACTATACCTGAATAGGCCATTTCCGAGTTCATGTCTCCGTCTTCTTTAAAGCGAGTCTAAGTGCGAAGTTTTTCTTATGTTAATTAATTTTGGTTAAATGTTATATGAGATGGATCATATATGAACTGCGGATATGGAATCAAGTGAAGCTATGATCTTCACAGTTATGAACACATTTGTTGCAATAGTGTAAGGAAGCCTGAAAAAATCAGGACTTCAACGGGGTTTGAACCCGTGACCTCACGATACTGGTGCAACGCTCTAACCAACTGAGGTACATTGTATGAAGTCACTGACGTTGGTAGCTGGTCATTTGTGGGTTCCAATGTTCCCTTGAGGAATGAATCGACGGTGAAGTGATATATGAATGGAATTTTTCAGGCTTCTTTACACAATTGCAAAAATTGCATTCATAACTGCAAGGATCATAGCTTCACTTGATTAATTAGTTTCCTTTCATATGTAAAGTAGAACTAATTTCACACTTAGACTCGCTTTGAAGAGGAGGCAGACATGAACTCGGAAATGGCCTACTGTGAAGGGACCTACGTGAGGTGGAGTACTGACTTGAGACTTTCATTCTAGGTGCGTGATGAGCTGATAGATCAGCTTAAGAGGTTCCAAGAACAGGTTATTACAGTGTCGCATGACATGACCAAGACACAGTGGAGACGTGCCCAGCGGATGTCAATACCAGGAGAGTGATGATATTCTTGGTTATCTCAGGAAACCTAGTCAGTGTGTAAATATCCATTCAGTGACTGAAGAAGAAAGTCTTTGAAGAGCGCGACCAAACGATGCAGAGTTTACAGAGCATTGATTAAGATCGTGTCAAGATGATGACAATGAATTTGAACAGAGAAGACGAGTGTGTGTAGCCTTAGTTGGAGTGTGTGACTAGTGAAAGGATACAATCCCTGAAGTTTGTAATGAGACATTCCCAAACATCTCCAGCCCCCGGTTGTTCAAAAGGTGGATAATGCTATCCATTGGATAAGTCGCTATCCGTTGTATAGCGCAATTTGTTTCACTATGGCTTATCAATCTTGTACAGTTGTTAAATTTCATTACTGGCAAATCTCGAATCCAAGTTCTTCCTCGTTGCGTCCCTTTCCAACGGGAGAGCCTGGCGTAAGAGGTTGACTGACAATTTTCCCATTGAAATCTGTGGGGAAAAGTTACATTTTGATAATATTTGGCAAGAAATAGAATTGGAATGTACAAATTTAGTTTGAGTATCTGTCCTTACTTGCTGGCCTAATCCTAGGCTTGATTTCCGCCACTCTCCCGAGTCCAGACATCGTTCCTCCCATCTGGGGAAGAGGAGTGCGGGCTTCCTCCCTGAAGCAGCGGATGGTATATTGAGCCTAGCCAGATCCATGCCCAGTCATCTAAGAGAAGTTTATTTTCCACTTGAACAAGAAACTTTCCCAACTCGCTGAAGGGCAAACCTGTACAACGTAGATTTGATTTTAGTGGTGTACTATATTTTGGCTGGCCAAACCAGCCTTCTTCAGCTACAAACTCACATTGTAGCTGAAGAAGGCTGTTTTGCAAATCTACTTTGTATCGGCTCTTGCTTAACATATTTAGTTTCTCGACTTGTAATTACGCTGATCAGATCAAGCCACTGATCTAACGTACACCGACAGGAAGATTGTCCACGGTTGCTTGCTTCAAAACTCTGGCAGACCTGTGCCGGCTATCTGGTGACTCCACTCTGCTGGATAAGAAATATAAGCGTTTATACTTTGCTTTAACAACCATTCAACATTTTTGTTATCACAATTGCGGAACGATGTTGACGCCATCCCCCCCCCCCCCCACCCCCACCTTTTTCAGCATTGTTGGGTATGCGCGTGCGCACTAATTGGTCTCTCAATAACGTGTCTATTTCCGTATCCCCTGTAACAAGTCCGTATCTATAGTAACAACCGTGGCTGAAGCCTGGGACTGAATACCGGGCTTCTCGTGAAGCTATGTTGAATGAAATGTTGATGTGTTGAAATCGTTTGCCCACCTCAGCAGTCAACAACTTTCAACAAAATTGAACGTATGTTGAAGCAAACGTTGAAGCCGTTTGCCCAGGCTTTTCGCAATATAAATGTGGTTGTGTGAAGACAAGTTATAAAGGAAAACAGTTCACGTCTGGTTGCAGTCTGCATCTCGATTACATCACTAATAATGAATTCAATACGAGGAGGAGATTTGGAATAACTTCAGCTCCTTTTGCCACTGTGCACCCACATTGTAAAACAAGTTTATTTCTATCCTCAGTTTTTCCTAATTTTGTATTATATACCTGTATGATCTCTATAATAAGTGAAATATCAATGATGCAATAAAGATTCCTTTCTTCCGTAGCTGGCGGTATTGTTGGCTTGAGGAGCAAATTAACGAGCGGAGATTGGGAATGAAATTCAATAAATATGCTTATAATCATAAATTTTTATAGTATGCATGAAAATCGATAAATATGCATGGGTTTGATGAATATTCACGAAATGTTAAAATATGCATGAAATGGAATGCATATGCATGAATATCTATAAAAATGCATGAAAATGCGTAGTTGTTATAAATATGCATAAATAATAAAATATGAATTTGTAAAAATATGCATGCAAATTGATAAATGTGCACTAATTAAAATTCAAGTGATTAATATTCATAAATATGCATAAATATATGAATCTGCATGCAATTATAAATATGCATGACTGATGAATATGCATGGCATTTAATGTATATGCATGAAATCATAAATATGCATAGAATTTTATAACTTTTTATAATATGCATTAAAATCAACAAATATGCATGCAAATTGATAAATGTGCAGTAATTAAAATTCAAGTGATTAATATTCATGAATATGCATGAATATATGAATCTGCATGCAATTATAAATATGCCGTAAATGCACTGAAATCGATAAATATGCATGACTTTGATGAATATGCATGAAATTTAATGTATATGCATGATATCATAAATATGCAAAGAATTTTATAACTTTTTATAATATGCATAAAAAAAACTGCCTGGTTGTTAAAAATATGCATGTAAATTGATAAATGTGCATCAAAATTTACAATTCAAGGGATTAATATTCATAAATATGCATTGAATTTTATGAATATGCTGTAAATACACTGAAATCGATGAATATTCTTATGAATATGCATGAATTTATGAATCTGCATGAAAATCAATAAATATGCATGAAATTTTATAAATATGCATGCAATTATATATTTCACATGAAAAGCGGTGAATATGTATGGAGTAAATTAACAAGCGGAGATTGGGGAGGGTCGCCCCAAAGCCACCCGGTCCTCTTAGCCTCCAAAGGCTGAGCATTGAATTTTATGAATCTGCATGAATATGCCATAAATACACTGAAATTGATGATGATGAATATTCATGAAATTTTCAAATGCATGAAAACCGATAAATATGCATAAAATTGTATGAATTTTTATAGTATGCATGAAAAGCTATAAATATGCATAAAATATGAACTTTTATAAATATGCATGCAAATTGATAAATGAACACTAATTAATATTCATGAATATGCAAGAAATCCCAAAATATGCACAAAATCATGACTATGAGTATGCATGAAATTTTATAAATATGCATGCAATTATATATTTCACATGAAAAGCGATGAATATATGTATTTTGATGAATCTGCATGAGTTTTTATAAATTCGCATAAAAATCCATGAATGTGTATGAAAATCGATAAATATGAATGAATTCATGAATATGCATGAAATGAAATTAATAAATATACATGCTACTGAAAGATGTGCCTGAAATGGAGTCTATAATATATATATATATATTAAATAGAGAGGAATTGTTGATTACCCTAAAAAACGAATGCATTAATAAATGAATATTCATGATTAAGAAAAGAACACGTTAGTTAATATAATGATTTGGCAATGAAAGATGATGAATAGTGTGGTGTTAATAGTTACATTAACTCATATGAATGAATAAAAAGAAATGTGATGATGAATGGTTTGGATTGAAGGTGAACCTGAAGGATTAATAATGGATAATTATGGAATTGGCTTTTAGAGTGTTAGAGGATAGAAACTATTTATTGGGTTTGATCATAAGTCGAAGTTTTTTTACCAGGTTTCCTTCATTCATGTAGATTTCCTTCACTCTGGCCTCTGGGCAGCTTGGTCATAAAGCAGCTGTTCTGATATCCAATTTGACTGGCCTTCTATCAACACCTTAAACAAAAAGAACAATGATGTTAAGGTGTGTTTGGAGAAATGGTATAAGACATGTCAACGTTTTAGGGACAAAAAGCATTTTTATATTTAAAAATTGGTTTAAGGTTGTGGAGAGGAAAGCGTTAACACAATTTTCATAAAGTTGATATAAGAATCAAATTACTGCAACTTACTAAAAAGCTGGAATAATCAACACTTAAAAAAACCGCCATTCTTAAAGTATTTAGCTTGCTTGTCATTTGTTACTGACTACGTTAAAAAGTGTATTATTTGTTATTTTTACAATTTAGATCTCTAGAATATCAGGAATTGCATGACGACGAAACTAGTCTGCCAAAGAAAGAGTAATGAAGGGATTTTGCGAAAATGGGAATGCAATGGTTTTATAAACAAAAGATGAAGTTGCTATGCTAGGGAGTGGTGAGGGAGGGGGGGGGAGGGGTACGTTTGCACTACATGTCCTCATGAAAATATGATGACTTCCAGATTATTATGCGCGGTCTGCCTGAAAGGTGTTTCCATGGGCGTGAGTTGGGAGAATGGCGGTGACGGTTACATCACTGAGCAAGGAGGGTTGAGGAAATGGGGATTGAGCGCAATGTGTAATTTATGTTTTAAAATCCAACAGTTCTTAAATATTTCAAGTTTTGTATATGTATTACTTGCTATAAATTGTATTTCATGTTAAGACGTTAGTAATGCCTCGCAAGGTTTAATTTTAATTTTAAGCGTCGACTTGTCAGAATAATCTTTTGATTTATCTTTTTAAAATATTCATTCTTTACTGTAAAAAATTACTATTTTAAACGTTGTCGTTAAGAATGAAAAAGAAACGACGGAAATTTTCAACGTTTTTTTTTTAAAGTCATTTGGAAGAAAGATGTTTAAAATTGTCATTGCTACAATCGTTGTCAACAGGTAGCGTAATTAAGGGGAAAACAGGAAATGCTCAAATGGTTTAGAGAAATAGACGTCAACATAATAACGAGAGGTAGAGATCAATAGAAAGTTGTACTTACAGTCTGAATCTTAGCCGATGGCCTTGCATGTCTTCATTCTCCACTGGTTGTATTGTGCTTGAAATATTCTCTTTGAAGTTTAAATTAGGCGGAGTGATAAGAGCGAGTAAAATTAAGGAATACAAAAAAGCATTTACGTTTGAGTAATGTTGCCAACTTGGATTACATGCTTGTTGCCTTGGTCCTTAATGATCGTCATTTGCAACAACAACAACAAAAAAAGATGAAATTGTATTTACGGTTTATCATTTGGAATTACAACTTTGGGCTTCTCGACAACGGTCTGCTGTGAATTCGAGTCACTGTTACTGTCGAAAAGAGCAGGCATAAAAGTTGGGTAAATTTGATGACAAAACAAAATGATGTTTTGCTTGGGAAAAATTGTTTTATCACTAGTAGTCAAAACACTAAAAAACCGGACTTACGCTGTTTAGGTTTCGAAATGGGCACTTGATCTTGCTCCTATGTGTGCTTCATGGTTATTAAACGAATTATCCAATAGAGTTTAAAAATTCATAAAGGTAACTTAAACATTTACCTACCTGTTTTGAACTAGGTTCTGCCTTATGAGCATAGGTAGAGATAAAGTTCAGAAGAACTTCTATTTGTATGGAGGCAGATTAAGATCAGTTTACTTACGGGCCTTATGCCTACCGATGCCGATTTTCCTCCACGATTGTTTGATGCTAGACCTTGTTTTAAAAATTAGAATAAAGAGAAAAGCAAAGTTCCCAAAGTAATTGTACAGTATGCTAGGTGAACATTAGTATTTAATCTGCTTAGGTGAGTGAAAATACTTACGGCCTTTTAAGTTAAGACTGGTCTCGGCAATGCTGTTACTGTTCTGATAAGGCCGAGGAGTTGTTGCCTGAAAATTAAGATGATTTCATTGGCAAAAAGAGGTCATTAATGTGTGAATTTAGTCGAGCATCAATGTAAGAGGGCGGGGAATATTTTGTAACAAACGGTAACTATACAAAGGATTATAACCTAATACTTGCTCTTTTGACCTTACCTATAGTTTTGTGTTCGTCTAATACTTAATTATTGTCTTAAGTTCTACCTTGAACTGAAAATACTAAAATTGCAGTCAGGGATGTTTCTAAGTCCTACCTTCTTTCTAAAGGTGAAATAATTTCAATTTTATCCATTTTATTAGTGTGATTTTGACCAAATGAGAAACGTTAACGGCCGCACGTTTTGTTCTATAGGCTATAGGTTTTTTTAAATTTATGACGAAAAAATGTTTAAAAAGTAAGGGAGGTTGTTGAAATGAGACGAAAATAATGTTACACCATGGGCAGTTTAAACTACAAGGCAAGAGGATCAAAAGTAAGAATTCTGCATGGGTGAAATGATCACCGGTTTGGTCAAGGCTTAGGGTTCATTGGAAAGAAAATGCAGAGGAAAAACGGAAAATTTTTTTTACTATAGAAGAAGAGAATAATGTTAATAATATTAATATTAATAAAGGAAGAGGCTCAAGGTTGATTGCACTTTACACAAGGACAAGAATATGTGAACATGAATATGTGAAAGAATACATTAACTGGTTATTGAAAGACGAAAGTGCGTTAAAAGTTATTAATGAATTAATTTAATTATTTACACTTTGTAAGAACTTTTTGCGTGACAAACTACTAGTATCACTTCAAAACAAATTGATGAGGATGATTAAAGAGGAGTTGTCGTCAAAACTTAAGACTTTGGGATTTTAAGTGGTGTTTGGTAGCGTTTAAATCTTGCTTCAAATGGTTATTTGTTTATTGGCTGTGTTGAAGTATTTTTTTTGTGGTGTTCTATTGGATCAATCGTTTTAGGTTGTTTGGGATGGTTGGGTTTTTTTCGTGTTCTATTTGGAAAAAAACCGTTGTCTGGTGGTTTGGTTGATCAACTTATTCAACCGGTATCAAACTAGGTTAAAACGGTTGAAAAAGGATGGGCAGCGACAGCTTTCGCTTTGGACAGTTGGCCGCGCAGGCTAGAGCCATATTGTTTTCCCTCAACGTGTCACGCGGAAAAGTCTGGTAATGACTAATCCCAAACGTTACCGCGTTTCAACCGAAAATGGTCGGAAAAGTGTGTTCTATTTGGGACACCTGAATCGCTTCAACCTAAACCAGCTGCAGTAGGATAGAACACGACTTTAGATTTCGCCTCACTTTTAAACCAGCGCAACTTAAGTGGTGACGGAAAAGTGTGTTGGGAGAATGGAAGGGAAATTGATCAAAAGATTGAGGGAATGAAAATTGGGTTTATGACCTCATGTACGTAAAAAGGCTACTGTGCTAACGGGGTTAGAGGAGAGGGAGAGTGAATGGTCAACTGAGTAGGAGAGGGGTAGAAGAGGGTGCCATTAAAATTACATGTTCTTATGATACCATGGTGTTTTTCAAATGACCTCATGTCCGTAAAAAGGGTACTGTGGTACCGGGGCTGGAGGGTGAATCGTCAATTGAGGAGGACGACCCCATTAAAATTACATGTTCTTGTGATGCCATGGTGATTTTCAAATTATCCTGCAAGTTAGTCACACATGGTATATTAAAAAAGATGCTAATATTCGAAGGATAACGAAAATTGGCCATATACAGCTTCTCTGCGTCAGTATCCCTCACAGGATTTGTGAAAAGTACTTGATGTTAACAAGATCTGTGCAGAGCGTTTAATTTCCTACAACTTGTATAAATCGTATTCCTGAAACTTTTACCTCTCATCTCTATAAAAATTAAGTGTCAATTGTTTCCGGGATTTTCAGAGGTTAAAATATCTTTAAAAGCCGTTTCGACCAGTTTTACTGGTGTTCTTCAGGTTGTTTAAAAAATGTTATCAATATGGCGGATCTTTTTTTGTCGTTCCGCTTGGTAACCGCACATGGCGTATCTTGATCACTGCATGACTTGTAAATGATGTCAAAATACGCGGGAAATGCAGTCTGAGGCCTGTCAATAACGTTTGGGATAATTCACTGTCTACTAAAGTCTTTTTCACGATCAAAGAAGTAGTTTAGGATTGGTGTCCATGTTTCAACATGGTCGAAATTGTTAAGGTCTCTTTCGGCCGATGCGTGTTTCTTTTCTGAAGATCTTCATTTGTTCATGTGTTCTTTCTTCCTTCTTTGGAGAAGGCGCCATGTTTTTCCTACATACACAGTATTCTGGCAGGCACAAGGAATCTTATACACAACGCATTTCTGTCTTTCACCAAGTAGCTCCTGACATGTGCGAGTTTAATCTCTTTAACCTTTCTTGGATGATCATGTCAAGGATGTGGCAAATGCCTCTTATGGAGTCTTACGTACACTTCGTAAGCTGAAACACTTCACAAACTTCAATCTAAGAAAGAGACTTGCAGAATTACTTGTGCTATCAAGACTCCGACTATTGTGACTCCGTTTTTTCACCTTTGCCACGATATCTAATGAAGCGCCTTCAAAAAAATTGAGTTTGCCGCCGCAAGTTTTGTTTATGGCAGATATGTTAACAATATTGGAGACATTTTAAAGCTAAATTGGCTTCCTGTGGAAGAAAGAAGGGACTTTAATTTGCTGAAGTTGACCTTTAAAGCGCTTTATTTTAAACAGTGGCCAACATATCTGAACTTACAACGAGTTTCTATAGTTAGAGAGTTGCGCTCATCAGACTGTATTAGACTACAGGTTCCTTTAGAAAAGGGGACCTTTCAAGACACCATGGCCGCTTTATTTAATAACCTACCAAAGGAATTAAATCTGTGGTAACTTAAATTTATTTACCTCGCGTTTATTTAAATTCTTAATAAACCGTGCAAAGGCACGCCTTTAGAAATTTTTAAGTTAGTTTAAGTTTTAAGTCTAGATTAGAATGTTTCGCTATTGTACATATTAAAAAGGCAATTTTTATTTTAGTATGTAATTAGTTAGTAACAGATGAAAAGCCACTCTGTGGAAACGCTGTTATTAAAACCCTTGTTTACTTACTTACTTACTAATTTAGGGGGTACGGAGATGTTTCTATAGCTGTCAACTGAAAGTCCTCCATGTAAATGATTACAATTTCACCCGTGGCACCAAGGCCTATTGGTCCATTGTCCAAAAAAAAAAAATGACTTCCTCCGTATTCGCAATAAGACAGATCTAACATCCATTTCAACAACTCCATTATTGATGTTACACTCATTGTGGTTGTTTCTCTTGTACAAGGGAGAAGTGGCTTGCATGTTAAGAATTCCAGGGAGCCAAAAGAGAAAAT
>OX421458.1:6068096-6074183 GCA_949126865.1 Montipora capitata | reverse complement strand
ATTAGCTGCTGTTGTCGACGGGGTGTCGTCTATGAAAGAAAAAGGCAAACATGACGTGGGGAGAATGAACTTTACCGAAAAAAGGACCAAAACATTGATAGTGCGTTATACTTAGCAATATGAATGTTATTACCTGGTATGAACGGTCTTAAAATTTTCCATTTGTTGTTAAAAATATCTGCTTGCGTTTCCAGCTGCAAAAAAAGGAAATGTGCTTAAAACAAATTAATTTTTTTAAGTTTTAAGTTTTAAGTGCACTTGGTGGATTGATTAATATTTCCAATTGGGGTCACAATAGTTAGGAACCATTAATGTCGGATGGAAATTATAGCGTCTGCTATAACAAGTATTTTGGAAGTGAAAAATTGGTAGTTGTACTTACGATTTGAAACTGCGCTGTCCGACTTCTGGATGACTGCCATCTGCCAATTAGAATTGCTACCCTTACAAAAGATCTGCTCAAAAAATGTTAATTGCATTTGCCTTGAGAAATTCATTTTATTTAATGAAAAATGTGAAAAGATTGTGCTTACCTGGAAGCTTTTCAAATCGGCATTTCAATTGACGATTACGTTCTGGCTGTTATGTTGAAAACGAACCTGGGTCGCCTATTGGAAAAATGAAATAACAGTATAAATTCCATGAAGGAACAAGTTGATAAGAAAGAACATAAGCTAATAGGCCATTTCCGAGTTCATGTCTGCCTCCTCTTCAAAGCGAGTCTAAGTGCGAAGTTTTTCTTATGAAAATTAGTTCTCATTCATATGTAAAGTATAAGTAATTACAATCACAAAAACTTTGCACTTAGACTAGCTTTAAAGAGGAGGCAGACATGAACTGGGAAATGGCCTATTAACAATGCTGGCTATGATCCTTCGTGTATTACATATTGCCATTAACGCCTGCTTTAAACCGAGGTAAATAAGGTTAGATAATACTATTTAAGGCATCACCAATTTCGTAGAATTTAACATCATTTTAGTTAGAAAGCTAAAACTTACGGTTTGCAGTACTCGTTACTTGGGCTTGAAAGTTCTGCTCGTTTCCTGCATCGGTCGTGATCTGCTTCATCTGTACAGTCCTGGGTGTAAGTGTGTAAAGTACAATTTTAAAAATATGGGTCGAGTCATATCAAACGTGTTGTCCAATGAAAGGGTTACTATGACAGTCTTCCAGTAATAAGACTTGCTTTATCAAAGCAGGATATAAAAGATTATAATTACCAAAACGTTTTAAAGGAAATGTTGGAGGCGTTTAAAAAAGTTTATTATTACTTGATATAAAGTAATCAAGAATACTTATCGTTGGAAAGGCAATGCATTGATTTCCTAAATTCCTGATTTTTGAATTGGTGCGCTATGTGAGGAAGTGATGAGGCTATCAAGTTGACAGCTGAAAATAAACATTCGTAAAATGAACGTTTGATTGGGCAAGGGGGCTATTTAAACGCGTAGTTACAGATAAAGATAAGAGTAGAGTGCTATTAAGTAGGTCGAATATAGATTCTATTGTCTCGGTGCAGAGTAGAGAACGAATAAACTCAACTGACATATGGCACTGAGTGTGGGAATCGAACCCGGGTCACATTGGTGGGAGGCCAGTGCTCTCACCACTGCGCCATCCCGGCACCTTTCCGAATCATGTATCGCACGGTAAGAATTTTGTTGAATTAAGTGTTCGTGTGGGTATAGGGGTTGTAGATTGTCAATTGATCGAAGTGCGAAAATGTATCTAGAGGTAAATTTAATGCAGCAATTCAGTGGGAATGTGGAGAACAAGAAGTTCAGATTTAGATTTAAGCATTTAGATGTGCAATATACTAAAGGAGCTGTTCTGGTAGAGGAACTATATCATTGTGTTGTCGGTCATTGGCGTTAAGTGTTATTTTATGCAGTCGATTGGGTTGAAATTTGAGGGAAAAGAAACTTTTTGATATGATGTAGAAATAAATGATATAAACTATGAGAAAAAATGAAGTCGGAGCATAATTGTGTTTGAGGGTAATGTACCATGGAGTAGCATAACGTCTGGAGGGTTTTTGAATTGGGGAGTAACAAGAGTGAGTTAGATAAGAATGTTTGATCTATCACTTTGCGGTCTTGCTCCAGTACAGTCACAAATGGATTTATTTTTTGATAAACTGTGCTCGAAATAAGCAAAGGGCTGCCAATTTTAACCAATCAGAAGAAGGCATGTCACGCATGACTGCTTCTGTATATCTTTTTTCAGACATGACAACTGATTTTCGCGGGAACCGGGAATTCTAAAAATAGACTCTTGTGATTGCGCTGGGGAGTCCACCCATGCCATAACAACACTCTTATCTAATTCAGTCTTAGGACTTATTGAAAGGAAAAGGTTAAGGTGATAAATAACTTTGGGGAGGGGAGAGGGGGTCGAGATGGGAATTTTTGGGTGAAATGTCGTCATGAATGAATTGAAAGGGAAATGAGTCAGTCCATTTTGGGAGGGTAGGGTCGAGATGGGTAGATGTAGTAAGGTGGGGGGATTTATGTGTTCAAATTATGGCGTTTAGGATAATAATAATAATAATAATAATAATAATAATAATAATAATAATAATAATAAGTATTTATATAGCGCTCATGTCCTATGTTCAAGGCGGATTCAAGCTAAGGCGAGGAGTTGGGATGGGTAATGGGAATATCATAAAGAGTTTTCGTGGTTCTAAAACCGATGGGGAGTTTAAGTGATATAGTTTTGCAAAAAAGGTGCACTAGTAATTTGGGACCTACACAAAGTAAGCTACTAAATATCTCTAATGATTTAGTGTGCAATAATAGGTAGACATTGGTTAGTTGAGGGGAGATTATTTGTATATACAGAGTTAAGTTTCCATTCCTGGTTTTACGATTGGTTTCAGTGGTTTTGAAATTGGCAAAGAATAGAATTTAATATTCATACTGGTGTCTGGGGAGGTATTGTGAAAATGCATGACAATATAAAATAAAATAAGACAGGCGACTAAAATAGATAAGGAAGATGGGTATGATGATAATTAGTTTAATGGTTTATCATTTATTTTTATATATTTATCGTTTTAAAATTTATTGAGTGTTGTGCAGAGAAGAGGAAAAGAAGAAAAACAGAGAGGAGAAGGATTTTAGAAATGTTTGGAAAATAAAGTTAAATTATTCTGTGAAATCCGAGAAATCGATGGTCTGTTGTACTCTCGGCTAGAAATAAAACACTAAATTGAGATAGGATTTACCGATGATCTCTTGTCGTTGTGTCCTAGGTTCTCTGAGCAGTTTTTTTTAAAGGGCTCTGGTCGTGTTGTTTGCTGTGTTTGGTAATATGTAGTTGTAGTCTAAGGAAATAAGTACATTTTCAAAGCATTGATTAGTTACAAAACTAGCGCGAGATTTGAGGGATTGTTTCATTGTAATATGAAGAGACGTGGCCGTAATTCAAAATGACTGAAAGGAGGTTATTAAATGAAATACCCTCTTTGCAGATGAGTTACTTGTGGGTGTGACAAGTGAAGAGCCACATCTACTGCCGGCTGTGGATAAGAGGTATCTGAAAATAGAGCGAATGGCGGGACACAGATATTTAAAGTGGTACTATGATCAAAAAATCATTTCCTTTTTTTGTTCAGATTTTGAAAGCGTGTTTGCTTAACACCTAACTGGCAAAATTTTGAGCTTTGAGTTTTATGCAAAGACTGTTTATTTTGAGTGTAAGTTTTGGATTTCACGGTCCGCCATTACTCACGTTCAAAACTGGCCGATTGGACCTCAGAGGGTTGGATCTAGAGAAAATGACGTCATTTACTCACTAGCTTAAAATTTCAGCGTGTAAACGCAATTTATTACATATGCAAAACACGAGTTTAAAAGTCTGAAAGCCCGAAACTCCCGTGCTGCATATTAATTCGGCCGCGTACACACGCATTGCATTGTTAAACTAGTGAGTCTTTGACGTCATTTTCTCCTCGACCCAGCTCTCTCAAGATTTTAAAGTTAGTAATGGCGGACCAATAAATAAGAAAATTCCAGTTAAAATAAACAGGTGTCTCTTTAAAATCAGAACTTGAAACTTGGGTCAGTTAGTGTTTAGTTAACATCGTTTTGAAATCCAAAGAAAAAAAAGAATTGTTTTTTTGGTCGTAGTACCACTTTAAGATGTTGACCTGGTGAAGAGATTGAAAGAAGTACTTACAGTTCGATGCTGGCAGTCCTCAATAACGATGTGTAATTTTACTGCTAAAATTACCGGTAAGAAGAAGCGAGTGTAGTGAGTAAATGTTATATAGGGCATAAATTAAGGCTAGCAACGAAAAATTTTCTTATGGTTTGTATGGCAATTTCTGGCGCTTCATATGTGTACAGACTGGTTTTTGAGTAAATACGGCAAAAAGACAAAAACAGACAAGGCTCTGAGTACTTATCTAAGTATGTAAAAACTATTAATTAATGATATAATGATGCTTTAATTTGGAGATTTTAAACTGGAACGTCTCAGCTTTGTAGCAATTCTCCGTGCAAATTTCGTGAAAGCTGTAAACTATAATATATAATAAAAATATTCTGTTTTGAAGTTTAAATTTGGTCGAGCGAATTGATTATACGTTTTATATAAGGAATATAAAAAATGCACTTACTTTGAGTAATCGTGACAACTCGAATTTTATTTGTTGCTTCCATAGGTGTCTCATGGTTGCTATAGCGCACTATGGGAAAAACAAAAGTTTCGTGATTAATAACCGAATCATAGACCCTTTGCATAAATGGTGCCTAAATTTGAATAACAATACCTTGTACATCCTTAGCCTCGTACTTATGTCTCTAGACAAAGGATTTTTCACATGAATGCGAGGCTTAGAATGTACATTGCCATTTATGTAAAGAGTCTACTATCTAGTAGAGTTTGAAAAAATTTATTCAAATAACTCAAAAATTGACCTATAATTTGAGAGTTATCTTCATTGGACGCCTGTTTCGAATTAAGTTGTGCTTTATGAGCATAGGTAGCTGATATAAAGTTCACAAGAACTTACGATGGAGAAGGCCAGATTAAGAACACTATACTTTATGGGCCTGTTTAGTGGGAAAAAGACCTTCCTGAATAAGAATAAAAGACATGCAAAGTTTCGAAAGTAAATTGTATTGTATGCAAAGTAAACTAAGTATTTTAAATTATCTTCTTAGGTGATGAAAATACTTACGGCCTTTCGAGTTATGTATTGGTCTCAGCAATGCTGTCATTTTTCTAATGAGGCTAAGGAGTTGTTACCTGAACATAAAGATGGTTTCATTGCCAAATGAGGCCATTTAAATTTATGAATTTAACTGAGTAAAAATCTAAGAGGGTAGGGAATATCTTGAAACAAACAGTAACTATGAAAGGATATCTTCGGAGCATTTAAACTAGTCCTTGCTTTATTGACATTACTATTACTTTCGTTTTTGGGCAATACTTATTTAAATTTCTAAGTATCTACCTTTCTAGGGTAAAATAATAATTATTTTTTGCTCCACAGGTTGTACAAGTTTTAATTTAAAGATTTAAAAACAAAATTTATACTGTAAGTTTTTTTAAATAGTTGAATGGTCAACTGAGAAGGAGAGAGTTAGGAGAAGGGGCCCTCCCTTAAAATTACATGTCCTTATGATGCTTCTATCACGACGGAAAAGTGTGCAGGGAGGAGAATGGAAGGGAAAGTAATTAAAATTACGTAATGACCTCATGTACGTAAAAAGGGTACTGTGCTATCGGGGCTAGGAGGAGGGAGTGGTCAACTGAGGGAGAGGGCGACGTTAAAATTACATGTCCTTATGATGCCATGGTGGTTTTCAAACGACCTCATGTACGTAAAAAAAGGGTACTGTATCGGGAGTGGGTGAATGGTCAACTGAGGAGGAGAGGGTACCATCAAAATTACGTGTCCTGTGCTGTTGAAATACAAGTGCTACACGGCCAACGTTTGCAAAAACGTAACCCTTCCTTGTCCTTATATATGATGACTATGATGCCATGGTGGTTTAAAGAAAAAAAAAAAAGGATGATAAAAATTGGCTATATATAGCCTCTATGCATCAGTAAGCCTTATATTTGAAAAGT
>OX421458.1:6055596-6065596 GCA_949126865.1 Montipora capitata | reverse complement strand
GTTGTGAGACGGGACCTCCGGCTTATCGTCCTTATCCGAGAAGACTAGAGAGTCTAACCATTTGCAGATGTAATTTACAAAGGCAGCACTTTTTCCTCAGTTCTTTAAAGACCCTGAGTGTTGGTCCGGCCGGAGTTGAACTCACGACCTCCCGCGTGACAGCCCGTGCTCAACCAACTGAGCCACCGGTGCGCGGTCTAAGTAAATGGTTTGAAAAAAAAAAAAAAAACGTACCTACTGGGTGGATGTGACTTACGGCATCGACTGTCTTCTGAAAATAATAAGTACCTAATATATAATTAATTGAATAATAGGATTAATCAACACAATTTGGGGATGAATGGTGGCACAGAAGTACTCACAGTTTGATGTTGGCAGTCTGCAATAAGGACGCAGGATTTGAAATTTGTTTTGCAAGGTGACCTAACAAACAAATAATATAATGGAATAGCAAATAAAATGAAATTCTTTGTTAGTGTTATAGTCCAGTCATGATTCTTAAGTCATGGAGCGGTCAGAGAGAGGGTACATCAATATTACATGGAGCATTTATTGAGGCTGATGTAGACGAACAGGGCACTTACGGTTATCGTGGTGATAACGAGAGTTTTAGCTGTCCCATGTACTGGTTCTAAAGTGAATACGGCCAAAACTTGAAAACAAAACTCTGACAATATTAGTTAAACACGATAAAATATTATTCATTATCAAACTGTAGTGTTTTTGATCACGTCAAAGGTAATTTGAAATTGCTTTAAATCGGGTTTAACATTGTACCATTTATCGTTGAAACGAACGAGATCGAAAAGGGAAAGTGTCTGAAAATGGAATGAATAAGGGGACCCTTGTAAGGATATTTTTTTTAGATAAGCCGGCGTCAAAGAAAAACTTATAGTTGTGTTAGCAGTGTCCAATAAAGGCGTAGAATTGAAATTTCTCGTAATAAGCCTCCAGCGACGGGAAAAAGGAAGGACGTTCAGTATAAATATGATAGGGGGTATTTATTTAATTAAGGCTAGTGTAGACCAGAAAGGAAACTTACGGTGTCCATGGTAATTATAATTATAATGGTAATGGTAATAACGAATTCAGCCATAGTGTTAAAGTATTTCGCTTGCTCCTAAAAAGGTGAGGGGATGGTTAATGCGTTTCAAATTGAAAGAAATTTTCGAGTACTCAAGGCCTTTTTGGTACCAATTGGCTGGTTCTACTTGAGGGGTCGGAGGTGAAAAAAGAAATAAAATGAAATTCTTTGTTCTTGTTATAGTCCAGTTATGATTCTTATGATTCTCAAGCCAATTTTAATTTAGATAGGTCCAATTTGAGCGAAATGCGAGTGCCTGATGGACATGCAATCCAAATTTAGCTATGGCGGAGGGTTTACATAATGACCTCATGGAAACAATAGTTTATACAAGAATGAATTAGATAAGAGTGTCGATCTTTCACTTCGCGGTCTTGCCTAAGCGCAGTCACAAATGGATTTATTTTTCGATGCATTTTGAGGGCGAAACAAACAAAGGGCCACCAGTTTTAACCAATCAGAAGAGGTCGTGTCACGTGTGACTACTTCTGCCATGTTTTTTTCAGAGACATGACAATTGATTCTCGCAGGAACAAGTTTTCTAAAAATGCACTGGGAAGCTCACCAACACTCTTATCTAATTTGCACTCTTGGTTTGAATAATCAAGGACGAAATAGCAAGAGAAGTACATGACGTCATGAAGTCTGTTGATAAGGACAATTTTAGGAGGAAAGGAGTAAATTGCAAGGTTGTCATGATGATTATGACAAACACGAAGGGGCTCGTTGAGGGGAGGGGAGGCTAAATAGAGATGGAGGAAAAATATGGCGCACGGACCTAAACTTAGGTCAATAAGCATTTTATCATATGGGCTCTTTATACTATTCATGATAACTCAAGAATACGAAGTTTGGACAAAATATGTAACAAACTTGCAAATAAAATTTATTCACTGCGATGTGTGCATTAGTTTTTCTGGCTGTAAATAACTTGGGATGTTTTAAGGCGACGAAATCCTTTAAAATCGCGTCGCATGGAAGAGTAAGTTCTCCGAGCAGGGCCGCAGGGCTTTTTCCGGCTCTGCTCGCGCTAATGCGTACGGCCCTCATGCGGGGATTTTCCCAATAATTTTACAATGAAACCGCGCACAGGGCGTATGGGCCAAATGATAAGTGGATGTTATTACATGAACACTAATGAAATACCAAGTGAGCTCTCGCGCGAAAACATGGTATCTTCACACGCGAAGATAACATGTTATCTTCGCATGTGAAAAGATCACTGTTGCTATGGTTACTTATAAAGACGCACCTTTCGATGCCTTTCGTGAAGAATATTATGTGTTTCATTGGTGTTTATCAAATAAATAGAATATCACATGGCCGCTTTGAGATACAAAATTTCTCTTCTCGTGTTGAAAAATATGCGCGGCCATGTAATTTCCTCTATTTATCATTTGTCATGTGTCCGTATACCTTATTTGTCGTTTCATTCGCTTTCCTAATGATGGAGACATCGACCAACACATCGCAATTATATATGGAGTTTCACAACGCATTTTATAAAGATGGAATTAACTTAATGTTACGCACCACACCTAAAAAATGTATTAAATTTTACATTTCTGTATTTGAAGTAGTTGGAATGAGTGCGTAACAAAAAGTTTATAAACTAAAGGTCGAGGGGTGCTTTTAATAGCGTAGGACACCGACAGAGTTGATCCACGTTATCCTAGGATTTGGTTCGTTCGACTTTTTATGTGCTTGCAAGTTTCGCTGTAGATAATTGTGAATGAAGGACATAAAAATTGTATTAACGAAAATGTGATAAGCTTGTACACTTAAAAAAAAATTACAAAGAAGGCAGTAACACTCTGACTTTAGTTGTAGTTGTTTCCCAGTTTGTTATGGATGAAATTAGCTTTATTCTAATCGAAAACCCGATGATAAATTTGGGAAGTAGAATTTTGGAACCTTCTAACAAGTACTTTGGTTGCCAAGATTTGAGGGCTATTTTTTTAGACATTTTAGGCAGCGGAATTCTGTGAAGGCATATAATATAGCCTTCCATAAATAAGAAGAACTCGACCCTTCCACGGCAGAATTCACTCAACAAGAGCTAATTCTCAAGAGAAATGCACCACAAAACAGAACAAACGTCCCCTTAAGTGTGATAACTTTGTGCACCGCGCAGTTATTTTTGCACGCACATATACTTCACCTTCACTGTGGTCCGTCTTTTAATTTGTCTTCTCCAAAGTCATCCTTGTGTCTGGAACACAGCGTCATATTTGTCAAGATCACTTCTTCTTGCAGCAACGATAGCGCGATAAACTTCCTCGGCAAAGGCAATCAGCTGTTTTCCCGAAGGCGAAGCGATGAGTCTCCAAATTGGGGTTCAATTTATTTGGTTCAGGAAGGTTGCTGATTGGCTGGTACGCGTACATTCCAATGCCTAATCAAAGTGACAACAAAGTGTGTCACATGTAGCCTCATCTTTACAACATCTACACGAGAAAAACGTTACCGGTGTGCTTTCGCCGTGAAAATTACTGCTATTGTGGCTAATTTGGCGTCCTCTGGAAATTTACTCGTCTGCACAGTCCGTGCAGAAGGAAAGCGTGAAATTATCAAGTGCGCAGATTTCGTGAAAAACGCTGAGATTTCAAGAAAAAATATTTATTTTGTTTTTAAAATACAAAACAAAACCTCACAACTGACATTCTCTTTGGTTGTGAAACATATTGAAACCATGAAATAATAAGAAAATATGGCAGAATCATTTTTATAGTTGTCATTGATTTAATTGAAGGTGCAAGGAAAGTTGGGTTGACCTACGTTGCGTCTGGTCTAGGCTTTGGTGCGTGGCCAATGAAAATGTACTAAATCAGTCACATGATCAAAGGCCGAGTCTTAAATTTCAAACGCGAAAATGTTGATCTTAGAAGCGGGTGGATTTGGGACACGACAATAGCACGGGATATTAAAGTTATGTCTTCTTCTGCCTAACAACCTGCGGAACGCACGGTCAATAAAAAAGAAAAACAAACAACAAAATGTGGTTTGGCGTTGTCATGGACACCGTTTCGGATGCCACTAAACAATCAATCTATCACAAACCAGTTTTATTTGAAACTATTGCTGTTGTGAACTTTGGCTGAAGCTAGGGATTGGCGACAAACAAAGTATATTAATTTTCTACTGTTAACAAGGGTCTATACACCGTTTGAGGCCAGTTATCAGTGAGTTTATGCTTTTGAAGGCGAACCTAAGCCATTATATTCTTTTCCTCGTTTCATCTATTGTCTAAGCCTTTTGTATGTTTTGAAGAGAATTTCCAAGCCATTGCGTGCGGAAAACCGCATTTATAGTGTGGTTTAATTTCTCGTTCCACGTTTGACAACCAGCAATTGTACATTACACCTTTGTCACCTCTGTCTCGACAAATGTTGCAAACAACCCATTAGACTTCTTAAAATGGGTCCATACGATTTTTATTTATTATGTACTCAACAAAATTAATTTATCGCTGTGTTTCAAGAGCACTTTAAGTATAATTGGTTTGCATCCACGTGATGAGACGACCATGTTCGTGTACAAAACAATAGACAATGACCCCACAACTTTTGCATAATAATTGTGTCAAATTCCCAAATAACATTTTACTGCATTGTTCTGTACACCAATATGGCTGACGTGAAGTCAGATGCAAACCATCAAGTGGTTAACGATTCAGAGGGAGTTTCAATCGAGTGTCGTAAAACCAAAACCAAAGTAATTACTTTGGCCAATCAAATAGGACGGAGACAATCCAGAAAACCAATCAAAACTCGAAGTAATTACACCTAGCCGACATAAAGCGCAAGAAACTGTGCACGCGCGAGCCACGATTGGTTTTGGTTTCATTTCTGAAAAAAAAATAAATTAAAATAATTGTCACACCTTTAATAAAATTTCCACAGGGCTCCTTTAATCTCAATTCGACATTCCTCGTTTACAAAATTTCTACGTTTATGCCGGCCTGTACAATCAACTGAAATGTCAATTTCTTGTAAAAACCAGCATCTTTTCTTGATATGGTAGGTATCGGAGAGCCAGAGCATTTGCGCACGAGCTGACGGAATGTTTGAACAAGAGAGAAAAATGCAGTACCTCCAGACGTGGCGCTGGAGCGTCGTACCAAACGAGTCATCCCGGGATTTCGGCCCGTGCGATCGCTTTTGGACGCAGTTGGCCCTTCGCTGCTTTCTGCTACCGACCTTGCCTCCCGGTACGGCATTGAGGGAGGGATATGTCGGCCCCTAAACCATATGAGACAAATCCCACGCCTACTCACAGCTTCTCAGACCGCCCTTGTCATTACAATATAGCGTAAGAATTCGCTCGATTATATATTCAAGAGTAAAGTCATTTTTTCTGTCATATGGTAAGCACTGGAGTCGCAGATTACAGAGAGTACGCATGCGCCCTACTAAAGGTAACATACACACATGCTTAAAGTTTATTTCGTCTCGTATTTCAGAGTAATTACAATAGTTAATATCTTGCAGACATTACATTTACAGCTAAAATACATAGCACATACGGATAAGTAATTAAAGATGAAATATTCAAAGAAACAGCGATGTTAAATAAAGCAACTATACAAAATGCGGCCCAGATTCTCATTGTAAAACCTGTTAACTCTTTCAGTACGGATAAAAGCACGTAGCGCATTCCATAAATTAGCTGATACTAAAGTAAGAAAGAGAATTAAGATCATAACTGGTTGTTCTAGGTTTATTGAGGAACAGAATGTAATTTCCGCGAACGTCATGAGAACTGAGCAGACCGGAGAGAAAACTCGGTTGTTTTTTTTTATATGCAGTAGCAGGAAAATCCTTCAAAAACAGACTTTTATAGTATTAATATCAAGAAATGTCGAGTGCGCTTATTGCATAGAGATCATATAGAGTTTGCCTTTCGTAATCTGCAAATGTAAATCTCAAGTATTCTCTTACTTACCTTATAGCGTTCTTTTGACAAGAACAACTGTCGAAACGCCAGATTTTGCTACAAGAATAACAGCGAAAAATGCACTACTTTGTCGCGAATTTTCTATAGCAAAAATGTGTTCAGAAATCAAAAGTCTACATTAACAGCATACACCAGGGCTACTCCTTAGTATCTGGCTAACAATTTTCTTCTCACTTTTTCCTCCGGCCGCGCTTCAACCATTTGATGAGGTCCAGTCTCGTGCTTTTCAAGTTGCCTCGTTCATGCCCAAAAGAATTCTGGGTAATTCTGCCATTCCGTGACAAGGGAAGACCCCGATTCTCATTTCATAGATTTTTTTATAAGTGTCGGAACACCCAGTCCTACCAGCAAAATACCGCATCCATTGAAGTTTTTAGCTCTCAAAACTTGCCCAAAATTGTATTGGTAGGTCCAGAAAATCGTCCACAGAAAGGCCAGAGAGACAACTTCACTCGTGAACCGCCAGCTTTGCAACAAAGCAATTTAGGCGTCCCAGTCTACACGAAACCCACTCTCACCTCTGTCTCCAGAAGACCAGACTCGCGCGGTTCTTACATCTACGTTTATGCCGGCCTGTACAATCAACTGAAATGTCAATTTCTTGTAAAAACCAGCATCTTTTCTTGATATGGTAGGTATCGGAGAGCCAGAGCATTTGCGCATGAGCTGACGGAATGTTTGAACAAGAGAGAAAAATGCAGTACCTCCAGACGTGGCGCTGGAGCGTCGTACCAAACGAGTCATCCCGGGATTTCGGCCCGTGCGATCGCTTTTGGACGCAGTTGGCCCTTCGCTGCTTTCTGCTACCGACCTTGCCTCCCGGTACGGCATTGAGGGAGGGATATGTCGGCCCCTAAACCATATGAGACAAATCCCACGCCTACTCACAGCTTCTCAGACCGCCCTTGTCATTACAATATAGCGTAAGAATTCGATCGATTATATATTCAAGAGTAAAGTCATTTTTTCTGTCATATGGTAAGCACTGGAGTCGCAGATTACAAAGAGTACGCATGCGCCCTACTGAAGGTAACATACACACATGCTTAAAGTTTATTTCGTCTCGTATTTCAGAGTAATTACAATAGTTAATATCTTGCAGACATTACATTTACAGCTAAAATACATAGCACATACGGATAAGTAATTAAAGATGAAATATTCAAAGAAACAGCGATGTTAAATAAAGCAACTATACAAAATGCGGCCCAGATTCTCATTGTAAAACCTGTTAACTCTTTCAGTACGGATAAAAGCACGTAGCGCATTCCATAAATTAGCTGATACTAAAGTAAGAAAGAGAATTAAGATCATAACTGGTTGTTCTAGGTTTATTGAGGAACAGAATGTAATTTCCGCGAACGTCATGAGAACTGAGCAGACCGGAGAGAAAACTCGGTTGTTTTTTTTTATATGCAGTAGCAGGAAAATCCTTCAAAAACAGACTTTTATAGTATTAATATCAAGAAATGTCGAGTGCGCTTATTGCATAGAGATCATATAGAGTTTGCCTTTCGTAATCTGCAAATGTAAATCTCAAGTATTCTCTTACTTACCTTATAGCGTTCTTTTGACAAGAACAACTGTCGAAACGCCAGATTTTGCTACAAGAATAACAGCGAAAAATGCACTACTTTGTCGCGAATTTTCTATAGCAAAAATGTGTTCAGAAATCAAAAGTCTACATTAACAGCATACACCAGGGCTACTCCTTAGTATCTGGCTAACAATTTTCTTCTCACTTTTTCCTCCGGCCGCGCTTCAACCATTTGATGAGGTCCAGTCTCGTGCTTCTCAAGTTGCCTCGTTCATGCCCAAAAGAATTCTGGGTAATTCTGCCATTCCGTGACAAGGGAAGACCCCGATTCTCATTTCATAGATTTTTTTATAAGTGTCGGACCACCCAGTCCTACCAGCAAAATACCGCATCCATTGAAGTTTTTAGCTCTCAAAACTTGCCCAAAATTGTATTGGTAGGTCCAGAAATTCGTCCACAGAAAGGCCAGAGAGACAACTTCACTCGTGAACCGCCAGCTTTGCAACAAAGCAATTTAGGCGTCCCAGTCTACACGAAACCCACTCTCACCTCTGTCTCCAGAAGACCAGACTCGCGCGGTTCTTACATCTACGTTTATGCCGGCCTGTACAATCAACTGAAATGTCAATTTCTTGTAAAAACCAGCATCTTTTCTTGATATGGTAGGTATCGGAGAGCCAGAGCATTTGCGCACGAGCTGACGGAATGTTTGAACAAGAGAGAAAAATGCAGTACCTCCAGACGTGGCGCTGGAGCGTCGTACCAAACGAGTCATCCCGGGATTTCGGCCCGTGCGATCGCTTTTGGACGCAGTTGGGCCTTCGCTGCTTTCTGCTACCGACCTTGCCTCCCGGTACGGCATTGAGGGAGGGATATGTCGGCCCCTAAACCATATGAGACAAATCCCACGCCTACTCACAGCTTCTCAGACCGCCCTTGTCATTACAATATAGCGTAAGAATTCGCTCGATTATATATTCAAGAGTAAAGTCATTTTTTCTGTCATATGGTAAGCACTGGAGTCGCAGATTATAAAGAGTACGCATGCGCCCTACTGAAGGTAACATACACACATGCTTAAAGTTTATTTCGTCTCGTATTTCAGAGTAATTACAATAGTTAATATCTTGCAGACATTACATTTACAGCTAAAATACATAGCCCATACAGATAAGTAATTAAAGATGAAATATTCAAAGAAACAGCGATGTTCAAAAAAGCAGCTATACAAAATGCGGCCCAGATTCTCATTTTAAAACCTGTTAACTCTTTCAGTACGGATAAAAGCACGTAGCGCATTCCATAAATTAGCTGATACTAAAGTAAGAAAGAGAATTAAGACCATAAGTGGTTGTTCTAGGTTTATTGAGGAACAGAATGTAATTTCCGCGAACGTCATGAGAACTGAGCAGACCGGAGAGAAAACTCGGTTGTTTTTTTTATATGCAGGAGCGGGAAAATCCTTCAAAAACAGACTTTTATAGTATTAATATCAAGAAATGTCGAGTGCGCTTATTGCATAGAGATCATATAGAGTTTGCCTTTCGTAATCTGCAAATGTAAATCTCAAGTATTCTCTTACTTACCTTATAGCGTTCTTTTGACAAGAACAACTGTCGAAACGCCAGATTTTGCTACAAGAATAACAGCGAAAAATGCACTACTTTGTCGCGAATTTTCTATAGCAAAAATGTGTTCAGAAATCAAAAGTCTACATTAACAGCACACACCAGGGCTACTCCTTAGTATCTGGCTAACAATTTTCTTCTCACTTTTTCCTCCGGCCGCGCTTCAACCATTTGATGAGGTCCAGTCTCGTGCTTTTCAAGTTGCCTCGTTCATGCCCAAAAGAATTCTGGGTAATTCTGCCATTCCGTGACAAGGGAAGACCCCGATTCTCATTTCATAGATGTTTTTATAAGTGTCGGACCACCCAGTCCTACCAGCAAAATACCGCATCCATTGAAGTTTTTAGCTTTCAAAACTTGCCCAAATTGTATTGGTAGGTCCTGGAATTCGTCCACAGAAAGGCCAGAGAGACAACTTCACTCGTGAACCGCCAGCTTTGTAACAAAGCAATTTAGTCGTCCCAGTCTGCACGAAACCCTCTCTCACCTCTGTCTCCAGAAGACCAGACTCGCACGGTTCTTACATTTACGTTTATGCCGGTCTGTACAATCATCTGAAATGTCAATTTCTTGTAAAAACCAGCATCTTTTCTTGATATGGTAGGTATTGGAGAGCCAGAGCATTTGCGCATGAGCTGACGGAATGTTTGAACAAGAGAGAAAAATGCAGTACCTCCAGACGTGGCGCTGGAGCGTCGTACCAAACGAGTCATCCCGGGATTTCGGCCCGTACGATCGCTTTTGGACGCAGTTGGCCCTTCGCTGCTTTCTGCTACCGACCTTGCCTCCCGGTAC
>OX421458.1:6045596-6050596 GCA_949126865.1 Montipora capitata | reverse complement strand
CAAATATTGGCCATTAATTTTTTTCACATTGTAGCAAAGGTTTGGTGGGAAAATTATGTTCCATCTTAGTATGGCTTTTTAAACCGTAGAGACTACTGGTGGCCAAAATAATGATGTGGGCAAGGCAAGCACATTGTTGGAAAAAAATAAGATCCATTGATGGCACTTGGCATGGAATAAGATGTCATTGTGAATTTCTGCTCTTTCATTTTTGGTAAAAGATTTAGGTGGTTGAAAGTGGCTTGAGTAGGAGTGAGGACAATGTGTGAGCCATGGCTGCCAGTCATGCAAGCCAACTTGCAAGTCACACAGTTATTGAAAGCTAACCGTTTTAAAATGGGTGCTTAGACTTAAAATAATACTGTTTAACAGTGCTATTTGAAATGGGTGCTTAGATTTAAATACGAGACTCACATGACTGTTGTCCAGCCCCCTTGAGTAGAGTCTAATTAGCACTCCCAATGGCCACTTTTTGATTTTACTCTGTCTAAAGCCAGACAATTTTACCCATCAATGGGGCCCCCTCGGGGCTTAAAGGGATAAATTATTAAGATGGATTTTTTTTGGGTTGTTTCATCAATATAGGACTTTCCTCGAGGTAATTTGTCTGATCAGAAATTACATGGCACCCTAGCAACACTCTGTGACTAGATTTGCTTTGAAGTAAGAAGGACTTGTTGTCCCGAGTCTATATAAATTGCAAGCCAGTGTGGCATGAGAGTCATAACTTGAAAGTAACACTTTATGTAACACTGTAATAATTATTGTTCTTTAACCTTAATTTTAAGATTAATTTTCTAAATCTATTGGTGATCATGCATATTTTAACATGCATCATATGCCCTTCCTTGAACTGCTCATTGGCTCGCAGATAGACTAATGAGGTGTAACCAGTAGCTTTAAATAATGGCCAAAACAAACCCTAGCATGAATCTGAACCTTTTATGTTAAGGCTTAACCCAATCACCCCTAAAGCTACTGCCATTGACTTAGAGTAAAATGGTCTGACATTAGCAAAACAGTAAAATCTGTAAGTCTCACTTCCAAGAGGGAATGGGTTAATTTAGAGTTAATTGACAGACTTAGTTGTCTAAGTTAAAACTGAATTAATGTGTGTGATGCCAATGGCTGATCGTGGGTCACAAATTGTCTGTAACGTTGAAAAGAGCTTGCTCTGTCAGCTTGTGCGCATTTGAAAGTCAAGAAATTGCAAATGACAAAAGGGCAAGAGACAAAAACGATTATTCAGCTGCATTTGGTATTTTTAATGTTGCCAGGTATTCCTCATTATGGAAAGGAAGTTTAACTCTTTACACAGGAAGAGCAGGACACATGGAGAAAATTGGCGAGTATGTAGCAAGAATGTTCTCATTTTATTGAAGTGTCTAATTCACCAAAAAAAAACCTATCCCCTCAACAATTCTCTACACTTGTCTGACACTAATTCTTTGGTTTGCTAAAAGCTCTCTCCTTCAAACTCGCTGTTTTAGAGGCTCCTAAAAATTAGTAAAACTAGTTGTAATTTGATCTATGACTGTGCAAGGAAGAGGAATGGATTTAAAACCGGGTTGATGTCACAGAATGCTCTGCATTGTGAAAGTTCTTTGAAAACAGCAATGCAAACCTGTCAATCCGGTATGGAACCCATTCCCCTAATCATTGCTCGGGCATGGTCAAACTGCATGTGTGACCACTTTTTTCTCGTCTTTCAAAGCAAATAAAAAAGTGAGTTTTCAATTTAACCCATTGACTCCCAGGTTTCCCCATTGACGAGTCTGGGCGGTTTAGGCTGGTTTGGGTATCAAAGGGTTAAAGTTGTAAAATACAACACAATATATTATTTGAACGACTTCAGAGAATAAATAATTAAAAGTGGAGAAGTTTGTTGAGGTGGTAAGCACTTTAAAATAGGCACCATTTCAATTTTCTCGCTTGTGCATTGAACTTGGTCAACCCTTAAGCCATTGACCCCTGAGAGCAGCAGTGTAGAAGCTCTCGTAACCTGCTCTTGTTTGTTATTGTAAGCAGCTTATTCTATTGTTTTTAAGTTTAAGTCATTGTTTCAATTGTTTAGTCTTCTGTTTTTGGCTAAGGTAGTGAGCCAATCACATTATACGTTACCAGAGCTGCTACATCACCCCCTGAGGGTGGGGGCATCCTAGCGCCTTTAAGGTGTGAATAAGGTAAACTCAGTCAAAAAAGACTGTCCCCATTAATGTACATGTAACTAACCTTCTTCAAGGCAAAATGTTCTTTCACTTTTTGGACTTAAGAGGGACAAAAAAGACAATCTTAAACTGACAGCTTCAGTGTTGAGACCGTCTCCATTAATGTAACTAACCTTCTTCAAGGCAAAATATTCTTTCACTTTTTGGACTTAAGAGGGACAAAAAAGACAATCTTAAACTGACAGCTTCAATGTTGAGACCAGCTTATCAACACAAGCAGTTTGGTAAATATCTCTCTGGGCCTCAAAAGTTTTGGGACTTTTTAAAAACAGGCCCAAAATGTGATGAAGTAGGATCGTCGAGTTGAGGGTGAGTCCTGAGAAGAACTGTTGTTGGTGACATTGAATGACATTTCGACAACCTGAGCAGAAGTCATCCTCAGAGTCAACCTGAGCTAGAAGTCATCTTCACTTGACTTGGATCATGACTTCCACTCAGGTTGTCGAAATGTCAGTCAATGTCACCAAGAACAGTTCTTCTCAGGACTTACTCTCAACTTGACAATCGTACTTCATCAAGTTTTGGTCCTGTTTTTAAAAAGTCCCAAAAACGTTTGATACCCAGATCTAGAGAGATATTTACCAAACTGCCATCTGCTTGTGTTGAATTAAGCTGGTCTCAAAATATGTCTTCAAGATAACAAAAAGCAAACTGATTGTGAAGTTTGATGAAGTAACATCTCTCTGTTCTCAAGATTCAGGGAAATTGTGGCACCTGAAAAAAACCTGAAAAATTTTAGACAAACTGGCTCTGGGATACAAACCATTTGCTATAATTATTAATCAGCCCACCGTTCATTACTACCCTTCGCACCCCACGCGCCGGCGCTAGACAACACCAACAACATAATCTGGTGCGTGACTCGTGCATGGTGCCTTCGGACAGACAGGACCAGCGCTTTATTAACCAACATAGTCTTACACTGTGAACGAGCTTGTGAAACCATATTGACAATACATGAATATCAATGCGAATATAGTTGACAATAGCCTGAAAAATGTACATAGAAATGTATCTATCTAGACGAAATGTATTATATAGATAACCGTAGTCAAAAAATTTAAGTACAAGGGCAGTACATAAGTGAAAAAATTCGCACAACAGGAAACTAGGAAAAAACCTACGGAAAATACAGCGGCGATACGTTGCCCGATACGAAAACCCGGGGTAAAAACCCAGTGGGAAAAAACCCGGGAACGTATTCCTCGATCGAATGCAACGCATTTCAGCTCCTAGGATTAGAGCTTTAAGTTTTCTAACTAATATAAAGTTAGGATACAGTTCTTGGTGGCTGTCCAGAAGGCGAGATAGTGAAAACTAGAAATTCTACTTTTTATACCAAATAATTAGCATATAATATATGCAGTAACATAATCATGAACAAAAGGTAAATACGAAACAATTGTTCAAAATATCTGAAGCCTTATTTCGGAAACAATGTGAATACCTTGAATTATAGTAATGCTACGAACCGTACGTAACGAACACGCTTTCCAACTACTCTTTGTTCCGTTGGAAAGCATTATCCTCTTCCCCTACACAATACACATAGATATAATTTGTATTTATAAATGGCAGCTAATGAGACCAACTAGCTTTGCTCTAAAAGCAACAGTTATTTTGTATTTTGTCCTTGCCAACAAGGCTAGTTGGTCGTATTAGCACAAGGACAAAGGAATAAGTCATTGGCCACCGTTTATGGATATGGTCTATAGAGTGATTAATAAGTAAATGACTTTACTGATTGCTTTCAGTATGTTTTCTTTAAAAAAGTGTTATTTTTCCATAGTTTTTGCATGGTGTTTTGCGAGGTACCAAACATGAGTGATCCTAACGCAGAATTTATTCAGCAATATAAGCAGGTATTTATTTCTTATTCGTTGAAAATAAATCAATTTTGGTGTTGACAGTCTAAACTGTCTTCCCGCTGCCTGAGTGCTTAGACAGATGGCAATTTGCTTTCTTTGTATTGTTTTTCTTGGTATAATAATAATAATGATAATAATAATAATAATCATAATAATAATAATAATCATAATAATGATAATGATAATGATAATAATAATAATGATGATGATAATAATAATAATACCAACTTTATTCATTTAATTCAATGAAAGGAAAGAATATCCCTATCAAAGGTATGCGCCCGCAGCCGGATGTAATTGACTGAGAGTTGATTTTGATGCATATGCATATGTATTGTCACTTTTCCTTATTTACTGTTGAACTCTTGTTTGGGTCAGAAGAGAGATAACAGGCAAAGATTGACTTGCAATTAATAGACCTTTCTCTAAAATGGCACAAACAGATTTCAATGAGTTAAAATTGAACTGAATGAAAAACTGGTACCAGAAAGAAAAAGAGCACCTTTACATTTGTACTTTTAACGGTAACCCTGCAAAGTTTCAGCGTATTAGGTGTTATATCAGCTGATATAACATAAATGTTAGTTGAAATTTGACAGATTCACAGACGTTTATACATTTGTGTGACTAGGGGCTATATGCCATACTGGTAAGCATTTTTAATTTTAACTTATTTGAATCTTCAGCTGCCATTTTGGAGAAGGGTCTGTTTGGTTCAGTTGTCCTGGCCCTTCAATGCACCCTAAGTATGTCGTCTGTAGTGTTAAGTACTATTCTTCACAATTGAATTTCCTTAATATTCGGATGTAACTTAGCTCGCCTATTTTCCCACGCATGCAGCTTCGATCCTATTTTTGTCCATATTTGGGCATAAAATTGGTGTCCTAAAATCCCTAGCTTTGTT
>OX421458.1:6008096-6040596 GCA_949126865.1 Montipora capitata | reverse complement strand
AGTCTTTCATAGTTTTCAAAATACTACTTAATGCTACTGAGGTTAATTATGCCTACCACTTCAGTGATAGCAGTCGGTAATGAGTTCCACACAGTAGTTACTGATCGGTACATAAAAGATCGCTGTCCAACAGCAGATTTGTATCCTGGAATATCTAATTTGTTCTTATTTCTAGTATTCCGATCGTGTACAGTAGCCCTAGTGACAAAGTGGGAACAGAGATATCTAGGTGCTAGTCCCTTTACAAATTTAAAACGTGAGAGTGCCAAAAGTATATGTTAGCATACTGCTAACAGGAAGCCAATTTCAGCCCCTCAGGACAGGTGTTATGTGTTCGAATTTTCTTGACTGAGCCTGTGACAACTCTTGCAGCAAAATTCTGGACACTTTGCCGTTTGTAGACGTTCTGCTTTGATGTGCTAGACCATACAGGAGAACAATAGAATAATCGACTGAATACCAAAGCGTGGATAAGATTCTCTAAAGACCTTGAGTCAAAAAGATATTTAATTCTGTTATTCTGACATGAACTAGCGAAACAAGATGAAACAGTGTTCGTAATACGTTCATCAAAGCTTAGCGTTGCATCCATTTGTATTCCAAGATCCCTAGGGCGCTAAGTTGGATGGAGTAACTTCTTTACCCAGTAAAGTGACATGAAAATCTTCGGGGAGTCTTTGCAGCATCTGGCGATTTCCCACCACCAAGAGTTTGATCTTATCAGGGTTGATAAGGAGAGCATTATAACCGAGAACACCACGTAGCGACCTTAAACAGGTCTTCATTAATCTGCTGCACAACTGCGGTAGCATTTTTGACAGGAGACGACGAATACAGTTTTGAGTCGTCAACAAATGATTCCAATGAGCCAGTTTCCAGGACGGTTGGTAAATCATTTTTGTATCAGTTAAAGGACCGGCCCCAGTATCGAGCCTTGTGGAACTCCATGAGTGATCGGGCCGAGGCTTGAGGTCTCAGAACCAATTCTGACGTGCTGCAGGCGCCCGGTTTGGTAACTTCTAAACCATTCTAGTGCTGTACGACCAATCCCAAGTGCCTGTAGTTTGGAGAGAAGTCTGCAGTGGTCAATACTTTCCAAGGTTTTTTGACAAATCTTTTTGCATTACAGTTTCTCTGGAGCGCTCGAATTTTTTTTTTCTGCATACACAACATTCTCGCGCTTCGGCTCTATTAAGGCTACCGCCTCGTCAGCCTGGCGTCTTCGCTCGGCTAACTCGTTGGCAATTCCAGAAAACCAAGCATCACTTCCATTGGTAAAATATGTCCGCGTGTGTTAAATACTGCGCATGCCTGCCAATGGAGCATTCTCGTCACCAGAGCCTAGGGTAGGCCCAAGGCTCTGGGAAACTCTATTTAGGAGAACATGCGCCGTAGGATTCTTGTAGCCAAAAATTGGCAATTGGAACTTTACTGCGCCTGCTCACTCCTCGTGCTAACATGAATGCACCAATTAGAGACGCTTTTGATTATTCTTCACGAAAACCAATGAGAAGACACTTTGTTTCAGGGTTCCCAAGAGCTCTTCTCTCTCTCTCTCAGTCAAGAGAAGAGCTCTGGGGTCGAGATTGAATTGAGAGTAGGGAGTTAAGCAACGACGGTAACGAGAGCGTCATCTCAAAATATAAATTCGCGTTATTGTAATCACTCAAAAATGACAATGGTCGGAACGGCGCTTAATTTAGGGGAGAAATGAAAATTTATCCTCAAGTGCTGACTTTCTTTAAAAAAAGAACCCTCAAATTTGGCTATTTCGAGTTGTTGTTTTGCAGACGACGGCAAAGAAATGGACAAAAGTGAAAAACGCCCGTGCAGGGCATGCAAAGCTATTGTATTAACCCACTTAATACGCAAATTGGTGACGTTCTCGTTGCCGTCACTGATGCAAGTGCTTCTTCCATTTCTTAGCGGAATTTTTTCACTTAAGCAGTCCTTATTTTTATTACTTTTTTTTTCAGAAATTCGCTAATATTTTCGCGAACGCTTTTATAATATGCGGCACTGCTGAGTGTTTTCACAAAGTTGATTAAATTCCTTCTGCTTGGTGACTTTAAGCAGGTTGTTCAGGCAACACATCATATACTATACTTTACAACAATTCATGAAATTGATATCTCCGGTGGGTGGTGCGCTGCGCATTTGGCTTCTGGATAAACAGTAACGTCTGGGCTACGCTGACTGAAGAATTTGGTTAACAATTAATGTGTACGACACGATAGAAAATTGCGCTATTGGTAAGCCAAAGCTTCGGCGGGGCTTCGGGAGAGCTTCGACAAAAGGTTTAGCGAATGAAGTTCAGCGACAATGGTCGAGCAGAAAGAAGATAATCTCGAACTCAAAAGTTTATTGAATGAGGAGGAGAGCAAGGAAAATGCTGCCGCGCTGAAGAAAGGTGAAAATTTAAATGGAGGTAAGAGTTTTTTGATCACGAAGCGAGAGTTACATCACAAAAGTTTGATTAGAACTAACCATAAACGACCGGGTCGCTTCTGGGGTCTTATCGCGTTGAATATTCTTGTTCAATGTTTTATTTGTGTTACCTAATCAGTGTGATTTCATTTTTACAGGTGGGGAAAATTACTCACTTTGGAGAAAAGCGGCAATTTTCATTTCTTTTATCAGTATAATTTTTACGACCGGAATTGGGGTAACATTTTTCGGTAAGTCTTGAGTTAATTAAATATCCTTTTTTCAACTGGTTCTTTCTTTCTTCCTGCAACACATCTTCATGTTTGATATCTATTTAGTGGGAAAATTGGCTTCTATACCCTTAAGGCATAAGACGTCTTGTGGGGTTTATGCCGTACAACTCGTACAGGAACCCTTGATTCTATGAAATGCTATTGCATAAGGTTGACCCTATTATAAATTCTTGTTGTGGCTAGCTGTATTTTATTTCCCTTAATTGTTCTTTTAGGCAGAAATTATGTAAGCCTTTTGCTCTGAGAGATGTTCAAAAGCTGGGATAGTACGTGCATGCGTTCTCAGCTGTGAAAAAGCAATTGATTCAGTAGCAAATCATGATTTTAAATTCAGCCATAATTTACAACACCGAGGCTGACCAAAGTAACAGTGCTCTGGGTTTTCTAACGAGCCATAGGGTTTCTGCATTCAGCATTCACAAGCATTGTGTATGACAGGTGTTCTGACAGGTGTAGCTGAGGAGGCAAGAAAATCTAACTATTTGCAGATGTCATTACAAAGTCATTCATTTTCATTTTGTTAACCGAATGGACTAACCAGTCGAATGTTCCAAACTTTCTTCGAAGGCGCAACACGCAAAACCTCACATCTGAAACTTTCTTGTGCTTAGAGCCTTCCGCCCCACAGCAAGTCCTCTTATTCCAGAATCACAGATCGTCTTCCACGAACTGTTTATTGCTATAAATATAATTAATTTTTAAAACGCTCAAAATTATGGTTGTGTAACATCTCGTATTACGAATAAAGTGTTATTTCCTTCTTTGGCTCCATGTTCTTTTGCAGTAACTTCACAAATTGCTGGAAGTCCTTCCGCTTTTGGATTCGCTGTAAGTTAATTATGCAACTTTTCATAATTGAACACGTTGCTTTTCCATTCTAATGCATTAATTAAATTACATGGCCAATTTTAGAGCCATAACGCTTGATAATGGTCGGAATAAAGTGTGCTTTCCTGATTAAAAAGGGATTATTTAGTAGAATATCATCACTGTTGCAGAGGGCAGGGGAACCGAACGGCTGCCGTCGTTTCAGTAAAGAGATTGAACTACGTGTTTACCATCAAAGGCAAATGGTACCGTGTTGCTTTAGTCTCTAAACTGTGAAAATTCACTTATTCTAAAATCTTTCTCTCTTTCCACTTCCTGCTCGATAAACGGGAAAGAAATTTTAAGAAATCGTATAGCAAAGCTTTGTCTGTCTACTGGCTGCGATATATACACATAAAAGAATCTGAGTAAAACACTTCTTCCCGGAATTTTCGCTTTGTGAATAAATTGGTTAAACGTCTTTAATTGCGGAAACACTGGCCTTGCTTAATTAGTGGAAGGGTCAGAAGCTCGTAGCTCGTGCGGCATGTCTTCTCCGTAGCTTTCCCGCAGAATACACTTGAAATTGCACCAAATTCAAAGCAGTAATGACGACATATATGTAGAAATCACGTTATTACAATCAAAAAACTTTTTAAAAAATGTTTGGCCTCAGCTATTCCGATCTCAGTTGCCATCGATATCGAGGTCAAAGACTAATATTCATAATATTTAAACAGTCTTCAACATGCAAACAAAGATGGCGCTCTCAAAACAAAGCTGAGCGCAAAGATAATTAATAATGTGCCAAAACGTATTAGCTTCTCATTGAAGACTATATTCTAAATGATTAGACACCAACCAGACGGCCAGAGGTGGCTTGTGTCCCAGTGTTTGAGCCTTTGCCCGATTCGTGTCTTTTTATGCCCGTCTCGAATTCAAATCCGCTAGGTCATCATATAGACGAGTTCACGCTCTTGATTGCATCATGGGTAATCAGGGCAACATGGCGGGAAATTTAAAAGTTTGTATGGAAATTCAAAGCAAAATATACTGTACATGACTCTACTTTATAGACTTTTGCCTTCATAAACCAAACAAACAAGTCCATGTTCACAACTGAGATGAACTAGACTTGGTATCCGTTCTTTGGAATTTTGTCTCCATACACTCTTTGTAATTTTGTGCCTTTGGAATTACAGGAAATGTATGGCAGAAACTCTTTTTAATGAAATAATTTCTATAATAGTTATTCTCTCCAAATTTATTCTGCCGCACCTTTGAGCGCATATCTTCTGTTTTGGAAAATAAAAAGCCGAAAATTGCATGTCATGAATACTTTTCATCGTTTTGAACTTCCTTACAAACCTTTGAATTTCTCTCCATCTTGCCCTGATTTCCCATGATGCACTCAAGTTAGAGCGTGAACTCGTTTATTAAAATGGAAATTCTCATTCATGAAGGAATAGTTTCAAGTCCATTCGAATGCGTTGGAGAAATTATTAAAAATTTAGAAATTTTCGATGGCGTTTCGATGACGTCACTGTCGGAAATCTGGAGGTCCGTTACCAACCTCGAACCCAGGCTCTCTCTCTTCTCCTCCCTTGTCGTCAACGACAAGGGAGAAGAGAGAGAGCCTGGGTTCGAGGTTGGTCCATTACCTCGTCCTGAGAACAACGTAAAATGGCTGAATTTGAGGTTGTGTGGAGTAAGTGAGCCTGCGATTATAACTTTTCAACTTTTCTCACACAGTTCATACAAATTTATTCCTGGAAAGTTCAGTGATACACTCTTTCCATGCCAAAGAAAGATCGCGAAGAGTTCAAAACAATGTGATTAGTATTTTTAGATGAATAATGTTCTCGTAGTACGGTCGCTTTTGCTTATTAAATTTTTCCTATTTCTATTCGGAAGGTTGTTAAGGTTCGACTCCTGCAATCGGGAGCGCTCGGATTTTTTCCGAGTATCACCAAGTCACCATCGTCAAATACACCTTATCACAATAATTACCGGAGTAAATAGAGCGAGTTTCAATCGAGTGTCGTAAAACCAAAACCAAAGTAATCAATTTGGCCAATCAAAAAGGACGGAGACAATCCAGTAGACCAATCAAAACTCGAAGTAATTACACGTAGCAGGAGCCCATCTGGAGCGTGCAACTTCCATACAGCGTCTGTGAAACGGCGTTTTCACAAGTAGGTTTATTTTTAGACTAGCCCTTCCCGCGAATTAGGTCAAAAAACAAAGGCAGTTCCGGTTCGGTGACCTTATGACGTCAGCTTAATTTTTTGTAATTGGTCATCGGGCTCCTGTGGGAGTCTCATTAGCGGGAAATTCAATCTAAAAATAACCTTACTTGTGAAAACGCCGTTCACGAAAATAGATAAGTTGCACGCTCCGGGTGATGGGCTCCTGCACGTAGCCGACGCAAAGCGCGGGAAAATGTGCACGCGCAAGGAACAATTGGTTTTGGTTTCACTTCTGATTGGTTGAAAATGTGGCGCGAGAACTTTGAACCAATCACTGAGTAAAGTAATGCAAAACCAAAGCAATTCGCTAATTGCTTTCGACACTCAATTGAAAACCGCTCTATTCCCCTCACTGTTACAGTATTTTGGATTCGTCAGTGCTATACGAGATACTTGTTAGGGTTAGGGATTAATACTCTAAATTCCCACATGTATAGTGACTCGCTTTAGTTAATGACTGGTAGTTTTTGTGTCCAGTTTGCAGCTGTGTTAGATTCGTTAACGTCAGCCGTAGTTTTGTGGCGATTTTGCGGAGCAGATGACAAAGAATCAAATTCAGCTGCATCGAAGGAGAGAAGGCTAGTCATAACATAATTAAAGATAATTGTTTTCAAAAGTTTAATCACAAACAATAAGGCAGGAGGTAACGCATAAACTGTATGGAAGGACTGGTGTTTAGGGCAGGAATTTATGCCTCTTCCGCGAGAAAATCGCGCTCTCCACGAGTGGCCCAATCATTTCTCATCACGGGATAACTTATGGAACCAAAGGTCAAGCTTTTCCGGTTCCTGTTCCCTTGGACAAACATGCAGTATAAAGTTCCTAAATGGAAATGAAAATGCCAATGCCAATGCCAATACCAATGCCAATGCCAATGCCAATGCCAATGCCAATGCCAATGCCAATGCCAATGCCAATGCCAATGCCAATACCAATTCCCTATTTTCGAATTCCCCATAATACACTTTGTTTGCCCCACAAATTTTGCATAAACCATTGTTTTTAAATGCTCTTGGGAATATGCAGTGTCCCCAAGAGCATTTGAAAACAATAGTTTATGCAAAATTTGGGGGGCAAACAAAGTGTATTATGGGGAATTCGAAAATAGAGAATTGTTGGTTTTCACTCACATGATCAACAGCCATGTTTTTCAACGAAAATAAAAGAAAACGTTTGCATAATAATAGAGTTGAATTCCCGGAGGATTTGGTCGGGGCTCCAACATGGCCACCGTTTCTTTGTTTAGGGGCTCCAACATGGTGGCCGTGACGTCATGTGAAAACCGAGAATAGAGCGGTTTTCAATTGAGTGTCGAAAGGAATTAGATAATTACTTTGGTTTATGATTACTGCACTCAGTGATTGGTTCAAAGTTCTCGCGCCATTTTGTCAACAAATCAGAAGTGAAACCAAAACCAATCGTGGCACGCGCGTGCACATTTTCCCGCGCTTTGTGTCGGCTATGTGTAATTACTTCGAGTTTTGATTGGTTTACTGGATTGTCTCCGTCCTTTTTGATTGGCCAAATTGATTACTTTGGTTTTGGTTTTACGACACTCGATTGAAACTCGCTCTACCAATACCGATACCAATATAAATGCTATTAGAGCGAGTTTCAATCGAGTGTCGTAAAACCAAAACGAAAGTAATTACTTTGGCCAATCAACTTCTGATTGGTTGAAAAAAGGGTGCGAGATTTTTGAACCAATCACTGAGTGAAGTAATGCAAAACCAAAGCAATTCGCTAATTACTTTCGACACTCAAATTAAAACCGCCCTAACACAACCAGGAACTGACAAATCATGCGTTTAAAAGCGCTGGAAAATACATTTATTTGCAGATACTGAAAAAGGAAAACAAGTTTAGTGGGGTACAAGAAAAAAAAAATGTCGTTTATTTCTTGTCATCGCTTTACCACCGCTAAATGGTGTTTAACTATGATAATCAGACTTCTTTGTTTGTTATTAGAGCATGTATTGCCATTGCGGTGTGCTTTATCCTATCGGCAGTTGCGATCGCTTGTAGAGCTGTTTACGCGTTGGTAGAGGACAATATACCAGGCCGGGTAAGTAAACATTTGAGGTACGTCTTATCAGTTAAGATGACAAACTGCAATCAATCCAAAAATTGACTTGTTCTCTGAAAGCGTTGTGACTCAAATAGACAATAAATTTGCGTTCATGGTTCTGGCCTCCTTATCTTGGGTATAATATTACCAATACGACCGGCTGGTCTATAATATCTTTATTGCCAAGCCATTTACACTCTTGTCTCTTTCAGGAGGAATTGATGAAAATGCTTTCAATTGCGAGCCTCTTGTTCCTCGTTTTCCTTGTTGGCTCTAAGTTCTTGATTGCATCTAAAGTACGCAGCAGAGCTATGAAGACCGACGGTACAATAAGTTATATCTTTTATACTTCACTACTGTTGTAGTGGATCTAATTGCTTCCAAAAACTGAATTTTAGAGGGTCTTTTAGCAGTGCTGTTCCATTGCTATGGTAACATTAGGGGACTAGCAGACGCCCTTAAAAAATGACAATAGCATTAGTCAAGTATCAAAACGTTTCCCTTCTGAAAGTATGGACAGTGTTGTAATCCTTTTCCATTGGAAACACACTGTTACCTGTGGAAGACCCTTTCGAGCCGCCTTTAACGCGAGGCAGGTGATAGGACGGAGAAATTCCAATGAAATCCTATTTAAAGAGACGATTACTTTTAAACAAGTTCCAGCCGGGCAGTTATAAAACCGCGTTCCAAGCCGTTTTCATTTGTGCAGTCCGTATACAAAGGCTTTTCACACGCTTTTCATTAGTCACGTTTGATAAGAGGAATAGGAATTGACATACGACTGTTAAATAATTTTTAGCGCTAAGTTATACCTAGTTAATTAATCGTTTTAACATTTATACCTTGTAATTCTTACACGGCATGTCCAAAAACCACCTTGCTGAGCCATTTACCGTGTTTTAAATAGAGTTAATTGATTGATTGATTATCGGGTGAGCAATAGAAAAGGAGGAAATAACTTATCTACTTACACTTATAATTGTTAAAAACCGCGGTCTAAGTATTACACTGAACCTCCAAACAGGCTTACTGGACTATTTGGTAGGAATTGAATAACTTCGTGCAACCACGGGAACGCTAACGTTGAAATCGCTTTCGTCGATGGTCATTGATCTCAAATGAAGTCTCCAGGTTTTGTAATAAAAACTTCACTTCCACAAGCTTTGCTACTTATAGTTCAGCAGCACTTTCTGCAAAAATATACGTTCAATAATTTAGTTTTTTTCCACTTTCTTCAGCGATTAACTCTCTGGCAGGAGCTGTTATGACGCTTGGAATGATTGCCAGTGATGACGTTTGCGAAAAAAACCGTAAAATCTGCTTCCTGGATTCAGCTACTGCTATTCTCATTGCGGTTGCTTTGATGAGTTACGGAATCATGTAAGTGACATAGGGAATTTCATGAAATAATCGCCCGAATTATCAAACCAAGGCCGAGTTCAATGTCCTATCTGGCTTATGGCATAGTAAGTTGTCTTTTCAGTAAAGCGCCGAAAATAATAAAATGACCCTCCCCTGGAACTCATCCTAAAATTCTCTGACACCTTCTCCCCCCCCCCCCCCCTCAGATTTGGTATACAGTTGCAGAGGAAAAATGGTACGTTCAGTACTTTTAATAAAGCACACCTAACATGCAAGTGATATCTCTGTTGGAGAAACAGGACCGCTGGAAACCAAGATACACGCACTGCGTTCAAAACTATCAATAGCTTGTTTTGTTCAGATGGCAGAAAATATTTTGTATGGCATGATTTTCATACTGTACCTGGTTTGTATTCGTGTTATAACATAACATTAAAGCATCCCTTTATGATTTCTTGTGACCCTCCCTCTTTTAATTTGCTGTCTATTTTTTCATGGCCCTCCCTTTTGAAGGGCAAAAAAAATTGTGACCCTCCCCGGTTTGCAACCCCTCCTCCACCCCTCCCCCCCCCCTTCCTGCTAATTTCTGACAAGTCCCCACCCAAAAATAAGCCAAGGGAGCAACCTCGTTCCCAGGGTTCTCTCCTACTCGTCTACCGGAGACGAGTAGGGGAGAACCTTGGGAACGAGGTTGGCCAAGAGAGTAGCCCAGTCTCCTATTTCAGCGTAACCATCATCATCGAATGCAGGCCTCCATATATTCACTTTGGTTATTTCTTTAGGTTGTTGCGGCGCAGTGCATCCTTGTTAAATGCAATGCATTCGAGAATTCGTCGTAGCTTACATACTTTTCCTTAAAGCTTTTCTTTAATCCAGAATATGTTGCTGCTCGCTTGCAACACTGACTCCGGAGCAACTAGATTCTTCAATCTTTCGAAACCTTTCCGGTCTCTAACTGATTGGCTAAGCCTAGGCGTCGCGCGGACACCAAGACAAGAGAAAGCAGACGTGGCCGCTGGATAAGCATTGTCTTTTTTGTGCTTCCCATGCATAAGTCTAACTGAGTAACTGCACTAATTAAAATTACTTTTTTCTTTTAGGACATTAGTGGAGATGATGGCAAAAGTGGATAAGAATCAACCTCTTGATTGAACAGTGTTTTCCACACATTTCACATTTCCTGGTACACAGTAACCTTCCAGATATCATAATTTGACTTTATTTCCCGTGATACTTTATCCAAAGCGGCCCTCACACGACAAACTAATTAAACTGGCAAACTCAAGTTGGCGAGTGTGAAAGAGACAACAACAGTTGTCAAACATGCTGGCAAACTGTTGGCGAGAAATAGTATTTCTCTCTATTCTCCCCAAATTTTTCACCTACTTTTTCGTGTTAGTAAACTCGTATTTGACGTGCGAACGATTGGCAAACGTGAATTGTTGACCTTAAACCAACACGAGTGTGCCATCTTTAGTTTATCGTTTGAAGGCCACTTAACGCACACCGAGGACGATTACTCGAATTTGAAAACATGTAAATAGTTATTTTTCCTGCTGTTCCATCTTGTACTTCGAGAAAGGTAGAATGAAAAAAGGAATTTTTAATATATTCGTTAAAAAAACTCGTGTTGTTCTCAAAGTTATTTAAACCTATAGAAAATTCGTTTGGACTTTGCAATGGATAAGATTTTTAGAGAGGACAAGTTGTATGCAGTTAATGAATTAATGGGGTTTTATCGCAATCTTCCGTCTTGTTTATCTTGTTCCATACAAGCGAACTATCCGGCAACTTTGAGTACGAACGGTCTTAAACTACCACTACCACTACCACTACCACTACCACTACCACTACCACTACCACTACCACTACCACTACCACTACCACTACCACTACCACTACCACTACCACTACCACTACCACTACCACTACCACTACCACTACCACTACCACTACCACTACTACTACTACTACTACTACTACTACTACTACTACTACTACTACTACTACTACTACTACTACTACTACTACTACTACCACCTAAGAAAGGAGACTAATTAGTATGAAAGGGTTAAATTAAGATGTTTGGAATTTAAAGACGGTTGCTGCTGCTTCTTTGGATCTCTTTTCGATGGCGCTACGTAGAGAGAGAGATAAATAATAAGCGCTCTAGTGCTTGGGTTCATGCTTGCGTCGGTAGTAAAAACCAGGCTTAACCGGATGCGGTCTGTGACTGGCGAACAGAACAACACAACAAAAACAATGCATGATAACAAAAGAAGCACAAGGTCACAGGGACCAATGGAAGTAGCAGTCCGGAATAGCTACACGATTACTTCAAACAACCAGGCCTGGGTTGCTCGAAGCACTGTTAGCGCTAACTACCATGGAAACCTATAGGGTTTTGATACCTCTTAACCAACGGTCAGCGCTAACCAGGCCTCCAGCAAACGGCCCTAGACTGGGAATTACTTCAAGAAGCTATACGCGAATTCAATCAACTCAAATGACTCTGATCAAAGGTTCTTTATTATCAAATACATTTCATTTTACAACCATACCGTGTTGAACTACTGAAGCCTGTACATACGACAATTTTCAAACAGGAATTCAATTTCTCTAATAAACACCATTCACATAATCAAAGGAATAAATTTCATCTTCAATTCGTAATCCCTCCAGAGTACTTTTTTCTGGCCAGACAATAATTTCTTTAGTTTTCAAAAACGTTACATTCGCTGATAGTAGCTCCGTTTGTATTCCAAAAAAAATCACATATGCCTCGAAAATAATCCACGAAAGGCAACTGAGGAGAAAATGGATTCTTTTTATATATGGACAAAAGGTAGCTGTATACAAAAAGGCTTAGAATTAAAAAAATTACCGTGAAAGTAGGACCATTGGACAATAAACCTTACCTTGTCACGCGATGAATTTGTGAGACGAATTAAGTCACGCAATACCGCTTCTCCCGGAGAACTGCGTCACGCGTGCTGTTTTGACATTACAAATGTAAGTTCTCCCCGCGAAATCTCAAAAAATATGTATCCAGTGGATAGCTTCTCTCGAGTAACGTAGTGAACTTAGTGATTACAAGCTTTTCATCTTTTTCTGCGTCATTCGCGCTTTATCTTAATCAAGAGTGAATTAGATAACACTGTTCCTATAGCCTAGGTGGGCTCCCCAGGACAGTCACAAATGAGTCTATTTTAGAATACCCGTTGCCGTAAAAATTAGTTGTCATGTCCCTGACAAAACATGGCAGAAGCAGTCACGCATGACATGGCTTCTCCTGATTGGTTTAAGTGGCGGCCGTTCGTTTTCGCGCGTAAAGTGTTTCCAAAATAAGTCCATTTGTCACTGCGCTGGCAAAAGACCGTAAATTGATAGAGGAACAGTCCTACCTAATTCACTCTTGTCTATATATTGTGTTCCCAAGAAAAATTTCACTTGGTCACAATGCCGCGTGATTTGACGACTATCTACGTAATTAATGCAAAAGACGAAAATAATTCGAGCCAAATACTACCAATACAATGAACGATAGCCCATTAACAAACATTGCTAAAATTCTGTATTGATACGATTATTGGCGGAGAAATATTGCACAAGTTTTTCGCCAATCAGAAACAAGAGGGATTTAAAGCGAGGACAACTGAAACGCCAACGTCAAAGAAAACGTCACTATGGCAAGTATTTCGCGATTTCTCTGTCTTGGTCTCCTTGTAAAATACGGGCGAACTATCCCGCAACTGAATGGGTACGAACGGTTGTAAGGCAAAAATAGAACATGAATGGTTCATTGTTATATGCTCACGTTGTCGTCAAAACCTTCAGTTTGGGGATCTCACATTGTTGTTCTGTGGAGTACGTCAAATGCACGGAAATTCGTGCTGCACGAGTATTTTTCGTTTTTAACGAATCATATTCTTGCTTTGTGGCGTTGTCGTTGCCTTAGCCGTCGTCTTTGCTTTAACTCCCCAATACTGAAAAATCATGAATAATCGCTTTGCAATAACCACGAGGATTAGGGCCGTGGGTCCTGATTCGGTTCCTATCATTTGCTGCGTCGATTTTACGCGGCCAACGCAGTTATTTGGTTTGCGTCTATTGAAAATGGCTCAACGGCTTTATCCCAGCTAAAGCCGGGCTTGACCATAGCCAACAACATCACTTAACTTACGTTATAATATCCCTTCTTCTTCATGAATCCCATTTTTTCAAACTTTCCTTCTTTCTTATTTCCTTTCTGTTCTTTCTCTCGTTGTTTCCTTGCCTTCAGTTCACGCTCCGTCTCTGCTTTCATTTCCTTTACTTTTTTCTTTATCAAAGCCCGATGGTTTGGATTTACACCCATGGCCTAGTCAACGAAAAAAAAAAAAAACAATCACTATCAACTGCTAATTGCTACATACACAAACAAAACACCGTTCGAAGAAAAAGTGACTTCACAATACTTAGCTCTTATTAAGCGAGCAGGATGTCTGTATGGAAGAATCTTGACTAAGGTACAGACTGAACGCAGTGAGGTCTGTACACACGAGTTCCACAAATCCTCGCATTTACCTGGACAATTTAAAGTGCCCCTGTCACCAAAAAATCAATTAATATTTTTCTTCGGATTTCAAAACTATGTTAACAAAACACTAAGTGACCCACGTTTTAAGCCTTGATTTCAAAAAGACACCTCTTTATTTTAACTGGAATTTTCCTATTTAATGGTCCGCCATTACTAACATTATGTTCTTGAGAGAGCTGGATCGAGGAGAAAATGACGTCAAAGGCTCACTAGTTTAAGAATGCAATACGTGTGTACGCCGCAGAATTAATATGCAGCACGGGGGTTTTGGGCTTTCAGACTTTTAAACTCACGCTTTGCATATAAAATAAGCTGCGTTCACACGCTGAAATTTTAAGCTAGTGAGCCTCTGACGTCACTTTTCCCTGGATCCAACCGTCTGAGGTCCAGTCGGTCAGTTTTGAACGTGAGTAATGGCGGACCGTGAAATCCAAAACTTACACTCAAAGTAAACGGCCTTTGGATAAAAATCAAAGCTCAAAATTTTGCCAGTCAGGTGTTAAGCAAACACACTTTCAAAATCTGAAGGAAAAAAGGAAGTGGTTTTTTTGATCACAGGGGCACTTTAATTTGAAGTCAACTTAACAAATACATTCCACGTTGCCGCGCGTCTGTTCAGTAATGGATCGCAAATGACGTCAAAATGTGGTATGAACAAAAAAGTGGCTGACGCTCTTATCACATTTTAACGCTTTCTGTGATCTATTACTGAGCAACATCGAATCTGCTTGTATCATATTATAAATAATTGAAAAGATTTTTATGACGAAGTCAGCTATGCGTCTGTCCTCTAACAGATCATAGCTGAGAACCGATCAAATTGCGCGTATCATTGAGCCTATTATACAACGGTAAATAGCAAGATCCCTCGTATATTAATGAAACAAATGTAAACAATGATTATAGCGATGATTCCCTGACTACACGGCATTACCTTGAGCTTGGAGCCATCTAAGTTCAACAACTGCTTGCCATCGATGCTCTTGTTACTGAACTCCTCGGCGTATTCTTCGAGGTCATTTGCAACCAGCCACATGTAGACCTGGGGGTTGAAAGACAAGAACCAACAACGTTCAACCGATAAAGCAATAAAGGTCCTATCTGCCCTTGTTCCCGCTTCACATCGTACAACAGGATCACTGAAAGTCAATCACTGACCAACCACTAGATCTGTTTTTAAAGGCCAATTTGGCTCTCATTGAATCATGCCATTATTAGAGACAGCCTAACCCGGGGGACTTCACGACCTACGACGGCGAGAAACGTCGCCTCCAAATATATCTTTGCACTAACGGTATCGTAAATCTTTCGGGGTTAACGTCGTACAATGTGAGCGAAGTTAAGTATCTTAAAAATAAATTGGGTACGAGCGGTTTTCAGGTAAAAAACACAGAATGAAAACTTCACATTTGCATGCTAACGTTGTCATCAAAACCTCAAATTTGGTGATTTCACATCGTTGTTACACAAAGTACCGCACAAATGAATGCTTAAATCCGTGACGCATATGCAGCACGATTACTTGAATGTCGAGAATGTCGTCTAAAAATTTTATTTCCTGTTATTGGAATAATTTCGTCGTTCGGAATGGAATGTGTATATCAACATTGCAGGAATAAAATTGGCATGAACGGTGTGGTTGTTTAGGAAAAAGAATTTAGAATGTTTCGTCAGGTTCTCAATTTAGTCAATAGGGAGCTTAAGCAACGAGAACGGCGACGGCAACGAGAACGTCATCTCAAAATATAAATTTGCGTTATTTTAATCGCTTCGTGACTATTTCAACGTTTTTAATATGACAAGGGTGTGGTAATTCCTCAAAGATGACACCAGTCGGAACGGCACTCCATTTTAGGAGAGAAAATGAAAATTTATCCTCAAGTGCTGCCGTTCTTCATAAAACCAAAAACTTGGCTATTTCACGTTGTTGTTTTGCTGACGACGGCAACGAAATGGACAAAAGTGAAAAACGCACGTGCAGGGCGTGCAAAGCTATTGTTTTTACCCACTAAATATGCAAATTCGTGACGTTCTCGTTGCCGTCGCCGTTGTCGTTGCTTAAGCTCCCTATTTCACGTCGTTGTCAGGACGAGGACTGCAAAGAAATGTACCAAAATGCAAAACGCACGTGCAGGGCGTGCAGAGCTCTTGTTTTTGCTCATAAAACCCAATGCTTTGCAGCGTATCCGTATCCGTCGTCGTTCTTGCGTAAGCTCCCTATAAACTCCCAAACAAGTACCGACAGCCGACGAAAAGCGTCGGCTGCCTCACTCCGGAAAGTAGGCTACTTTTTTCCCTAAATTGAAAGCGAATTAAACACAGGTTCTTTCAAACCTAACATTACAACTCAGTTGGACACTGACAACATGAAGTCGTCTAAACATGATCATCAATTTTGCTTTTGAAATGTGGCGTATTGGAGCATTCTTTTAAAACTGGCGTGTCCACTGACACCCACAGAGCGAACGTTAGGCCCCCCTCGTCGGTTACTCGGTTACAGTCGGTTACTCTACGCAAACGAGCTGCCAACTTCAACTGTGTTTCTGTGTGGCTATGACCTCACCTGGTCAGTGTCCCAGTCAGACACTAGTTGTGCGACTCCAGACGATGGGGTGTCAGGACTACCCACTGAGGACTGTCCATCAACATGTGAAGACATGCCTGCACAAGAACATGAACGGACGATGGCAGTGACTTTCTGCACGAGACGTTTTTGAGCCATGAACGGCAACCGGAAGTGAGCTGTTTTCCATTTAAACTCGTCTCGATACTAATCGGAAACCGGAAGTGAACATTTCGCATGCCAAGGCAGTGAACCCTCCCAGAGTTTCAAACTAATCGTCTCTACTAGTTAAGATACCTAAAAAAGTGATAGTCCGAAGACAAGTTAAAAATGAAAACATCTTGCTTCCGGTTGCCTTCCGTCGCTCAAAATTGTCTGGAGATTAATCTCATTAACTTTATTTCTGTTACGTCGATCTTAACCGGCATGTGGAGATCCATGTACGGGCAAAAACAGGGGATTATCGCCACAGATTGACTGTTTTTTTGGCAGGGATGAGCTCAGATCTTAACTTACAACATTTCCTCAAACATGTACCATTCCTTACAACTCGTAAAATGGGAAGTAAAACGAGTTTTTGGCAGGATAAGCAATCCATATTAAGATTCAATACATTGTGTCCAAATTTGAAAATAATGGCTTAAGTTCTGGAAGTTCGATCTACCTCGATTCTCAGATCTACACGACAAAAAGCGTTTCAAAGCCACAGTATGATTCCCGGGTTTGATCTCCATGGATAAGACGACGCTTTCTAGTCTTCGGAATAAGCCTGACCCTTTACTAAAGCGGTTTTAAGCTGAGTGTCACGAAAGTACCTTTTGCAATCGCTGTAGTTTCAAGCGATTGTGAAAATATGATGACCATCTGGCACTTGGAAAGAAATCCGAGTCCATAACGTGACTTTGCGATACAGTAATACGTACTTATTGACTGAGTGTGGGGGGGACGGACGGAAAAATACTTGGCACGAGATCATGTATTGATTTTCGTGATAGCTATAGATGCTCCAACAACTAAGCTACTGGAGACACTCTGGCGAGAAAGGGTAATATGAACCAATGAATCATATGTTGAACTGCGGATATGAAATCAAGTAACGCTACGATCGTCGCAGTTATGAACGCAATTTTAGCAATTGCGTAGAGAAGCCTGAAACATTCAGGACTTCAACGGGGTTTGACACCGTGACCTCGCGATACCGGTGCGACGCTCTAACCAACTGAGCTATGAAGCCATTGACGTTAGGCTATGAGCAAATCCACTGTATCTTTGACAAATGCTTTAGGTTCACATTTAATACATCACGCGATGAATGACTAAATAATCTATCGGAAAAGGACGATACATCAGCAGCGCGCTTACTTGGAGAGCTACGGTTCGAATTTGCTAGTCCACAAGCGGCTAGGTAATCAGGAGGGACATCAATGGCTGCTTCATTATACGGCTCCATCACTGGAACATTCTTAACCTGCAATAGCGGCATGGCGGGAGGGAGGAATGGGGATGAGCCACGCGAAGAGGCCTGGGACGAGGCAAGGTCTGAGTCGATCTGAAAAAGCAAATTGACTGTCACAAAGACATTTTTCATGAACACTTGAATCCCCACGATCAAAACGTTCATTCTCCTAAATAGTATTATGGAAATTTCATTGAAATTGTGAGGATAATTTGCATGTACGTATCGGTCATTCCTGGGAGTCAAATGGTTAAGAGCAAACTTGTCATTTGGTGAACGGTCGATACAATCACATATTTCGTTTTCGAGTCCATCACAGATTCTATTTTGCAATAGGCCGTTTCCGAGTTCATGTCTGCCTCCTCTTCAAAGCGAGTCTAAGTGCGAAGTTTTTCTTATGAAAATTAGTTTTCATTCATACGTAAAGTAGAACTAATTACCATCACAAAAACTTCGCACTTAGACTCGCTTTGAAGAGGAGGTAGACATGAACTCGGAAATGGCCTATTGATCAATGTCGTTAAGGAGTCACGTGAGATATGCGCGCGAAGCCAGAGCGTTCACATGATGAGTCCTCAACAGATTATGCTCAAAGCATTCGTTAGCGTAGGCAAAACACTATCAAGTTGATAAATCTTTGCTTATGTTCCAAATAACTGTTGATCAGATATACTGAGAAACACTCGGTATATTTCCGTACTTTTTAAGGTACATTTTTAAATACCGTGGAGCGAAATCTTGAAGAAATTAACAAGACATCAGGGAAAACCTGGACCTATTATAGATCTAGATGGAAGATATATAGACAGCTGGCTGATCCTGACGGCATATCGAAAAAAAACAGACAAAATTTGGTACCAAAGGTAATTAAAAAGTTGAGTATGTTTCAGCGGTGATAGGGCACAAGAACCCATTACCCAAGAGGGAGAATCTGGTATCAGGTTTGTCCCTATCAGCGTATATTAAAAAGTGTCTCTTTTTTGAAACAAGTTTTGCAGGAAAATAAACAATAGACCAAATCGACCAACTCAATATTGTATCCAATTAAAACCTCCTAGGGTTAAGATTCTTTGTGTATTGTACTTGCATTATAATGTATGGAGCGTTTTCACTCACGTGACCAGCAGTCATATTGGATTACTGAAACAAAAGAAAGTATTTGCATAGAAATAGAGTTCAATACCTGGAGGATTAGATTGTTACACCATCATGGCCGCCATTCCTTTGTTTTGATGAACACCAAAATGCCCGCCGTGACTTCATGTGAAAACGCTCTATAATTGACAATTTAATGATATTGAAGTACCTGGAACAAAACGTTTTATTTCCCAAAGGGTTTGAATTGGGTACAAAATTGAGTTAGCCGATTTGGTCTATTGTTTATTTTGTGACGCTGATGGGGACTTGGGCAATAAACCATTTTACACTGAGTTGTGTGCTTAGTTACCTGGCCTTTAAATGAGAGTGAGGCTGGAGTTGACCGCGCTATGATACAGACCTTCCTCCTTTTCTTATGTTAATGTTGTCCTCATGCTGATTAGTTGAAATTTACATAAGAAAAGCACTGAGGTTTCTATCAAAACAAGATCAACTCTAGCCTCACTTTCATTCAAAGGCCAGGTAACTAAGCACACAACTGTAAAATGATCTACTGGGCCATTTTGGAAAACCGGGTTAAATGCTTGGGGAACAGAAGTATTTTTCAGAAAATTAACAGTAGACCCTCCAGCCCTTACCCTTCTTGTGGCTTCTTCGATTTCATCCAGTGAATTCGTAGACCCTGAAAGGCAATCTTCCTGTTCTTCTTCCACAAGTTTACGCCCTTCTCGCTCCTCAAGCTCAAGCGTTGTTGTCGGCATTGACGATACCTTGATATCGGCTTTGGAAAGCTGCTTTTCTAAGAGATTCTCTACCACAACGTTGCGTGTTTCCTCTTTATGGGACAACGGGAAGCTTGCGCGAATCTCCTGGGGGGATGAGTCGCCGCTCTTCAAGGGTGTCCCATCAAAGAGGTTTGTGCCCGTGGAACGAAGCTTAAAGCCACCGACCGGGAATTTTGGAAGAAATAGCCCTGGCCTTTGTGCTGGACCTCTACTGATATCCTCACTTTCTCGCTCAGTGCTTTTTGAGCTTATCTCCTCCTCTTCGTCTTCTTCGGATGCTTCGTGACCTCCAATCATCTGCAAATTTCAGTTGACGGAAAATGAACTGCTGATCCGAAAAAAAAAACTATTCAGCTAAAAGTGATTACTTAGTAAAAATTAATTAATTTAATATTAGAAAAGGATCGCGTTAACGCAGAAATCGTGCATTTTTACGCAAAAAATATCCATAAATGATGCTTTTTCAATATTTTAATGCGTTCCGGGGCGCTGGACGCTTGCTTAAAGAACTGAACTGATATGTCATTCAGTCACGTGACAGCAACGTGAAAACAAATGTTGTCACGACATTTGTTCATGATGTGACAACAAATGGTCAAAAATGACGGGTAGTTCGTAACCCTCGCCTGGACAGTGCACAAAATTATCTTACTTCATTTTCATCATCCAAGGACTTTGCCCAGCTGGCACGTGTTGGCTTGTGTCTTTTCTGCTGTGCTTCTGCAAGGCGCTTCTTCTGTCTCAGATAATCATTACCAAGTGTCTCAGTAACTGGAATACTGTCAAGGTCTAAATCAATTCTCTTATCATCTTCTTTTGCTGCTGATGTAAGAAAGAAAAACACAGTATTGACCAAAAACCTTCAAAAGTTGCCCAGTCAACTGGGATGACCATTCTGCAATGGAATTATTCATTTTCACGTCGAACTCGTTCTCGTCCTCGTCCTAGAATCTACAGAACCTACCTGAAACTTGATCACCTTGTGTGTCCCAGCTAAGCTGGAAGTCTGCCAATGCTTGCTCCATTTCAGCTGCAAATCCATTCTCAAGAACTTCTTCTTGGACCTCTGTTTTGTTGTTATGAACTTCTGGCTTGTCGACTATTACAAATGGTGACATTTCTTTCTTGTTTAGTTTAATGTCTTTCGCTGACGCAGCTTGCTGAAGAGAGGCAACCTGCCATTCAAGCTCCTTGACCTTCATGATAACAATAATCATTACAATTATTGTTGTAATTATTACTGGAATTATTATAATAATTATAAAATTAAATAATTATGATTATTATTCTTATTATTAAGGCTTTGTAGCAGAACGAAGTAGGAAATTGCTTTGATGAACCACACGATGTTTTTGAAGTTAATTTTTTAATGAAGACAATGCGTGTTTCGGATGAGACACATCCATCGTCAGTTGCACGATGAGAAATAAAATGAAAATATGCAATAAATAGTATAACAAAGTGAGATATTAACTAGAATAATTCAGGATAAAGGCGTGAACCAAAAAAGGAGTAAAACTACATAAGAAGGAGATTAATTAGTATAAAAGGGATAAATGACGATGTTTGACCTAGGAATTTAAAGACGGCTGCTCCCTAACCGGGCTAAGGATGTGCATGGCTTCCTTGATTTTCAATTGGAAGCTTGCGGAAACAGATTCGAGAATTTTGAAACAATCCTCTGAACAAAGGGAGCGACAATCATTAGTGATGTCAATGGAAAAAAGAAACAGCCTGTGAGCAATAAATCAAAGGCAGAATAAGCTCTCTGTATTTTGGATTGAGTGGAACAAGTTTATGTTGCAAAGCGGTTTGTAATGAATACAGCTGTAACTCTTCTAAGACACTTGGTTAACTGGTTCAAATAACTATGAGCTAAAAAAATGTATCAAATAAAGGGCCAAGTCATGTGGAACAAAGACAAAATAATATGTTTTTCCTAAATGGAGATTTATTTTGCAAAGGAAACATACAACTAATTATTTGAGGTAAGATGCACTAAAAACATAAAGTTCCTGTCATTAACACTTATCACTGCTTTTGCAAAAATAACTAAAAAAGCAAAAATCTACCTTGTCCTGTAATAATCTCATTTCCACAGCAGATCTTTCAGAGACTTCGGCATGTGCTTGCTCTCTATAGACAAAAAAATGAAACTATTTTACCAACAGTTAAGGCATGATTTCGTCCCACAAAGTTGCAAAAAGGTACATTTACATGCAGCGAATGGTGTTTCATGTATCTTTTTGTTCAGTGCAAAAGCTGGCAAATTTTGAGAAAACCTTGTCACTTCATTGGTTTTTGAAGAACGAGCTATTTTTACTGTAACTTACCAGACAGAGATGAAGTGTGAAAAGCGAGATGTTTTGGCAATTTACGGTGTAGGCACTTCAAAAATGCATTTATTAATGGAGGGGAATTAGGAGCCCAATTTGCACATTTAGTTTTTTTAAAAAATATTAATCCCCTCATTCACCTTTAATTGTTATCATTACATGTATAATTTATTATGACAATTCAACGGTTAATTCGCAGTAATCGAAGTTCAAGTCAAGTCTCAATCTGAGACCTCAGACTTCCAACACTTTTCTCATAGGATATGCAACTTTCCAAGGAGAGCAGACTTTGTTTCAATCGTTGTTTTCCTGTCTGGGATTTCCAATTTCTTCAAGTAGCCCTTCACTTTCTGTGGCATGACCATCCAAAACCCCACCTACCACTGGCACAACTTTTAAATGCACTTTTGATTTCCATAGTCCCTCAATTTCTTTTGCCACATCTTCACACGTCTCGCATTTCTCTATTTCTTTCTTTATCACGTTATAGTCTCTGGGGACTGCTATATAATTATGTCCACAATGATTGTCTCTCTCTTATTCAGAATTACATTAATGGGCCTCTGGTTCTGATGGATTTTTCAATAAGTTTGGATGCAAAAATCCCACAACAGATTAATAATTATTAATTAATAATTATAATAAATATTATTATTATTATTAGTAGTAGTAGTACACTGTATATTATTATTTGCAATAAATTATTATCACCATCATTATTACTGTAGTTTATTACAAAACCTTGAAGCGTGTAACTTGCAACTCTTTTCCTTGGAACAAAGCTGGGGATTTTAGGACACCAAATTTATGTCTAAATACAAAAATAAGATCGAGGCTGCAAAAAAAACCTCATCTCTGAACCAGAGTTAAATGCTTCAAGGTCACAAGCTTCTGTTTATTATAATAATTACAGTAATGTTGGAAATAATTAAATTAAATGCAATATGAATTCTGCATGTGCAAATACAGAAACGTAATGTGTTGTACTGTACAAAAACAAACAAACAAACAAAAAAACATGCTGACCTTTCCTCCAACTCCTTGACTTTGTTCTTTGCCATATGATACTTTTTGTCAAGGATCAAGTACAATCCTTTACTTTCCTCCAACTGTCGCACCATATCATCATTCTCTGCTTCTGATACTGCCAGGTCAGACTCTAGTGTGTGGACCTTTTCTGCGAGTGCTTCTAATTTCTTCTTTGCTTCTTTCAAGCCAGTCTCATCAGAGGTTTCCTGGAATTAAAAAAAAAAAAAGGCTTCAATGCAGTCAAATGACATTTGCAAGGGTAATCAAATGCTGACGTGTGAAATTATTAGGGAATAATTTCACGTGCGTTTTGTCCAAAATCAAATAATTTCCCGATCTTTTAGGCGAGGGAAATTATTTGATTTTGAACAAAACTCAAGTGAAATTATTCCCTGTACCATTGTGTTCTTATTGGGTTTTACATGTAGCATATGAATGAAACAAAATTAATGTACATGTATATATTTGACGAGCGGGTTATAGACGAATAGGAGAAATGATCCTCACACTTTCAAACGCATGGTTCATTTGTTCCCATGAAGAATTCGATGAATGAAATGAATGTATATGTATTTGAAATGAAGGTTATAGAATGAGAATTTCAGCAATTAAAAGAGGCCACAGTTACTGAAAATGTCCAGCGAAGTGCAAGTACATGTATCACTTCTCTCATTCAGGGTTTTGTCATTTGGTCAGTTGGTTGTGCATTGGGCTGTCATGAATGGAGGAGGTTGAGAGTTCAACTCCGGCCGGACCAACAATCAGGGTCTTAATATATAAACTGAGGAAAAAGTGCTGCCTTTGTAATTACACCCGCAAATGGTTAGACTTTCAAGTCTTCTCGAATAAGGACTGTAAACCGGAGGTCCCATGCCTTAGCCCTTGTTGGAAATCAAAAAATAGTAAGGGATGTTAAAGAACCCACTCACTTCTCGAAAAGAGTAGGGGACGTTGTACTGGGTGTTGTGGTCTGACCCAATCTGGTCAGGGGCATCTTTCACTTCGTAAATAAATAATACTGTAAACTGCGTAATAAGCAGTCTGGCCAAAGTCCCCCACAAAAAGCATCGTAAAAATTAGTCCTGAAAAACCCCAAGGGGGAGACTGAAAGAGACTAATAGCTTCACTTCCTTTACAGTATGTAACAGGCTGCCTTCAGGCCCCCCCTCCCTCCCTCTCTACACTGATTAATACATGTACTGGTATGTTCCTCTGTGCATGGCTAATGGTTGGGTTGCCACAGGAATGGTCTTGATGTAGGAGTTGGCTGTATTAGAAGATCCTGGATGTACCTGGCATGCAACCTATGCTTAGCAAAGTAGTTGACCTGATGCTTACTGGAGTCTTTACACTTGGTACACGTACTAATACATGTATTTTTCTCTCTATAATTCTTGCAAAATTTTGTTTGACTTACTAATCTCTAACTGATGGATATGAAATCAAGTGAAGCTATGACCCTCACAGTTAGGAATGCAATTTTAGCAATTTTGTAGAGAAGCCTGAAAAATTCACGACTTCAACAGGGTTTGAACCTGTGACCTCGCGATACTGGTGCAACGCCTCAACCAACTGAGCTACATGTATGAAGCCACTGACGTTGGGAGCTGGTCATTTGTTGGTTCTAATGTTCCCGTGATAAATGAATCAACAATCAAATGATATAATTATGAAATGAATCATATATTGAACAGTAATCTCTAAATAACTTACAGATCTTGTGACAGCAGGTGCTTGATTTTGAACCATTCTTTCTGCCAGCAAGGCTCTTTTCTCCGCATTTTCTGCTTTTGCTTCAGCCTGAACAAAAACAAAGAAATGAACCAGTTATGTACTACATTTGTATGTACATTTGTATGTACACATTACAACCAAAAGCAACAACAGTCAAGAGGTTATATAGAAAGTAACCAACACTGATAGTCTGAATGAAAATAGTTGATGTAAGATTGAACTGCAACTTTATAAAGACATGACACATTTTAAAATTGACAAAGAGGCAAAAGGGTCTCTGATGATTTCCAAGACCAAATGGAACTACTTCTATCATCTCACCACACTGCAACAACATGTGGACCATCATTTTGCTTATATCATATGTATTAACACCGAACTCACACATGGAGGTTGGGTGTCCAGGAATGTAGGAGCTGGAGCTGATGACCCCAAAACCAATTAGGGTAGGAAGAACACCCAAGATCCTGCCCTGCAACCCAGCCACAGGGCCTACCCACCAAACCCAGCCCCAGTCCTAGCATCCGTTAAACTGAACTGACTCTATGTGGAGTAATGATTTAAAAATGGTATGTTTGGGGCATTTTAAAGCAACGAGGATAATAAAGATATGTTTAAAATAGCATTTTAGCAGGTGTTTGACAATTTTAATGCAGGTCTCTGTAAAAACAAAGGATCTCTAGCTCCCATTCCAGAATACGGTCAATTGAACGTGCCCTATTAAAGTAGATAACAAGTAATACTTGCAGACTACGCTGTATGCCAAAAAAATCCAATGACACGCCAAGCAATGAGTATACGTACAATGTACTAGCTCCTCGTTGTTAACTAAGTTAAAACCAAAATTTCTTTACTCCCTTCGTGGTTAATGATGATGATGATGATGATGATGACACAGAAGGGAACTACAAAAATGTAGCCAGGTGTGAACGTTCAGGACCCCCAGTTATTTTCTATAACCCACCCCGCTCCTGTGTTGCATCTTTCACCACTGACAGTCGCTTTATTATTAGTAGAAGTACAGCAATCATTTCAAAGTAATATCCCTTTGACGTCCAAACCGGCCAGACTTAGTATTTTACTCTGTCTAACGGCAGACGATTTTACTCGTCAATGGGGAACCCCAGGGAGTAAATGGGTTAATAAAAGTGTTGTATTCACCTCAGCTAGTTTTTGTCTTAGCACATCAAGTTGCTGTTCAATGTTAGGGTCAATTCTGTGTGCTGATTGCATATGCGCCCTACTCTTATCTCTTCCCATAAGAAACCTGAAAAGAAAGGATTCATAATATACATTGTAATATACTGTATATTAATTAATATGATGGTTTAAAAATAATGAGCAGGCCCCAGTTGTTCAAATGCTATGGATCCACCAGATACACGTGCATGTAAATCACTATCCACGGGATAGCAAAATTATATTAGTTTCGCTATGACGTATCCACTGGACAGTAATTTAATATCCAGTGGATAGCATTATCCATTGTTTGAACACCTGAAGCCAAATAAACAATGTGCTAAATATTAGTTCATGTAAAGAGGGCGAAAGGGATGAGAAGCTTTCTGGAGTTTTGTGGAAACTACAGGACTGTTGTAATCAAAGGGAGTATTAAACAGGGATCGTGTTAACACAGCAATCACTCATTGTTATGCAAAAAATATCCATAAAATGCACTTTCAAAATCTTAATGCATCCTGGGACGCAGGACGCTTGCTCAAAGATCATACCCTTTGACAAACAAAGGAGACTGGAAACCACTACTAACAACATCCAGGTAGCTTGCACGCCAGTCCACCACTTTGATTTTTTGCTCCATTAAATTGGGGCAGGTGTGACCGGGCAAAAAAAAATGAAACACTTTAATTTGTAGTATGGCATCAAACTATGGAAGGGGAGAAGACATGGCCACTTTTTGGACAAAATTAATGGAAAACAGAGTTTCAGTGTCTACAAGTCTGCCCTTAGTCTTTTTTGTCAACTTTTTCTTTAGGATGGCACTAAAAATATTGGAACCCACCAAAAATGCCAGGGACCCCAATTTGGCAAGACATTTGGGTCCCAGGACTCAACATGAAAAATTCAAGCGCCATCCTGAGTTAAAGTAGACAAAAACCCAAAATTTGGATTAACTATTAGTGGTTACCGTAGTTTTTCAGATACAAGGTGCACTCGGTTATAAGACGCACCTTTAACTTTCAAACTTGATGGCATTTATGTCAGAAACTGAAAATCTCATCAAAATACTTGGTTATAAGACGCGTCTCAAACAGAGGAATATGGTTCAACTGATCGCTAGTTATGCTGTCTCAACTGAATGTGCTTTGTAAGTCAAGAACCATGGCAGAAGGAAATTCACTTAGAATTTACAGAACAACCTTCTGAGTTGAAATCCTGCTGTTATTAGTACTTTCATTTGAGTATTCTTGTTGCACAACGCTAAGAATTGAAGGCCATTATCACAAACGTTGGTGTGAGGCCAGCATTTTGGAATCACAGTGAGGGGACGACTGGGACGAGTTTAGCATACGATATTGCGGCAAAGGAGATGCACAAGTACGTACAGTAGTTGACTAGAGTGCAGATACACGTAATCCATACCTCACTATGCCGCTGGTGTTCTTAAGAGTCTGTGCTGCAAACATCTGTGTTACTCCAACAAGAGAAGTTCCATCAACTTCAATAATCTGGTCATTCACTTGTATTCTGAGAAAGAGTGAATAAAAGCTTCAGTATCTCCCTCCTGAGAGTGATACTTGACATGTAAATAATTTTACTCGTCAATGTAATACAGGAAATACCGTATTTTGTTGTTTTTAGTCTCCATCAACACAAAGATGTTTTTTTGTTATTTAAGTTTTCTGTACCTTAAATGCCACACTGATCTTGTTTGCCTTGGGGACATAACAGTTCCCCCTGAGTCAAAAAGCTCACGTTAAACTTTCACATGTACACCCACTTGGCAAAACATTAAATCAAAAGAAAGTTCGGATCAACTCCTAACATGTTCAGGACATTTGGTCCAATTACTGGTACATGTAGCTCAACCAGGTGATCTGGTGACGTAATTTGGAGGACTGGAAAGAAAAATTTTAACGCCGTATCCAACAACCGCATGCAGTCTTAGGTGTTGTTTCCAAACTCCCTGCAGTATTCCATCGCCGAAACTCAACAGATCATTCCGTGTCTATCACATTTCCTGTTACTGAATGAACATTGAAGTAGACCTGACGAGATCTAACATTGCCTCTGCCATTTTTAATTCGAAAATAAGGCCACACGCGGTTGTGGGATACGGCGTTCAAATATTTCTCCCCAGTCCTCCGAATTAAGAAGTTTATCCCAAATTCTATACTTACAGTATTAGCTGACTACTCTAAGTACATTGTATTGCTACATTCCATGGATGGAATGCAAGTCTATCACAAGATTCCCCCCCCAGTCAATGGGTTAACCTATTGACACCTCAAACACCCTAGGATGCCTCCAGTTGACAAGTAAAATTGTCTCGCGTTAGACAGAGTACTTAGTAAAATGTGTGAGTCTCATTCCCAGGGGGTCAAAAGGGTTAAAGAGTATAATAATAAACCCATAAAATACTCTTATACTTCTGGGTAAAAATTGAAATAATGTGGATACTCAAAAGTGTGTTTGTTATACATAAAATTGGCAATCAATTTACTTTACAATAATAACTGATATTAAAAGAAGTATGGTAGTTGATGGTACATCTACATGTACAAGTCATGTACATTGTAAAGTTTAAATCTTACAAGTAGAGCCAAGAATATTCCAAATATTTACAATGACGATGATCATGAAAGGTGCTCTGGCCTGCTTTTGATTAACAGTTATAAAGCAGAATATCAAATCATTGAGATTATGGGTAATATTATTTCACACTTTATTATATTCTAATATTGCAACAATTTGCTCATCTCACGGATGCTTGTGCAATTTAATAATTACATGTATATAAGTTTTTATTACTGTATTATGAAATGGATCATACATGGAACTGTGGATATGAAATGATCCATTTCATATATTATTGCGTTCATTGATTCATTTATCACGGGATAATTTGAACCCACTTGTAAACTATCAGCTCACAACATCAGTGGCTTCATAGCTGAGTTGGTTAGAGCGTCACACCGGCATTGCAAGGTCATTATGATAGCTTCAAACCCCATTGAAGTCCTGAAATTTTCAGGCTTCTACATGTACATGCAATTGCTATAAAAATTGTTTTCATAACTGCGAAGATCATACATTTAGCTTCACTTGATTTCATATCTGCATTTCAATCTATGATCCATTTCATATATAATTTTGTTCATTGGAATAATAGTTGTTTTTATTAAATTCTGAATTCTTAGACAATCTGGTCATTAAAGCCAATCAGTTCCCAGCTTGGTAACACTTGATGCAATCAGTTCCCATAATACAGTAGGTCATACATGTATGTTATACTGTATGAGCTGATAAGCAAGATTGAGTGAGTTGAGGTGGAAATTTTGATAATAATAAATTTATTATTCATACCGTCCATCTGCAGCTGCAGCACCACCTTCTGTGAGTGACTTGACAAAAATTCCCAGTTTCTCTACTCCTGTATCTGTACCGACACCAAGGCCTATAATACTCAATCCCAGACCTCTATTGTCTAAAAAAACAAACAAAGGAATTACGGTATTATACCACTGACAGTGCCTTATTTTTCTTTCCATGATCCCTTCAGTATTAATCTGTTTGCTGGTCTGCCATATTAAATTAGAAAGCAGTATCCTAATAATTTATTATTACATGTATGTCATAAGTGGCCTCCAACCCTTCTCTTTGACTAAATAATGTACGTCCAGAAAAGTGAGTGAGGTCACAAAATGCCCCCCCTTAACCAGCTTCTTAGAAAAGACATGGACAGTAACCATTACCTAAGCTAGTGAACTGAACTGCATTGAAGGGGAGCATGAAATAGCCAAAGGCTAACAAACTTGTGGCTATCAATAAGAGCAGACTATGACACCGGGAACTCTGTGCCCTACATTTTTTTATTTAGTGTGTGGGATCTTTAACATTCCACACAGTTTTATGAACAAGGCTCGTGAGATGGGACCTATAGCTACTATTTATAATATTACAGGTTAAATTTGACTTCAAGTCAAAATCATTTTAACCTGAAATCAAATTTAACCTGTAACATATCCCACAAGACTACACAGTCTATCCATTTACATGTACAGAGATGTCATTACAAAGACAGCATTTTCACCCAATCTTGAGTGTTGGTACAATGTATGGCCGGTGTTGAACTCATGACCTCCCACACGGTGGTTGGATGCTCCACCAATTTAGCCAACCGGTAATAAACCTTACTTTCACCCTAAGTACTGTACATGTACATGTATATTGCGGCAAATTGGCATTTACTGTAGAACGAAAGCGAAACAGTGTTTTCTTCCATTATAATGTAACACATCTCGTTATCCCACAGGCCTGCTATTCAGATTCTTCCAATATGGATTTTAAAGTTTTCAATAGCTGACTCAATTCTAACAAAAACTCATCCTACCTTTGCACAAGTCCACAGAAAACACATCCATCTTTTCAACTCGTTTTTCCAACTCCCACTCAGCTGATGCAGTAACAGGGTCAATATCCTCGTTTCCCCTGTCATATTCCACGGCACTGTATGTTAGAAATATCTTAGGCGTGTCCCCACCAAAACCAACACTTCTTTTACGAGACTTATCCTTGTCTCCACCTTTAGATAAAGAAGATGATTTGGGCTTTGCAGAAAATAACAGTGCTACAGGAGAAACCGTCGGCACTGGCACAGGATCCTCATCACCATCGCTGTGCTCAACAATGCTACCAGCGCTGTCCTCCCCTGAACTGTCTCTCTCTCGGGTTTCCTTGATTTCAGTCTTGTGAATGTCACCAGTGCCTTTCACTGGCAACTCAAGTTCTGTTTTGTTTTCATTAAGAGTAACCGAATCACGAATTCTTGCAAAATCATGCTTCGGGGGTTTGTGTACAAACTCCAATTCTGCCAACTCTTCTGGAGGTATCTCTTCATCCTTCCAATTTGCTTCACGTACCCTTCCAGGGGTGTCATCTAAGAAATCATCTTTGGGAACCTCCTTTCGCCGAAAGCGAGGCACCATATGAACATTTTCAGAATTTGTAACTGGCATTTCTGGCTTTGTCTCTGTCTGTGACTTTTCAGCCTCACTAGAGATAAACTTGTCTTCTTTTTCTGACAATGAAGGTTCAAGATCCTTTTCGACAGTCTCTTCTTCTGTATTAATTTTGCTCTTATCTGAACCCAAAGATTGAAGCAACATTTGATCAACACTGTGTGACTTAAAAAGTCTTTTTTCTGCAGACACTGGAGGCTTTCGCAATACTGAATCATCACAGGTTTGCTGGTACCCTCCATTCACAGCTTTGGAGTCCGAAGTGAATCGTTTGCGGGAACTTACAAAATACAGAAGTCGTTTAGTTCCAGGATCAGAACTTGTCCGAGATCTTGGGCTAGGTGAAGCAACATTTTTGCCAAGGAAGCTGATTGCACTACCTGACGTTTCAGTTTTACCATATGCGCTTAGATCCAATTCTTTCAAGTCTGGGACAAGATCTAACAAACTTGGCGAACGCTTCTCCCTGGGGTAAACATCTTCACTGGACCCGCCATTCTCAAATAAAGCTCTTCTCGCTGCAATACCTTGAGACACATGTGGCTTGTGAGTGGGATCATTGGGTGAGGTAGGAGGAGTCTTCTTGTAATAATTAGGCAACGACCATCTTCCTGGTACAAATTGCAAAGGGTCATTATCACCTTTCAACCTCTCGAGGGCTTCAGAAATTGGTCTGGGTTTTCTAAAATTCTGCTGAGCTTTTATAGTTTCATTTGCAATGGTTTCATCAAAAATGTGCTTTAACTTGCTAACATTCAGCTTGGCATCACTCTCCCGGTCACCATCAATTTTATCTACTTTACCCTTATCACTAGTGGACTCCACCGAGGGAGGTTTACGAGGAACTCGAGGCCTCTCCTCGCGAGTTTTGCGAACATTCTCATTCTTTAAAGGGGTTTTATAAGCCTTGTCCGACGAAATTAGCTTCTTTGGAGGGGCTCCGAACTTGTTATAGGGCTTTTGCTTGGTGTCATTTTCTGGAGCTCCAGCAGTTCGCTTTGTTTTTGAATCAATAATATTTTTACGTGTGTCAGAGCTCTGACTTCTGACGCCGTCAGCAACCTTGCTTCCGGCATGATTATCGCCTTTCGTCCGATTTGGTACTTCTTTGCGAGCTCGCAACCTGTTTTCTTTGCCGTATTCAGTTCTCGTAGCCATCTATCGAGCGGTTTCCGGGATTCCTTTTTCTGCTTTCGCTGAAGAGTCTCGAAGCACGTTCAGCACTTGATGAACGAACAAAGTCAGACCATGCCTTCAGAATAAGTAAAAATAAACCACAGCGACCTCTGACAGTCCAGGGAAATTTGCTCAGAAGTCAGTTCTTCGCTTGAAGTCTTGATTGTTCAGAAAAGTCGAAAACGCACGGAAAGTTCGTGCAATATTCGTCCTCGGATTCTCACTCCATCACCAGCGAAATATAAATATGGCCGACACATAGGAGCTCGACCACAAATTTCGACGTAATTTGCTTCTCTTAACAGACAAACTGAGACAGACACCTTTTAGACTCACAT
>OX421458.1:5990596-6003096 GCA_949126865.1 Montipora capitata | reverse complement strand
GTTTGTAGTGCGGTTTCTCGATCGATTTCTTGGGCACAATGTTTGCCTGTGGTGACAGCGGAGTCAGGGTAGCCACCGTTTTTGAAAAAAAGGCACATTTCCTCGCACTTGTTGTTAAAGTTGGACTCGTCGCTACAGAGGCGCCTTAGTCTAAGAAATTGAGAGAATGGGATGACGTTTTTTACGTGTTGTGGATGAGAGGACGAATGCAGCAAGAAGGAACACTTGCATGATAATCCCTCGCATTCTTCTAGAGCAGTATATATCATCCTCGAAGTGTGTTAATTTGAAGGCGTTGTAGAGTCAGTTCTTCCAAAGACCCGGTCTGGCCGGTTAGTTCTGTCAAACGGAAAGCGTGTTAAGTCCGATGATTCCACGTGAATATGGTGTACCACGAGTGTCCATTCTTGGCGCCTTTAAAGAACCCGTCTACCTTATGACCCCGGCAGTGACATGCTGATTCTTACATCGATGATTCTTAATTTCCTTTGAAATTTAAAACTAGTGCGTTTTGCGTTAGCGGCAATCACTGCCGTGGACTCTGATCTTCAATAAATTTGTAAATAATGCTCTGAGAATTCATTCTTCATATGGCATACCAAAGATGTTACCATAGTTACCGCACTGAACAATTATTAGCGTAAAGCAAACCGCCAACTACTGTAGCAAAGGAACGACCTTAGAGTTCTCCTCGATCAACGTCTCTCCCGTGATAAAGTGGTAAGAACCACTTGTCTAGTTTTATGAACAAACCGATCCGGATCTAGAGAATGAAGCGCTTAGTCGACAAGGAAATACTTTAATTAACCATATTAAAAAGCTTTGCCAAGGCAGGCCGGCTCCAGCAGACTGTTTTATTGTTCTTTTGTTTGCAGCAATACTTCTGTGCCTAAAGCCAAAGGATTCAGCTTGTCCATCTGCTGGATACAGATCATTAGCATTGGTTAATTATTGTTCAACAAGAGACTTAAAGGCCGTCAATAACTGACGTCGTTGTCGTGCATAAACATGATGCACTAACCGACAGACAGACGCCTTGCTGTATGGAGCAGTACTTCTTTGAATGATAATGCTAGATTAACCGACAACATTTCCGCACAGGTCCCTACTTAATTATGCATACGCTGCTTTGTTGAGGGCCGCTTCAGTTAACAACATCTTCGTCCTCAACCAAAAATGTCACCTCTATGACCGACAAAGACTAGAGGTTGGCTTTACCCTTCTGTCGCTTGATATCTGCTGGAATAAGGAGACACGCTGTTAAAATTGCTAGATTTTATAAGCAGTTTAACGAAAGAACTCAACACAATCGCCGAAAGGTTAACCGTTTTTGAAATCGGTACGGTTTACGGTCTAAATACCCCAGATCTCCGTGTGGCGAACACCGAAACGTTGTTCCTTTTTAAACTGAAGGTGTATGTTCTTAGTTCTGTATCTGACACGTGTCCCAGGCTTTTCCTCGGCCTTCCGTTCACAGAATGCAATTTATACCTTGATTTGTCCAGCTAGAATGATCCTTGCGATTGATTAGGGTTGTCCTATAGACCTCTTTCACAATGGCGGCCATATAAAATATTCTTTTGTTTTAAAGCTAATAAGCATTTCTAGCTTCGCTACGACGAGGAAAATTTCAAAAGAATATTTGTTTCAAAATGAGGGCAGTAGGTCTAATTAACATAAATACAAAAGAATGTAAAGGTGGTTTGGTCTGTAAAGCAATGACATTCACGTTACTTGGTGAACGCTTCACAAAGCAGTGACCACGCCATGATCTTAACCAGAACACAGCTTATCAAAGACCAATACATGAAGTTCTTAGATTAAAGTGCTTTGCAAATATGATAAGCTGCATTTAAACTCTAAAATTTTAAGCTGGTGAGTGAATGACGTCACTTTTCCCTGGATCCAACACACTTAGTTTTGAGTGTGAGTAATGGCGGACCATGAAATCCAAAACTTACACTCAAAGGAAACAGCCTCTGGACAAAAATCAAAGCTCAAAATCTTGCCAGTCAGGTGTTAAGCAAACTCACTTTCAAAATCTGAAGAAAAAGTGGAACTGATATTTTGATCATAGTAGCCCTTCAAGGGGACACCTTGTGACGCACTGTGAAGATCACGCAAAGTACCGTGAATCGGATCACGCATTGGACATGTATGAGCTTTGCTTGTTCCGTTAGCCGTGATGTGTCCAATCCATCTTAGGGTTCTCGAGACAGTAACATTCACTTCTGTGATAGCAAAGGTCTAGAGCCATGCCCTTGGGATGATAAAGTGTCTCCTTCTCCACTTTGAAATAAGTCATCGTCTTACGCTAACAAGGGACGAATTAAGTTCGTGCGCCATGTTATGGCAAGATTATCACGGCTCACGCTATAGGACTTATGTGAGAACGATCGCGCTTTCTTAATTAATACATCTACATCTACATGTTCCGGCACTCGGCAAAGTCCATTTTTGATTAATGGCTGTTTCTGCTTATGTGGCCTCACACACCATTAGTCTTCTTAGAGACATCACGCCAAGCCTGTTACTTCTGCTGGTGAAATGACAGGACAGCCACAACATCAACACTGGCAACTCCACCCCCTATTCGTCTAGAATGGTGTGTGGGTTCTTTAACGTCCCACGACGACGAATGGATTCGTCTGCAAAGAGTCATATGCACAAACTCAAGACTTCGATGATATAATCAATAAACAGGTTAAAGAGTAGCGAGACTTTAAGAGCCTAAGCTGGCTGCTCCCTCAAGTTCTATTCAGACCCTTTGACCATCAAGAACTGCTTTAATTCGTTCGCTCAAGATCAAATCAGTCCATTTTAGATTTTGACCACAAATGCCATAGACATGAAATTCTGAGCGGTCAAACCCTTTTGGGAAGTCCAGGACGTAAGCGCCAGTGGATCAATAGCAAGGGCCTATTCGATAACAAGACGTGTTCCTACACAAGACATACTGACCGTCTGAGAGAATAGAATAGGTGGGCTATGATGATGGTACAGACGCTACCATCTTGGGACATTCCAAATGAAGAATTAAGATCATCTCTTCCCCCGTCGATAATGACGTTAAAACGGCAGGTACAAAGGCCGCGCTGAATCAGCACTGATTATAGAGGCAGGGGATGGTCTAACTAATTTCTGGTCTCGGTTTGCTTGTCACGAGATGCATATAAAAGTACACGTCACGGGCGAATTCAGTTCCGGTCAATCGATCTCCGTCGCCAAATGCTTAAAGTTTAATAAATACGCCAATCCTCTTACAGTTTCTTCCTGAGCATTTATTAAATAGTACCTACGTTACTTTCTTTCAAAACCGGAAACGGAAATAGTACGATTAAAAAAAATATTCTTCTCATTTGGTAAGGTGTATTTACGTTTTTCCGAGTATGACCGACTCATTGCTGACAAGAATATACATTTTTCCTAATACATATTTTATTTTGTTAGATTTCTTTTTATTTACATAATAAGTTTTACTAGCATTATTCTGTACAATTCATCAATAAATGTCCTTTGAGCAGCTTGCCTGGACAGCTCCAGAGACGGCTTAAATTGTCTACGTTTCAGACGTATGACAAAATAAAATATGGAAATTGCACTAAATGTATATAATATCTAACTGATTTCAACTCCCACGTATTTCAAAACAGCTGTACCTACGTTTTGTCCATTAATTCTGGCAAATGTCTCGAAGTAATGCTTTTCTACGGCGCTTGGATTGTACTGTTTTCGTCCATTGTCATTTTGGCATCCATTCGGCTGACACGAACAAGGAAATCGGCCATAATCGACTTGACAACCGATTCCACTCAAAATGCATTCACATGTTTCTGACGAGCAAATATCGCCGCAATTACACCCGCATATTATTCGGCTTAGTCTAATCTCTGCGCAATCACGTTCCTCTCGCTTTACGATCCGCCGAACTCCGGCTGTCTTTAGTATATTTCTCCTTGCTCTTTGCGAAATTGGTGCGAACGGCTTTAGGTCGTCGCTTCCCGACCCATTCGCCAGATCAAGTTGTACTTTTTCGATGCAAGCGTGTTTTCTCGCCATTCCTAGTGTTGATCCTCCCGTCGAAGGAACTGAGACAAAACCTTGCTTCCGAGGAAAATGGTAAATGGTAACGTCCCCAAAGCTCACTCCTCTACTTTTGATTCGCTTGTTGCTATCTTCGTTTTCATCCCCACAAGAAGAGTTAATGCTATGTTTTCGTTTTCCCATTTTTTAAACACCACAACGCGACGCAGTACCAAGCAGACAAAGAGTGTAGTATATTAGTATCTCTCAATGATCTATCGAGTTGTGTGACCACTATTTATATTCATTGCGACCCTTTTCATTCCACGCGGATGACGTCACAAGTACGTAAAATATGACGATCTATTTGTGGTCCAGCGATTTGATTGGTTGAGGAGTGTTGGTCACGAAAGTCGTCGATGAAAAGCGTCAAATCTGTTTGGAATTACGTAATATGCGTCTTCTAGACTCAGCTTCTTCCCATCGTTTTATCCCGGTTTTTACCATAATTTGCCATCTCGGAACGAATGGCACTCCCATACTATTTCACGGAAAAGCTGCTGAAAACTTTAAAGGAAATGAGTCACCACAGGGTTTAAAATTTTTATTTACATAATTTCAGAAGGTAAAAAACGCTCGACATCACTGACTGTAAAACTATAAAATAAAAATAATAAAATATCAATAGGCCCTGGAAAAATGAAAATCTAAAAATGTTCTTGTCCGGCAGCCGGACATGACTATTACAATACTCCATATGAGTGGCACGACCCCATAAGCTGCATATCATCGTGCTAAAATAAAGGCTATCTGTCTGTCTGTCTGAGTAAATCTATAGAGTGATTAAGGCTTCTTCTTGTACGTTTTTAAAGCCGCTGGATTACGAATTTTGAATTAACAATATCGATCAAATTATCGTTAATTCACCAAGTGGAACTCACAATATTATTCGTTTCAGGATTATAAATTTGTCCTCTCAAGAGTGCGCAGGTCATGACTATATCCTGTTTATTAAGGTGGGAGAAATTTACGATAGTAGTAGGTAATGCTTAGACAAACACGTGCAAGACAAAAGTTTTCTAAAATGTTATTTCCCAACTGAATATTGTAATAATTTCGTGATAACTCCAAGTCGTTCGGAGTGGATAGTGTTTATCAACATTACGGTAATAAAATTGGCATAAATGGTGTGGTTGTTAGGGAAGAAAATTAAAATATTTCGTCAGATTCTCACGTCCTCTACACAACCTCAAATTTAGGGTGCGTTCGATTGACCCTATTCCGGAAAAGGAACTCGTGGGGTGGCGATTTAAAACGGTATACTTGGCGTTTTGAAGCAACAAGGATGAAAAAAGATATGTTTAAAATAGCATTTTAGCAAGCGTTTGACAATTCTAATGTGAATCTCCGTAGAAACGAAGGATTTCTACCTTCTATTCCATGTATTCCTATTTCGGAATAACGACGATCGAACGGCATTCTTAATCAATTCACGTCGATGTCGGGACGTGGACGGCAAAGAAATGTATCAAAATGCAAAACGCACGTGCAGGGCGTGCAGAGCCGTTGTTTTTGTTCATTAAGCTCATTGTTTTGTGGCGTTTTCGTAGCTGTCGTCTTCGTCCTATCGTACGGTCCCTAACGCAACAAAGACGACGGCGACGTCCGACTCCGGCCGCGGGACCAACCGGTTCGGGATCTTTTATAAAGTGATTCCTTTGTAATTGCATCCACAAATGGTTCGACTTCAAAGTATTTTCGGATAAAGACCAAAAACCGTAGGCCCAGTCTCACAACGGAACCTTATCCTTGACCATAAACTATGTGGGACGTTAAAAATCCCACGCACTATTCTATAAGAGCAGTATTTCCCGATGTTTCCCGATGTTTCCCGATGTTTCAGTCGTCAATAGAGATTGTCATTGTTGATTGTTTCCGGAGCGTCATCTCAGGTACAGATTTGGTTTATTTGATTGTAACGTATATAATGTAAGAAATCCTCTAATAGACGCAAATGAGTTTAGATTCCGATTCGACTAAGGACTCAGGGGCGTTTAAGCCAAGTAAACACTGGCTTACAAGTTTTCTTTCAAATTTAAATTTCGGCAAAACTTTTTATAGGGTCGAGGGTAATCGCACTGAGAAAACTTCAAAAGGTTTAACAATTCTAAAAAACTAAACTAGCGAGCAGCACTCAGAGAACGGCAAAGAATAAAGGCATGTGAGGAGCTTGTAGAGACATCATTTTTGTCAAAAATTCATTGTTTTGTGGCGTTTGCAGTTGTTGTTACGTACGCATCATTGTGTAACCCACAGGAAGTGTCGAGGGCGACTGGCGGACGTTCCAAGACACATCACAGTGAGAAATCAACTTTATCGAAACAATTTATACCATCGAAGTTTAACCAACACTGCACACTGCACACTGTACAACGCAGTTTTCTTACAATTCACAACAAATAGTTTTTAACAGGAAAAGAAAACAAACAGCGGTTACAACCGCTGTTTGTTTTCTTTTCCTGTTGAAATTGAAATGACCAAAGGACAAAAGTAAATAGTTTTTACTTCCGTTTAAGCGTCTCTAACCGACAGATGACCTCATTGCAACGCTTTTCGACGTAGCAACCACGCCATTATTAAACCACGCCATTACTATTGTTCCCTTTATTTGTTAAACCGTGGGCAGGATTAATACATTGTATTAATCACAAATGAATTTCGCCAATACACGTTGAATCCTTTGGTTTTCTTCCCAACTTAAAATTTGATAATTTACTAATGGATCGCGTTTGTTTTTTTAGTCCTGGTTAAATTAACTTACGAAATTGGTTTCTGATAAGGACTGTTTTTTTTTTATTGTGAGACGCAGTCTTAAAGTACTCTTCTGTCGGAGTCAATAAATTTGTAACTGTTCGATGATATTACACCATTTAGAAATCGTTGACGATCCTTGCAATCTGATCGGCTCTCAGCAGCTCTCATTCACGAATATCACTATTTTTTCGCCGTAACTCGCACCTTTTCCCCAGCCAGTGAGAAAGGAACACTAAAACAAAACAACCAATCAGATTTCAAGGCTTTAAAAAATCAAATTGCGAAAAAATGAAAGACAAAGAAAGCTATTGTGTGGCAAATTGTGCAGCTTTTGTTCCCAGAACTTTGCCTTGCAAAAAAACAAAGAATGAATTTAATAACTTAGTTTCTGAATGTTGATAGGGAGCTCCTTCTAGTTGACCATATTTAAGTGAGTTTCCAAATTTCAGTGTACATTTTAAATCCGCTTTTTTTTTTATATAAACCGGCAACTGGATCAATAAAATATTGGTACTGATTAAAATCCTGTATTTGAGCGATTAAAGTGTGCGATTTCTATATGGATGTAGTTAATATAAGTGGAAACTGAACTTCGTGTCGGGCAATTTTGGTCCGAAATCATACTTGTGATTTCAAATCGAACGCGCTACGCGTGCTCGTTCGATTTTGAAATCACTCGTATATTGCACTCCACTCAGTCCAATTACTGTTATCAGGGACCTTTAGATCGGAGAACGAGGGCGACTATACGAGTACGAGCTTTCCGTTCTGAGCATGCGCACTTCAAAAAATGTCGGCCTCCAAACCTTATGCGCATGCTCAGCACGGAAAACTCGTACTCGTACTCGTCTTCCGATCTAAAGGTCCCTTTTAACCTGTTTAAAACGCACTACAACCAGTTTAAATTTCAACGCCTGCCCAATGACGGAAGAGTGGAAGTGACGTCACGTCGCGCATGCGTGACAGATCATTGAGGAGATCCGTGCAGAGGTTTAAGCTCTCTCGTCTCGTTGAGCTATTCATAAATTCAACAAAAAGAGCAAGGTGTCACATCATATAGGGCCTGGTCAAACGGGAGATGTTTGGCCTTTAAACAACATCAAACATTGTTTAGTGAGAAAACATGCTGATGTTGAAGTGAGTTGCCAAACGGTTAAAACATGTTTGATCTAACTCAGATCAAACTCCACAAGCAAAGAACTATGGGTCACAAATGCGTAAAAAAACACGTGGATACAAGCGGCTGAGAAAGCTTGGAACGCATGCGCACGCCAAATATGTTTGATACGGCTGGACAAAAGAACAAAAGAGCACTAATTAGGGACACTAACGAAACTAACTCAAATCAAATCAAATATTGGTTTTTTGGAAAGGGGAAACAAAAGTACCCAAGGGAAAACCTCTTGGAGCAGAGTAGAGAACCAACAAACTCAACCCACATATGACGCCGGATCTCGGAATCGAACCCGGGCCACATCGGTGGGGAGGGAGTTCTCTCACCACTGCGCCGCCCCTGCTCCCCAAACGTACCATCAACACATTACACACTTGTTTTCCTGTGTTTTTCAGTTTCCCCCGTAAACCATGATGTTGACTCCTGTCTACCATAGTTATTTAGTGCTTTGTAAACAGCGTCTCAATCAACTGCATTTAAGTTACTTAACAGTTACCGCAGCAAACCTCTCTCGTGAAAACACGGCTATAGTAAGTGTGACTTTCCAATGACTCCTTTAAACGAGAACGACGCCTTCCCGGCGTCTTTTCGAGGACCTATTAGACCAAGGTTGATGGATGCAAAGTAAAATACAATAGGGCTCAAGCTTCCAAAAGGAATTGTGGAGCTCGAGGTTTATGATGGTGACCTCGACAAAAACGCTAACTGACTATTTGCGGCCGGGTTAATGAACAAAACAATGGCTCTGAAGGTACGTTTGGGATTTTTGTACATTTCTTCCTGTTATCTGCACATTCGCGACTTGAAATGTCCAAATCTCTGGTTCTTTGGAAAACGTGATATCACAAAGACAAATTGTCGTTGTTATTTTGAACACCGCTGGAAGACGTTCTTGTTAACTTCGCCGTCATATTTACTTGACAAAAAAAAACCGTGTGGCTCCGATAATCAATGAGGTTTTCGAAAAGACGCTAATTTCAAACTAATCGCATGAAGACATAAAACAATTTTATACGTGGAAACGAGTAGATTGACACATTTTGAAATAACATGAAACGAAAAAAATAACTGTTAATTTGAAGAGCTTTTTGAAATTAACTTTATTATCCCGAATAACGCTACCTTATTTCTGAGAGCGGAGGCGCTCATAATACGAAGTACAAACACAGCCTATCGTGTAGCAAGACAAAATCCAAGAATTATAGTATATGTCGCTACATAAGTTAGGCAAGAACTTTGTTCATTTCAACTTCACTGTTTAGGATACGTTTCATGCGATCAGCCATTTGCCTCACAACCCCTTTATTGACGTCTTCGAGAAGATTAACGCTTTCGAGCCAGTAATGGGGAAGGAATCCTCTCTCCAAATACCCTTGCAATTTTTGGAGAAATCCACGAAAGTGCTCTCCCAGAGAGTCCAGTCCTTTCCAGTTGGCAGGCTTGGCATCCATGTAATGCATGAAGGCTGTCTTTAGATGGTATGACTCCAATGTTCCAAGGGAAGTGGCCTGCCTCTTGACCAAGGTTTTAACGATCCTTAAGAGCTCGTGCCTGCAACCCCCGTCTCGATCCATGTGTTGAAGTTTGGCCTTCTCCTTCAACGAAAACGATTGCCTCCACAGAAGGTCGGCCTGAGAACTTCGTCCGTCTCCACTGTATGATTTAGCCACGTAGTAATCGCCACTTTCAAGTTGAAAACATGGGACAAGATCAGTTGATAGCAGATGCTGGTTGGTTACTTTGGTCAAGATGTCGATTTGTACGGCTGGCCCGTGGTACCGTGCAACCAAATATACATCACAAAATTGTGACTTTTTGTTGAAAGCATCTACTGCTTGGACAACGAGGCTGTAAAACCAAGCGTCTCGCAGTCGCTTAGGTATTATGTATCCTTCCGGGTCTGCATATCGGCGAAAGTTAGAGCTCCCACTGGCCTTGAGCCCTAAATAACCGGGTATCCCTGTGTGTTCAACGGTCACCTCTTGCCTGGTCGTTTTTAATACCACCATAACATCAACTTCATCTGCCGCTTCTGTCTTTAGGCCCTCATACACGCTTCCCGTGTACTCCAGTCGTAGAATTGGAAGACCTCTCGGAGGTAAGGAGTTTTCTCTGCAGTAATTCATGACCTGGCTTTCAATGTAGCTCCTTACCAATTCTCTACTGCGAGACATGTCATCTTCGGAGATCTTTACGTATTTTACTGAAAAGTCACGGAGTTTCTTGGTAAGCGAGTTACCCCTGGAACCCTCTGGGCGAGATAGAGCCATAGCCAAACCTGTTGGAGTGAGATACGAAAAGAGAAGTAATATAACTGGACCAAGGAACAACATTAAAATGCCATAGAAGAATATTTAAAGGTACACTATATTTCAAATGTAACGAGGTTTAATTGGTCTCCTTTGCGCTAGATCACGGGGAATGGTCTTTCATTGGGTTTGCTTTTTTTTTGTATGCAGACGTGATTAAGTTAATTCCAAGTTTGCACAAGGTTGGTGCATTTAAAATGGCCGCCGCTTCCTGAGAGAATTTTTGCGCCTAAGCTGCGAAGGTTATTTTTACCTCTTGTCTCCCTAACTGCGCGGTCCACTTTCACACTAACTGTCCAATTAACTGTAGTCCTTGAAATAACCAACCAATAAGACACAATTTTCATTGAAAGAAAGCCAAATATGGGGGAGGGGGGATTCCCTTTCTTACCGCTTATCCCTCCGCGCCTACCCGGAGTAATTAACAGCAAAACATATTTATTGATTATGATGCGAAAATTAAACCCAGGATTACGCTAGGATTACGGCGCGTATACGAAAGACTACGTCTAATCAAACAGGGAACAACTAGGCCCAGAATGTAATGATGATGCAAGGCTGACTGTGAGGATATATATATATATACATATATAATGCTGGCGTAATACTAATATTTTTGCAGGATAATGCTGTTGTTTCTGAAAACTGGGAGAACTGTATGGAAATTTTGCCAGCAACTTGCTCTAGAATGTACAAAGTTGATAAAAGCGGGAATATTTTAGAAACTTGATACCTTAGACTCATACCTAGGGCATTTTGGTATAATCGAAGGCCTGATTACCTCTTTATGCCACTTGAGGTTTTCCGTAAACTCACTAGCCTCGCTCTCGAACAACATTTCTATTGTATTTTGTCCATGCAAACGAGTCTAGTGAGTCTAATTAGCTCATAAACAAAAGAATACGTTTTTGGCGGCCATTTATGCAATCGGTCTATGTTTAGATTAATGAAAGAAATGTAAATTAATGACCTTCGAATTCCTCCCAACAGACTGGCTTCATACCTCAGTTGGTGGGCGTCGCAGAAGTCATCGGTTCGAATTAACCCCCGCAACCAACTCATTCTTTACGTTTCACAACGGCTGAAAATTCGCTCATTGTTTAGGGTAAATGCCTTACTATTACTGTCCAATATGTGAGCCGAATAGGCAAGTTTCAATCGAATAGTGCAAGCCCAATAGAGCCGAGTGGGGTTCAGGGAAATAATTTGCAATTTTGTTGTTGAAGACAAAAGAAAATGCAACTTATTCCTTTGAAGCTCGACGCTGTTTTTTTCATTCTTACTCAATTGAAAAGCCTAGTAAACCAAGCAACGCCTTTTGTATGTAACCTGCAATTCAAACAACACGTAAATTCCCGAATGAAGTGCCTCGTTTACACGAGAAAACCACGAATCCGAAATCAAAACCAACATGATCGGTCGAATCCGCAACCTAGTCCCCAGGGCCCTGGGGACGAGGTTGTCGAATCCGGAACTTTGCCTCTCGTGCTAGATCACAAGATATATTAAAATGATTTTTTTTTCTTCTCGAGGAGCTGAAATAAAATTCTAATGAGTTTGAACTCGATTTATGAAATGATCGTTTGTATACATTTCCCTCATTTTTTTTACTTTGATATTTTGACGTGTAGTTTTCCTTATGTGAGAAAATTCTCTGGAGCGGATTCATAGCCACTTTTCAATTGGAAATTTTTAAGGTAGTTCTGAATATGCTCGGGATTTCTCGCTTGGCCCCGCAAGATTAAAAATCATTTTTGGTATTTGTTTGTTTGTTATTTATTTGTTCGAGCAGGTTTAAGTTTCGGCAGCTATTCAGCGGATGCGGACCTGCTATACCCATACACTCACAAAGGACAGCCACAACACCGGGAAGTTGACATGCCCTACTCTTCTCGATTAGTGTGTGGGTTCTTTAACGTTCCACAGGGAACTTATGAACATGGAAGATATTTGCGAGACGGGGCCTATGGTTTATAATCCATATCCGAGAAGAACCATTTGCGGATGTAGTTACAAAGGCAGCACTTTCTCCTCAGTTATTCTGAGACCCTGAGCGTTGGTCCTGCCGGAGTCGAACTCACGACCTCCCGCACAGCAGCCCAGTGCTTAACCAATTGAGCTTCCAAATGAATGTATCGATAGAACTCACCAGTTCCTGGAACCAATCGAATTGCTAGGGT
>OX421458.1:5968096-5980596 GCA_949126865.1 Montipora capitata | reverse complement strand
ACCGTAGGCCCCGTCTCGCAAATATCTTATATGTTCATAAGTTCCCTGTGGAACGTTAAAGAACGCACACACCAGTCGAGAAGAGTAGGGGATGAAGTTCCCGGTGTTGTGACTGTCCTTTGTGAGGGTATAGGTGGGTGGGTATAGCAGGTCCACATCAGCTGAATAGCTGCCGAAACTTCAACCTGCTCCAACAAATAAATAACGAACAAACAACAAAAAATGATCTTTGATCTTGCGGGACCAAGCGATAAATCCCGAGTGGACAAGATAGCTCCGCTCGCGGGTAGCCAATCACAGCCCGGGATTGGTTCGTCTTACCGGCTTACGGAGCTAGTCATATAATAATGGCAAATACCACACGTTATCCTTAAGGTGGCTCACGCGAGAGGTAATGTCTTATTAGAAGGATGAACTCTACAGCACTGTTAAACAAAACGCAATGTTATGGTACCAAATGAAACGGCAATACTTTCTTAATAAGATACACTCGTTGATGTGATGTAATAGGTCACCATGCCAACAAAAGAGCCATCTACAAACGCCCTATATTTTGTCTTTAAACGCTTACATCTTGAAAAAACAACTCGGTGACCCCCAAGTTTTAGTTCTTGAAAGTAATTAGCAGGCTTCAATAAAACTTTCTGCAAAGTTAAAAACAAATCCTCTGGAGAATATTTAGAGCTACCTTAACATTTTCCAGTTGTAAAGTGGCTATGAATCCGCTCCAGATAATTTTTTCACATAAGGAAAACTACAAGTCAAAATATCAAAGTAAATGAGCGAAATAGAAACGAACATTTAATATTTCGAGTTTAAACTCATGAGAAAGCGACAAATTGGAATTCTATGTTAGCTCCTCAGGAAAAAAAAAGTCATTTTAATATTTCTTGTGATCTAACAAGAGAGAAAAAGTTTCCGGAGTTGACCGATCATGTTGGTTTTGAATTCGGATTCGTGCTTTTTCTCCTGCAACCAAGGCACTTGATTCGGCGGGCATTTACATGTGGTTCGCACGTTACATACATAAGCGTTGCTTGGTTTACTAGGCTTTCGAATTGTGCAAGAATGAAAAAGAAGAATCGAGCTTCAAAGGAATAAGTTGCATTTTCTTTTCTCTCCAACAAAAAATTGCAAATTAGTTCCCAGATCCTCACTCGGCTCTCTTGGGCTCGCACTATTCGAAAATTGCCTATTCGTCCTATTCGGCTCACATGTTGGGCAATTCTAGTAAGGTATTTACGCTAAAAAATGAACGAATTTTCAGCCGATGTGACACGTAAAGAATGAGTTGGTTGCGGGGTTAATTAAAATTCATAGGTGCCAAACCAATTTCCAAGCAGCTAACCTTTAGAGATTCAAATAGTATTAACATTGGCGAAAGATCCAAACGCTTGATGACGCACCAAAGAAGCAAATAGGGCCACGGGCAAACGGCTTGAACATCGGTTCGATTTTGTTGTTGAACAGCAACGTTGAAAACTGTCGAAAACCCTGTCTCTGCAGTAATGTGAACGTGACCTTTTGGCCTCACACTTTTACATCGAGGGAGGCACGGCGGCCTCATAATGCCCGTTTCTCAAAAGTCCCGAAACTTTACGGGCCATTTTCGGGTAACACAATTCCCTTTGTATCTCAAGAACGGAGAGGATTTATGTCGTCAAACTTCACAGTCATTTTTCTTTTTGTTACCTTGAAAACATGTTAAAAGATCGGTTCTCCAAAACAAGCGGTTGCCAGTTCCACAAATGGCTTTTCGGGACTTTTGAGAAACGGGCCCCTGGCCGGGGACATTATGTTGTGTTCTTGGGCAAGACACTTTACTCTCAAAGTGCCTCTCTCCTCCCAGGTGTGTAAATGGGTACCGGCGAAATGCTGGGGGGTAACCCTGCAATGGACTAGCATCCCATCCAGGGGGGAGTAGAAATGCTCCTAGTCGCTTAATGCTAATGAAACCGTAGATAAGTGCCGGCCTGATGAGCCTTCTGGCTCGTAGGCAGAGACTTTACTTTTTTTACTTTTACATCAATTTAATTCTAGTCTCAACCGATAGGCTTGTCGGTGATAGAAGCGAGTGATTCTGCTTTTAAAGCTATGACCCAACCCGCGGGATCTTTTTGTTCTTGAGCACCAGTTAGGTTGTACCATGTGTCATTGAGATAGCTGGCTTCATAAAGGCTTTGTTTGCCTTACCCTTTTTCTACGTTTCTCAGAAGATCGTTATACTCTTTGGTGTTTTTGCCTCTGCATAGTGTATTGGTTTGTGGCCATGAGGTAGGTTGGGGATGTCTCAAATTTTAGGAACAGTAAAAGGGGGTCCCTGAAAATATTTAATGCAGCAAGCAGGGTTTTTTTAGATAGTAGATAATTTCTCATCAGTGACCCCCCCCCCCCCTCCTCCCCCCGCTCCCCAAACACGTTTTTGTGAACGCCCCCTTAATTCCTAATTTGCTTTAAATTTACTATATCGTCAATTTAGGATACTGTTTGCCAGAACTTGCATTGTGGTGGCAGAAAAAATAAGGAAAATAAAAATCATATCCGTGGATTGGATTTGACCCCGGAGTTTCAACTCTGTAAGTACCGCTTCTTTCCGTTTCACCACTGTAGATCAGCACACCGCACTCCCCCCCCCCAAAAAAAGATTTCTTTAAGTCTCCCATAGAAAACAATTGCTGAAGAGTAAAAGGGCCTAGGCTAGATTAATTAGGTGTAGGCTTTGATTTTAAAATTCTTAGCTTGGTGCTGAAGTTTGGCAACCGACCTTTTGCAGTTGCCGAGTGATAATACAGCATTATCAAATATATAGTGTTTAAAAGATTGTCCCTGAGCAGCTAGCGGTGTGGTGGTCAAGTGGTTAAGTGACGGGTCCGTTCCCAGGTTCGAGTCCTATGTCCATACACTTGGGTTGTCTTTTATGACCATTTCCCATAATCCATATCAAGCTTTCAGTGTTCTAAATTAACCATAATAGTAAATTAAGAGCAAAATAAATTAATTAGGAAGTAAGAATGGGTTGAAATGATGATGTACTGTTGAAGCAGTTTGCCCACCAGAGCAGAAAACATCGAAGGGATAATGAAGCCGTTTGCCCTGGCCTCGATCTGGTACATTACTTGCTGTCATTCAACAAGCCGACGATGACGTAACGAAAAAGCGGAGAAATGCCCGGATTCAGTAAAAAATCTGTTTACAAGAGAATCTCTTGGACTCTTGACTTTCACGTGATGTTTGAGCGGCCACAACTGCCCGTTAGGCATATTGTAAAAGACTGACTGGATTGGATTTCTAAAACATGGACTGGATTTGTAAAACACGGATTTGTAAAACATAGATTTGTAGCTACCAATTCAAACACTGAAAATTATCCGTGTTTAATGACCGAAGTCGAAGCACGAATACTCCATCATTATAGCATCGGGCTCGTGACAAAACCTCAGGAAGCCGGAGATATTTCTGTGGCCTTTGACACTATGGAGGATACCGGCTTTCTTCTCGAAGCGTCGCTTTGAATCGGCGGATTCACCTTTCAACTTCTTGACACAAACATGACGCTGCATCTCTCCTAATGTAAAGTCAGCCAAATAGACGGTCCCAAATGTCCCGCTTCCAAGCTCTTCTTTAATTTTTACAGAGCTCCATGAGAACTCTGGAAACTCAAATCCACGTCGCCGTTTTCTGGTCAGAGATGGAAGTTTAAAAGAAGCCGCCATCTCCTTCCTCGCACAATAACCTATCTTTTCCCGCGCAAATTTAAAAGATGCAAATTTATTTTCTACAGAGGTCTACAATGCATTTTTAAAATTACGATCTTTTGGCAGCCTGGTTGTTTGTGTGTTACGTACACTTTCGTTTGTTCCATGTTTGCCCTAGTAAAATGACCTACTCCCGTAAAACGTTGAAAATCGGTCTTGACCAGCTCCTGTATATTAAGATGTTGATAATTTTAAAAATAAAAACGCGCCGAATGCATTGTAGAGTTAAATATAAGCACGCGGAATTTTGTTTTTGGAACACGAGAGAATGCCGAAATGCCGGGAATAATTACTCGCTGTAAGCGAGTGCTTCTCTTATTTCTCGATTATTCGTAAAAATTTCAAAATGCCAATATTACTCAACATCAAACAATCTTTTAGAGAAATTATTTAAATGTGAAGCGGTAACATAAAATGAAAATAATATAACGTAAAAGAATTAAGATTAAAAAGGGACTGACAGAAATAAAGAAATAAACAGTCAAACAATGCTATCATTTTTACAAAAAATGATAAACCACCTTTTACAAATCCGTGTTTTACAAATCCATGTTTTACAAATCCGTGTTTTACAAATCCATGTTTTACAAATCCATGTTTTACAAATCCGTGTTTTACAAATCCATGTTTTACAAATCTGTGTTTTACAAATCCAGTCCATGTTTTACAAATCCAATCCAGTCCCAATTTTACAATATGCCGCCACGTTACTGCCTCAAACCACTCCTCAGGGAATTAATCTCCATTCTTACGCTCAAATTTTGCTTTATTTTCAGTGAACAATCATAGCCAACGAACACGCGAATGAATCGCAATAATTACACCACGAATTTATTTTTAAACGAAAACATTTCATAAGCATATTTAAAAATCAATCTGAGCTGATATTTTCGTGAAGTGCTATACCATAGAATTGTGTTCGTACTATTTGAACAGTTGGTGCCGTCTTGAACTCATCCGAAAGCGACAAATTATAACTTTTTGTAATGGTTCCTCAGACGGTCATTTTTAACTTACTTTGTGATCTAGACTGCGTCAACACGAGAGTAGAAGTTGTATGGATTCGTGACCGATCCCGACGTTTTTTTACCGGATTCGTAGGTTTTCTTTGTTGAAACGTTAGTTTCCGAAGAATAGTCCCCGGTTAACTTTCGGGTAAAAAGTCAGTCATCCGGCAAAGCTCACGGAAATTTGATAAAAGCTGATCGAAGAGTTTATAATAAGCTTACAACTAAATTCAACAAAAACGCTGGGCAATTTTGGCATAGATTGGAAGGCAAAATGAAGACAAAACTTCTTGCTGTTAGTACATTCTGCTTGATTAATAAGTTATTCTGTGATTCACCAACCTGATAGATGAGATTTAAGCGTTAAAAGCTTCGAATCTTTGTGCTGATGTTTTACTTGCAGGAAGAAAAGGGACAATATTTGGCTTTTGTGTCGGAAAACTAGCCAATTACGTCAGGTTTGTTCACTTCCGGTTTTTCCAAGAACAAGTAAGTTGTTCTTAGAACCAAAGCCGCCTGGCTCTCTTTGCTCCCTGAAGGCTGGGTACGAGGAGTTTCTCGTACCCATTCTCTTCTTGAAGGGGAGGCGAGTCAAAGGAATGGCTCGCTAACAAAATTTCGACAAAGCAGGGAATTCTCCGCCTGTGCTTAAGCCTGTTTCCAGTAAAGGAATCTTATAATAAGGAAAATAATAGTTCGACGCTTAAGTGTGTGATTATTAATTCGCATAGTCACATATCTGACATATGTATGCGAAGCAGGATCACAGTAAAGGTCTAATTAAGCCGTGAAAAGTTTTTGAAGAAGACTTTTGAATGATGGCTACAGATTCAAAAAGGTGGGCACAGAGAGCGAACTTGCCGTTACACGAGGAGAGGAGCTCAGGAATTCAGAGTCTCTGGTAAGTGTGCAGCAAAAACCGTTGCACAAAATCTTGTCTTTGTGGGGTGGACCTTGCACAGACCAATTGCCACTTCATTATTTTATTTCTAAAATACCTTCTACACGAGTTAAACATCAATCTCATACTTAGAGTCCTCGGGCTTTTTGGTCAGCAGTTGAGCCCCCGGAAAGACTCCTTTATAATGCCATTCTCGTCCCCAGAGGCCGCGATTCTTTCGGTCAGCTCCAAGAATAACGACTCTGGCTAATACTCTGGCTTTACTCTGGCTGGTTCCAAACTAGGAAGTCCGCGAATCACGGACTTCCGGCTGGTCTGCGCAATCTCAGAAGAGTTTTGAAGCAAGCAACCATGGACAATTTTCCTGTCGGTGTACGTTGGATCAGTGGCTTGATCTGATCGGCGTTATTTAATTCAAGTTGAGAAACTAATTATTTTAAGCAAGAGCCGATACAACGCGTAGATTTGATTTTAGTGGTGTACCCCAACTGAGACAGCGCGTATTTCGGACCCGGCCAGAGGTCGTTATTCTCGGTGCCGACCGAAAGAATCGCGGCCTCTAGGGACGAGAATGGGATAATGGACTCCATTTGTTTCATTATTTTTGTGGTTTATATATTTCTGAGGTAAAAACAACAAACAGCACTGAAACTAGTTTTAGATTTTAAATGTGCCTCCAAATTCTGGAGTTTCAGAATTATTTACCGACTTCCTGTTGGACTGCCATTGTTATGCAAGCGACCAATCGAAAAAAATTGTCTAAGTCCATTATTCACTACTTGAACAATCCCATAATACACCTCTATTACCCCCCAAAACTTTCGCATAACCATTGTTTGCAATTTCTCCTGGGACATGAAAATGTCCCAAGAGAAGTCGAAAACAATGCCTATGCAGATTTTTGGGGGGCAAAAGAGGTGTATTATGGGATTTGTACAAGTAGTGAATAATGGACTTAGACAATTTTTTTCCGGGCGCTCACCCGCTGACCAAAAAGCCCGAGGACTCTGGGTACGAGATTGGTCAGACATATTGTTAGACATTGGACTGTGACAAAGTTGAGTTGCGAACAACCGCTGACCAACTGCCGTCGCTCTGCCACGTTGTCAGCGGCGTATGCAGCGGAGGGCAGCTTTTTACGCGATCTGGTAAGTAAAACTGCTTTATTCGCCATTATTGCTTTTTACTAAATCTTATAACACATACACAAGCCCGAAAGCGACCTAGAATCACCTCTAAAATTATTTTGAGAGCTCAAATTTCGATCAGATTCGACGTTCGCACGTACAAGTTGCTGTGTCTGTATGTCTGCCAGCGGTACAGGATTTTGAAAATATTCGGTATCCGGCAGTCAGCTTCACGTCGATCTAAGTGAAATATTCGATTATTTAAGTGTTATTCCCGAAGTCGATCCTGTCTTCATTTATACCGCCAAGAAATTGTCGATTGCAGCCGTCATGATTTCTGTGACCCCTCGGCGCGGTAACCGGACAAGTCGCCCACCACCATCTCGCCCGAAGTGTTTTCGCCCCAAACCAGAGCTGACCTTCGGGCTACTTGACCCTCTATGCAAATCTCACCATCATCGCTCATTCCACCTAATCACTCGACCAACGACTCAATCTATTAGCCTTAAATTTTCAACGTGTGTAACTGATAAAGGTACTTGTCGCAATGACTGAACTGTGGCTGACTTCCCCATCGACGCAGCACCACAGGTTTTTCACAACATAACTGAATGCCAACCGTTTTAAAATTAAATACTATTTACCAGCGCCGGAGCTATTTGAAATGGGTACTATTTAATAAATATGCCGGTCGTTTAGTGATTTGAAAACTTTCACCAGCTGCCGGTCATTTAGACACTTCCTACAAGTTCAATGATGATATAATAAGGGTGAGATAATTAGTAAAGTTCGTTACGACGTGATTTCGCTCCATGAATGAGTAAGGTTATAGCAGCTTTTAACTCGTTAATTGTCAAAACTCAATACTGAAATTTAACAAGGGAGAAACGAAAGAATAATTCACAGTTAGTGATAAAATGTGAACTTATTGATGGATATCTTGCACTGATGCTTTCGCCCACTATCATGTCTCAAAAGTTTAGGGTCTCGGCTTATAGCCAAACTCGGCTGAATATGGTACTAAACGGTCAACTTACTGATCCCTTAAATACTCAGATAAATAATTTGCATAAAGCGAATTGTTATGTTACAAGTCAATTGCCCCAATCTAACAGACAGATAATTCAAAGTATTTAAACTGCGAAGCTGTGATCACTTCAAACGTTTAGAGAAGTACTTGTAGAGATATTGATCTCTGGACAAGTTAAGTGCTCCAGGGCACAAAAACAGTCTTTAATAATCCGTTCCCTTTTGTCACGCAATTGTTGTTTTTTAACGTTACCAGTTTTCTCGCTTGTCATCAGATGTTTAAATCATAGACAAGCTGAGCTTAAAAAAACAGGCGTCCAGTCGTCCGGGACAAGTGTATGACAGGCTTAAGCAAGCGTCTTTCACTGGTCTTCACTGGCCACTTGTCTTACAGCAAAGATGGGTATAAAAAATTTTAATTCGCTTAGGAGGTATCAAGAGATGAAACAAATTACAGTATTTTATCTTCCATGAGGCAAGAAAGAGTTTACCAGTTAAACAGCATACGTGTTTTATGTTTCAAGTGCTGTTTTGCGCAAGCGAAGAAATGCATGGCTTGCCTAATAAGGTGGCTCAAATCAGTTTCAACACTTGAAAGAAACGTTATTAAAAGGATTGACACTACAACACTTTATCACTTAACAGCAATGTTATGGTACCATATCAACCACCAATTATTGCTGAAAAATATTCGGTCATTTTTGTGACTTAAAAGGTTACCGTGGTAACACGAAAGCCCTGCAAAAACACCCCATCTTTTGTCTTTAGCTGCTCATATCTCAAAAACGACCTCGGTGACCCCCATTTTTTTTTCTGAAATGTAATCAGCATGCCAAAATGAAACTTTCTGCAAAGTTAAAAAAGTCTTTACCGCAGAATCAGAACCACCTTAATAAAATCACAGATTTAAGGTGGCTCTGAAACCGCTCCCAATTTTATCTCCAAAAATCTCAAAATTTATGCTTAAGATCCCGATTTATCCCAGTAACACCTTCAAATTGAGCTTCCTATGCTTTCAGGCCTTACAGTAATGCTAAAAGGCATGCTGGGAACATAACTTATGGAGCTAAGCCACTGACCAGTAGTATCTGAATGGCAAGAGCACCTTTGGAAACGGAGGAAAAAGCTTCTTAGAACCATCCAAATTTGTTTTTTTTAATGCTGTCGGCTGTATTTTTCTATCGTCTAAAAATCCTTATTTCTTTTTTAATCGTAAAGTTTTCTAAAAACCCCATTTGACTCACAATCCTAAAAAAAAACCCGGATTTTGTATCTAGACCTATTTACTGTCTTCCTAAAACGGGTTTCTTTATTTTTGAAAACCTATAGAAAAGGCATCTTGGAACTCCCTCAAACTGTGTTACGCATCCTTTGCTCCAACCCACTATATATATTTAGTCCAGTGACTCAGTAACAATGTTGCTTTTAACAATCACAACTCTGTAATTCACAGTTTAATTCAGAATGTCCAGGATTGACTCTAATTAGATGCATGCCGATTTCAATAAGCGTCACGAAGTGTCCCCTTGCTTTTCTCACTTGTGTCTCGGAATAGACCTTTTCGGCTTGTACATTTTGTTTTCCCAATACAGATCATGCAAGCATGAATATGCCTGCATGCACTCTTTTTAATGAACAAAACAAAGGACCAAGCCTCCTGAGTATTATCACATGATCTGTATTGGGAAAACAAAATGTACAAGCCGAAAAGGTCTGTACAGACAATTTACGTCACAAAATGTCCCTCAAATGCTGCTCCATAACTAAAGCCGCGGCTACACGAGCGATTTTTTCAAATTTTGTCGCGTCGCCAGCGTGAGATAAAAATCGCAAGTGTAGCCACCCTTGAACTGGCGAAGCGACAACTGAAAAAATCGCAAGAAAAAAGTCGCCATAGTTGAAACTTTCGCGACAAAATCGCAGAGATAGTTGCCCGTGTACCCACCCTGCAACTTTTTGCCCGCACTTGCGACGCGTCTAAAGAGTATTGAGCCAATGAAATTAAAGGAGGAATATTTGTTTATAGTGCCAAGGTCTCTTGAAGTATAGGATTTGCGCGGCCTTCAATTTGTCGCCAAAATTTGTCACAAGTGTAGGCAACCTCGCACGCAGGCGACGTGACAAAATTTGAAAAATCGCATCACCGGCGCGAGCAAAAAATTGCTCGTGTAGCCGCCGCTTAAAGAACACCTTTACCCTTACCTTATTGTAGGAAATGTTTAGAGTTAAATGGACACTAATTAGGGTCAATCCTGGACACAAGTAGCCTTCCCGCCACACAGACGTTCTTAAAGGAAACCTCCACTCTTACTACAGAATAAGGGTAAACCGGAGGAAATAATGTTTCCGTACAAATTTGTTCGAAGTTTGTTTTAAAAAAGGTTTTTATATCAAGAAAACTGAATTTCAAAATCACTGATTTTCACTCTCAAATTACGTGGGCGCCGCCATCTTGTATAATTGTAATGTGTTCCGGTTGCCCTAATGTTCTGACACAAAGAGCTTTTGTCTAATAACACTAGGGCAACCGTAACACGTCACAATAGGGACTTTAGGGAGCTTAAGCAACGACAACGGCGACGGCAACGAGAACCTCATCTCAAAATATAAATTTGCTTTATTTTAATCGCTTCGTGACTATTTCAACGTTTTTAATATGACAAGGGTGTGGTAATTCCTCAAAGATGAGACCAGTCGGAACGGCACTTCATTTTTGGCGAGAAAATGAAAATTTATCCTCACGTGCTGACGTTCTTCATAAAACCAAAACCCACAGGTAACCCAGGCTCACTGTGTGTAGGTAAATACAGAGAACATATGAGGCGAAGTTTAGGTCTGAAAATTTGCTAGAAAATGGAAATAAAAATCGATAAAACTTACGATGTGGTGAGCTGTTGTTGTCTTTAATACATACACGAAATTTCGGGAAAAATGGTCCCCGTTCACCTTCCTTCATAATATAGTGACAAGGTAGGAGACGGAAGCCAGCTTGTGGACTCCGATCGACCCAAAACAAGCACGATTTTTTTCGCGAAAATCGAATCCAGTCGCTAAATAAACACGCCAGGCTCGTGGAACATGAATTTCTCTAAACCATGAATCCACTGAAGCATCTCCAGGTAGCAACGCCAAGCCACCAGACTCCGTAAAACCTGTAAGTTAACCTGCTAAAATGGCGGCCAGAAAGCGTTGTACTCGCGAAGTGTCCAATTCAAAACGCCTGGTGACGAGTATAATAAGTCCCCCTGGAGGGAGGGGAGTCCCAGATTGCTCAGTGAGTTTTGTTTTTAGCAATGTGGGACTCCCCTCCCTCCAGAACTTATTAAACTCGTCACCAGGCGTCTAGAGTTCAGTGCCATTTTGAATTGGACACTTCGCGAGTACGACGCTTTCTGGCCGCCATTTTAGCAGGTTAACTTACAAGTTTTACGGAGTCTGGTGGCTTCGCGTTGCTACCTGGAGATGCTTCAGTGGATTCATGGTTTAGAGAAATTCATGTTCCACGAGCCTGGCGTGATTATTTAGCGACTGGATTCGATTTTCGCGAAAAAAATTGTGCTTGTTTTGGGTCGATCGGAGTCCATAAGCTGGCTTCCGTCTCCTACCTTGTCACTATATTATGAAGGAAGGTGAACGGGGACCATTTTTCCCGAAACTTCGTGTACGTATTAAAGACAACAACAGCTCACCACATGGTAAGCTTTATCGATTTTTATTTCCATTTTCTAGCAAATTTTCAGACCTAAACTTCGCCTCATATGTTCTCTATATTTACCTACACACAGTGAGCCTGGGTTACCTGTGCAAAAACTTGGCTATTTCACGTTGTTGTTTTGCTGACGACGGCAACGAAATGGACAAAAGTGAAAAACGCACGTGCAGGGCGTGCAAAGCTATTGTTTTTACCCACTAAATATGCAAAATTGTGACGTTCTCGTTGCCGTCGCCGTTGTCGTAGCTTAAGCTCCCTTTTAAGATCTACGAAGGCGACGTTGACGAAAACGTCACCTCAAAATAGAACTTTGCTCTAGTAAAAGTCTTTCGCGATTATTCCATCTTGTTCACGTCGTACAATGTGGGCGAAGTATGCTAAGAAATAAATTGGTACGAGCGGTTTCAGAGTGAAAACAGAGAATGAAAGATTCCCTGTTGCATGCTTACCTTGTCGTCAAAACCTCAAATTTCGTGATTTCACGTCGTCGTCATGCAGAGAACCGCAAAAATATGAGCTAAAATCCGTGCCGCACGTGCAGCACGATTATTTATGCTCTTTTAATCAATGATATCATTGTTTTGTTGCGTTTTTGTCGACGTCGTCGTCGTCGTCGTAGATCTTAAGCTCCCTAATTATTCAAGATGGCGGCGCCCGCAAAATTTGAAAACAAAACAAGGCGATTCAAAAACTTATTTCTTTCGGATACAGACGCTTTGTTTGAAAAAAAAAATTAGACTGATTTGACTTTTAAGGTTAGTTTACCAGTTTCAGTACATGGACTCCTTCAACTTGACTATAGTCTGTTTTGCTGTTATGTGGTCTCATCGATCAGTAGTCCATTCCGAAGAATACGCCAAGCCCACCATATTGCTGAAGGAAAGGCCAGACTGGCCACAACACCGGGAGCTATATGTCCTACTCTTTTCGACTAGTGTGTGGGATCTTTAACGTCCCAAAGATTTTATG
>OX421458.1:5950596-5963096 GCA_949126865.1 Montipora capitata | reverse complement strand
CTGGGGGTAACACTGCGATGGACTACCATCCCATCCACGGGGAGTGGAAATACTCCTAGTCGCTTCATGCTGCAGAAACCGGAGATAAGCGCCGGCCTGATAGGCCTTCTAGGCTCGTAGAAGACTTTACCTTAGTTTCTGAGTAAAAATGGACCATAAGAGATTTTCCGTTTCATGCTCACGTCGTCGAAACCTCAATTTGGTGATTTCACGTCGTTCTTACGCAGAGTACCGCAAAAATATTCGCTAAAATGCGTGCCGTCCGTGCAGTACGATTATTTTTTCACTTTTTCAGTAACCAATGGTATTATTGTTTTGTGGCGTTGAGGTTGCCGTAGCCATAGTCCTTTCTTATGCCTGGTTTACACTGCGACATAAACATAAGGATTACCTAAGTCCACACACAAGAGAAGTGACATTCGCAAGTGCAGTTAGCTCAAGAAAAAAACTCGCTGCGCAGGAGAATGGGACGAGCCACGTTCCCAAAATGGCCACGAAGTAGAAATTCTTTTCCTTCCATGGGACGTTTTCAACCAACCTCTAGAGACACCAATGACAATAGAGAAATGTACGACTTCTGGTGGACGAAGAAAAGAAGCTAATGAGAGATCTTTTGTTTTCGTCCACCAATATGGCGGCGATGACGTCACGTCAAATCGTCATATTGCTGCTTACGTACAAGAAGACGACGGCGACAAAAGAGAGAACGAGATAACAGGAAGAGGTCCCGTTGGATAAGGGATATTTTCCGAAAGAGGAAACAACAATGAGACTTTCGTAATATGGTAGGGGAACTGCAACATCTTTCCAGGAAAGATTTTTTGTTGTTCATATCCTTGAAATCATCTTACGATTTGTCTTGAGGGCAGGGATGCAAACCGCTTCAGCAAGTTTCTCGTAAAACATTTTTTCGGACGCCATCTTCGGCATAAAAAAACACAGCTGACAACTCGGTCATATGCTTCTGCTTATGTTTCATCCGGTTTACCGTGACAATTATGAACGCGACATAAGCATAAGCATGAGGAAATGGAAACGACTCATTTTTCTAATGCTTGTACTTATGTGCTTTTCACTCCGGGTTTACATTGCTTATGCCATGCTTAGTTTTACGCTTATGTCGCAGTGTAAACCCCCGCTTCTTGTATTCCTTTTCTTCGCTGTTTTAAATTTCTAAATTTCGCCAAGTTGAGTGTACTTGCAGCAAATATGATTGATACTACGAGTACGTACTCGGGAACATCAGAAAGCTATATACTGGTGTGTTTTCTCTAGGAAACAGACACCACAATTTGCACCGCTAACAAGTCGGAGTTGCGATGTGTTGACCTAATTGCTTTTCAGAGGAGCGCATAAAGAATTGACACCCGACCGATAAGCTCCCTTCGGTCATCACCAGCTCAAGAATTTTTGCGGCTAAAAACCTTGGTCTCGCGAATTTATTAAACCTTCACAACTCTTTAATACTCTACAAGATATTTGCTGTCAACGACCGCGAAATCTTTTGTTTACACAAGCACCGAACAGAAGACGCGCGAATTTATAGAACCTTTCTTTACCGGCGTTTCGCCTTGACCTGCACTTTTGTGCTTCAAAACCTCTTATTTGGAACTTCTAGCAACCAGACCGGACCGTCTTTAAACATCATTTCACCGGCGATTTTTGCCTACAACTCGATTCAACGCACGCCGTACTGGAACCGTGGATTGGACTTGACACCTATTGGATTTCGAACTACGCTTATCGGATTTGACCTTATATATTAGGATTAACCTTGTTTATAAACACCAATAGAAAAGCAATTGCATTGTATGACAATCAATGGCGTATTAGAGACATACAATATTGCAATTTGCAAAGAGACGCACAATCAATAGGCCACTTTCGACACGTTAAAATTCAGCTTGAAAGAGAGGTTTAGAGGACAAAGACAAAGGAAAGACTGGATGATACGTTAATACCTTTCACATTCATTGCAACTTGTTTCTATTGTTTTTGTCCTCTCTGCCTCGCTATCAAGTTGAATACTGATATTTCGAAAATGGCCTATTTATTGCACCTTCATACAATCGTTAATCGAACTGGTCAATCATTAACGTGAACTGATAAACGTTGGTCTTTTTCGAATAAACAGGCAAAATAATTCATTAGTGTCATTCATAGTTGATACGTGTATCTTAAAATACTGAACAAAAATTCAAGAGTATGTACGTTATTTAAATTTTATGTTATCCTTTTTGCACAATCCTTTGCTGAAGCAGATACAAAATGAAGAATATTTTACATGTACAGTACTGCAACAAAGTACGCTGTATGAACAATTGCAAGTACAGTACATGTACGTTTAGACGCATTGTATGGACACAGAAAGAACGGAAGAAAATCATGCCACCAAGAAACAATCTTATTTGAACAGCGACAAAGAATTGTTCAAGCCTTCGAAGATGTTACGTACTCTACTAATACGCTATTGATTGTCATACTATGCAATTGAGTTTCTATTGGTGTTAGTGATTAACCATTGCGCGAGATTGAAAGTTTATTTGTTATCTGTGATGATTGTCCAAAGGTGCAATTGTTCATCGCATTCCGTTGATGCTGTGGAATGCTAATATATACGCAAACAGCGTTATTAAAAGTTCGTTCGCGTTCGCGTTCGTGGAAGTATACTTGCCGTATAGTTGTTGAGGTAACTTTTGCGTAAATGAACAGCAAAAAGTGTCCTAGGCCTTTCCCTGTCCCAGAAGAAAAGATTTTAGTGACACTCGAGCAACTCAGGACAGACTAGCTGCTTAAGAACCTCTGCAGCCAAAACAACTTAAAACTAAGACAAGCGAAACCGCACAGGGATGGCAAAAACATAAATTCACGGTACAAGATATTTTTGACAGCCAAGTTTTACTAATTTCTTTGTCAATTAAAATACCGAGCCTTAACCCCATTTTGTAGTCGCCAGCCGGCTTCACGTCGGCAAATGCTTCAAATGGCAACTGAGCTAATTGTTGTTCTAAACAGCTGAAAAAGGAGAGGAAGAAGATGCCAAGAAATTAATATTTTTCCTTCTGGTACAAAATCTTCCACTGCATTAACATCGCCTTTAGTGCAAGTCGCCGAAAACATGTCCATCTCGTAGCGTCATTAAAATTAGACGACTAGTCCAAGTTTTCTGCAACTCGCGAAGGAAATTTTCGCTGAATAAAATGGACAAAGTTTGCCTCCCTTTTGTCTTGAGCATGTGATTCTTGGAATTTCAATTAAATGATATCGCAGTCGGGTCATCTTAATTAAGATACGCATGTGAAAACTTGTTTGCGAAAGGAGAGGTCTTGCAGAATAACAATCGTCTACAGAATCTTCATTTATTTCGAGGTAGTTTCAAGTCGTGAAATCTGGAATGCTTACCTCATAGAAAAATTTGACTTTGATGTCTAGTTATGTTTCAATCTATCCCTGACGCCATTTTTCAGTAAAGCACATTTAACAAAATAGTTGGTAGTTCAGCTGTTCAAAAATATATATATATTTTTTCTCACTGAGAGAGTAATCTGCTATGTCATTTTCACGCGTGAATTGAATATGGTTGCCATGAAGGCTTTCAAGCGATTGTAAACAGTTATCGTTTGTTCAAAGTGTCCAAGAAAGTGTATTAAAAGAGAACAATCTGTGTCAATTATGTACTGACAGAAGCACGAGATTTTTTGCGCGTCATTTAATTGCAAAGCGGTTCAAGGAGTGAAAGTAGCAGGTGCCAAAATGTTCTTAATCAGTCACGGACAATGAAAATAAACTTTTCTTTTTATTCGATTTTGTGGTTATCAGTGAGTGGAGTCCTAGTGCATGCTAAATTTCTATGGTTCTATTTCTTTTATGCATATAACGTTCAAACGGCGTCAACTTGTTAGTAATATCATTCTGCTTTGATTTTCTCTATAAGTGTGCTCAACATATCTTACCCTTTAAGGCACAGGTACATTTTATATCCAGTTTGTCGACTTTTAGCGGTACTCTTAACGCAATCTTCATTGCGTTTTGATTTCTTTTTCTGTTTGAATCCAGCCTTCGATTTTCCGTCATTTCCTCCCTCGAATCCTGTTAAATTGCTTCGAAATCATTTTAATCAATATTCATCTTAACACCCCGGCCGTTATAGTTCCCTTCACAACATAGGACATAATGAAAGCGGACATTTTCGGTTGTTTTCTGAATAAGTCTTGTATAAACAAAGCTTTCAGGGGAGAAAACAGCTCCTCCCACTTAAATGATAACGATATTTTCCTTTACATTTACAGCGCTAACAACAATTAGTGTATATCTGTCTGTCATCTGTCTCTTCAAATGAGCGGGATCTCACTCATTCAGAACTGATTTGTGAACGCTTCAGAGATAAATCCACGTGGATACTATACTCACATGGTCAATGTCAGAATAAAATTTGCTCTTATTTGGGAAGGATAACGCTTCACTGACTGATTTCTTATTAAAACCCTGGCTTGTTTCAACAGATTTTGAAAAGGTTGTTTCACCACAATTGCTTGTAATATCGCAATCTGATTGGCTAATTCGGCGTTGTCGATTAGAGTCGAGACAACCCTGCTCGCGTCAATTTGTCATACAATGTAATAGCCAATCAGAACGCTCATTTTAGGAAATAAACCAATCATTTTGCGGGAAAGTTATAGACAACGCTGTCTCTTTCTTTGTGTCATGATTTGGTCACGCTCTGAAATAAACACTTTCTTTGGCGTTGAATATTGTGGTAAAAAAGAAATCGAGTACAGAAAACGCTGAACCACTTTCGATTACGTCTAGATTCACACCTGTCCAATTTTTTTTCAGTTGTCTACCGATGAAGAAACAAATGCCAGTGTATCACCTTGAAAATATGAGCAAGCACGAGCTCTGATTGGTCAGTCTTTAACAGTAGGCTATTTAACAATTATCTTGCGAAATCGCGTTGAATATTGCCTGATACTTAGCCGATGAGGCCGTAGGCCGAGTTGGCAAAAATCAGGCGATATTCCGCAAGATTGAGCTAGATAATTGTTTTATCATTGATCACATTGATGACAAAGCACAATTTTTTTACGTTATTGGAAAAAAAAAATGGAAAAACTAGCATTTTTCTCCGCAACACAAAATTATGTATATCGCAGGATATCTGTTGAGTACGCACGAGGAATATTGAGCGCGCTATGACCATATTTGGACATTGTCACAATGTGTTGAATAATAACAGCTATTATAACCCACCTATGAATTTTCGGGCGATTTTATTGGCTAATTTAAATACGTAACGTGGTGCAAACTCACTTGACAGTTATCACGCAATAACCCCCTTTTGCGTGGATATTTGCCCTGCGAAATGCTGTAGCGATCATTTGTGTTGAAAAGAAACAAAGTCGGCGGGAAAAAGGTGGCAGAAGAGTTTTTATTTTACATGGAAGAAAAACAAACTCGTTTCCTGGAGTCTAGTGATAGTCACATGAAAAAGCTGGTCCCAAATGCTGTTCCGGAAAGTACAAGAAAGTCAACAAACCATACTGGGCTCAAAATTTCGTATTTGCCCTCGAAGCTTCGCTTCTCGGCCAAATATTTATTTTTCGGACAATCTCTCAGCCGCGGACATGATCAGCCGACATACCAGCTGCAACCATGCCAGCAGAGCCTTTCTTTACTCGACGAGAAAGAAAGAACTCTGCAGAACTCGTGTTAAGTTTTTATTGAGTGTGTTTAAGCCGTTGTTTGGAGACAGTTTCAAATCCAGGCCAAGTCGCCTGAACGCCATATTGATTTTCGTTCTGAAGGCTCGATTTTGACCTTCGCCTTGTCAAAAATATGATGCGCCCGTTGCTTAAACCGGTTTGACCGGAGTGACTAGCCCAGAAATTTGGGCTGCGGCAACTTAAAGACTTGATACGATTTCTGCAGAGCCTCTCTTGCTCGCCCCCTCGTGAGTTTTAGAGAGGCTCTGCTTCGCGCAGAGTAACCAGCCGCCAGAAGGGGTTTACTGATTTATCAAATATCCTACGCTAGTAGATTTGCCAAAATATAGAAAACAAATTTTCTAACTTAGCAAAAGTGTAAAACTTGATGACCTTCAACTGTGGTCTTGAGGTTAAAATGCCAAACTTTCTCGTTGTGTTACCCCTGAAGCGTCATTAATGAATGAAATTACTGCCTTAACAGCTTAATACAGTGTTAACTTTGCAAAATGGCTTGTAACAAGAGAAAATGATTTTCTCGTGCATGTTATCTTGCCGGTAGTTCAAACGCTTTTCATTCGGGTTGTGAATCGTATCACTTCACTGTTCATCGACAAATAATACGGTGAGTACTTTTAAATTCTCCAAAAACTTTTGTAAGCAAAACGACTACTTTTGCTCTTAAATTTGAACGTTCCCTTCGTGATTTAGTTTTTGTCATTCTCGTCACCTGATCGACCCAAGGCTCTGGGAAACTCTGTGTAGGGTTCTTATAGGCAAAAATTGGCTATTTGAACCTTACGGCGCCTGCTCACTCCTCGTGCTAACATGAATGCACCAATTAGAGACGGTTTTGATTGTTCTTCACGAAAACCAATGAGAGGACACTTTGTTTCAGGGTTTCCCAGAGCTCTTCTCTCCCTCGGTCAAGAGAAGAGCTCTGGGGTCGAGAATGAGTTTTAGTTTATTCGTGAAAGTTTCTCAAATTAATAATGCTGTTCTTCGTGAAACCTACGGCAGAATTTCCGGACGAGCTGAAGAATATTGAGACTAACTTTGCGTAACTTTTTGCTGAGAGTCGATCCGCCATTGACGTATAGTTCTGGGGTTTGCTCCACAGCCAAAGTGATCATAGTGAGGAAGCTTTTACGGTCAATGAGACGTTGGTGAACTGACCCGAGATGTTTGCGAACTGACCGTTGGCGAGAAGAAGGCACGTTGCATATGTTTCCAACGGAATGAACTAAGCTTAGTTCTTCGAGATTTCGAGAGTTCCGCCCAGGAAACTAGGAAGCAAACCTAAATTTGTGGGTATCCTGTGATTTGAAAGGTGTCCTGTGCTGCTATAGCGAAACAAATCGAGTTGCGTTTGGGTACACATTTGCCTGGCTTTCCTTTCAAACCTCGCTTCAGAGGCTACAAACACATTTGCGTCACTTTAATGTTGAGCTCTGTTTGACTTCTGTGACGTTAATTCTGAGACACGCTTTTGGTTTGGATCTGGAAAGCCGTTTCCTGGTAAGTAAAATCACCTTTTATTCTGCTCTCGAGCTGAGCTGCCATCTTTGTAATTATCCATGGTCAGAGTCTTAGAAAAGTGTATGCGAATCCTGGTCGGAATATTTCAAACAGCAATACGGGGGTTTCGTACTCGACTGTTTCGTTTTCGACGAAGAAATTATCATGGTCATGCCGTCGGGCAAAATCAAAGGAAACACGAGCTTTGCATATGAAGGGGCGGGAATGCTCGTCGAAATTTTTGAATTAAACCACTAAAAGAGACCATTATGGGCGTAGCCCAGGCGTTTTTAACCCTAAAAGAGACTTTATTCAAAACCTATTAAATATTTTCGCGTGCGGCAGAGAACGCAAACCTAAATTTGTGGGTGTCCTGTGATTTGAAAGGTGTGCTGTGCTGCTATAGCGAAACAAATTGAGTTGCATTTAAACACAAATTTGCTTCGCTTTCATTCCTAGCCACACTTTTTTAGAGGCTACAAACACATTTGCCTCACTTTAATGTTGATCTCTGTTTGGCTTCTTTGACGGTAATTCTGAGACACCGTTTTGGTTTGGATTTTGAAAGCCGTTTCCTGGTAAGTAAAATCGCCATTTATTCTTCTCTCGAGCTGAGCTGTCATGTTTGTAATTATCCTTGGTCAAAGTCTTAGAAAAGTGTGTGCGAATCCTCGTCGGAATATTTCAAACAGCAATGCAGAGGTTTTGTACTCGACTGTTTCGTTTTCGATAAGGAAATTTCATTACAGCTTGTAATTTCGGTCCAGAACAAGCTATCATTGTGGCTCGATGTTAATTATTTGAAAGACGCGAGAACTGTCCATTCAGGAGGTGAACCCTAGCAACACACGTGGTCATCATATTGAAATATGTAGTCATGTTAGTGGCGTACACAGTCCAGTTAAGGATTGATACACGATTTCTACGAAACGTGTTCAGTTGGGAAGTACCATTTCTTTGACTTTATTTATTACATGGCTTCCTGTTTCCTGAGGTCAGTGTAAGTCAGTAGCATATTGGCGTATGTTAAATATTAGACAGTTCTCCCTAGAACAGTCAGTTCATTTTGTTGTAAAATTATAGAGCACGATATGAAAGTGAAGTTTATAGGTAGTTTTGACCTAACGCCATCGACGCCATGTTGGTGGACGAAAACAAAAGATCTCTAGTTGTACGCTAGCTCCTTTTGTTCGTCCACCAACACTTGCACATTACACCGTTGTTATCAGTGTCTCCAGAGATTGGTTGCAAGCAACCTATAGAGGTCCTGTCCATAGATCACAAGAGAATACTTTAACACTTTTGCACTTCCTCAGTGCCTAAAAGGCAGGTCGAACGCACTCTATTAATCTGCGATTACTCCTAGTTATATTTCTTCGACTGTAACCCTTAACGAGACTTTCACTGCTACATATGAGGGACGTTTTGCCCAAAACACCCCAAGAGAGATGATAGTTGAAACGCTTTTCATTCGGGTTGTGAATCGTATCACTTCACTGTTCATCGACAAATAATACGGTGAGTACTTTTAAATTCTCCAAAAACTTTTGTAAGCAAAACGACTACTTTTGCTCTCAAAATTTGAACGTTCCCTTAGTGATTTAGTTTTAAAATATGATGCGCCCGTTGCTTAAACCGGTTTGACCGGAGTGACTAGCCCAGAAACTTGGGCTGCGGTGACTTAAAAGACTTGATACGATTTCTGCAGAGCCTCTCTTGCTCGCCCCCTCGTGAGTTTTAGAGAGGCTCTGCTTCGCGCAGAGTAACCAGCCGCCAGAAGGGGTTTACTGATTTATCAAATATCCTACGCTAGTAGATTTGCCAAAATATAGAAAACAAATTTTCCAACTTAGCAAAAGTGTAAAACTTGATGACCTTCAACTGTGGTCTTGAGGTTAAAATGCCAAACTTTCTCGTCGTGTTACCCCTAAAGCGTCATTAATGAATGAAATTACTGCCTTAACAGCTTAATACAGTTTTAACTTTACAAAATGGCTTGTAACAAGAGAAAATGATTTTCTCGTGCATGTTATCTTGCCGGTAGTTCAAACGCTTTTCATTCGGGTTGTGAATCGTATCACTTCACTGTTCATCGACAAATAATACGGTGAGTACTTTTAAATTCTCCAAAAACTTTTGTAAGCAAAACGACTACTTTTGCTCTTAAATTTGAACGTTCCCTTCGTGATTTAGTTTTTGTCATTCTCGTCACCTGAGCCTCGGATCGACCCAAGGCTCTGGGAAACTCTGTGTAGGAGAACATGCGCTATAGGGTTCTGATAGGCAAAAATTGGCTATTTGAACCTTACGGCGCCTGCTCACTCCTCGTGCTAACATGAATGCACCAATTAGAGACGGTTTTGATTGTTCTTCACGAAAACCAATGAGAGGACACTTTGTTTCAGGGTTTCCCAGAGCTCTTTTCTCCCTCGGTCAAGAGAAGAGCTCTGGGGTCGAGAATGAGTTTTAGTTTATTCGTGAAAGTTTCTCAAATTAATAATTCTGTTCTTCGTGAAACCTACGGCAGAATTTCCGGACGAGCTGAAGAATATTGAGACTAACTTTGCATCACTTTTTGCTGAGAGTCGATCCGCCATTGACGTATAGTTCTGGGGTTTGCTCCACAGCCAAAGTGATCATAGTGAGGAAGCTTTTACGGTCAATGAGACGTTGGTGAACTGACCCGAGATGTTTGCGAACTGACCGTTGGCGAGAAGAAGGCACGTTGCATATGTTTCCAACGGAATGAATTAAGCTTAGTTCTTCGAGATTTCGAGAGTTCCGCCCAGGAAACTAGGAGGACTAAAACTGATGTACGATCTCGAAATCAGCGAGCAATAGTGTTAATGTTAAAAAAGGCTACATTTATACATTTCTTCACCTTTATTTGTACAGAAAGGAAAGAAATGTGTATTTGATAAATGCGAGGATGAGTTCAAACTCTCGTTTGTTTATAGAACTTGCAAAAGCACACACAAACAAAAAAACAAAGCAACCAAAAAAAAAAAAAAAACAACTTAGCAGAATAAAGAAGTTCTTGATTGACTCTCAGCCTAGGTATGTTCTTAAATTTTTGGTTAATCTAAGGCCGAAAGTTCTTAGCAAAAAGTTCTTACAAAAAAAGAATGTAAACAGGCTCAAGTTGGACACCTCAATTAATTGAACTAAGGAAATGCTTTGCGTTTAAGTTAGCTATTCTTGAAGGGTGCAAATTGTAACCAAAAAACGTTTTTGAAAACGTTAATCGCTTTGCAATATAACCAACTGTCATTTTGTGAGTTTAATAATAATAATAATAATAATAATAATAATAATAATAATAATAATAATTATTATTATTATTATTATTATTACTATTATTACTATAATTATTATTATTATTATTATTATTATTACGTATAAAATTTATAAGGAGCAAATATCTATATAAATATATCCAAATGCGTCATGTATCAAGTAATATAAATTATGTACAAAATAAAAAAATAAAATTTAAAAAATAAAAGTTAACTTAACCTAATCTTAACCTAGCTAAAACTGATCCCAAAGGCTAAAATAATCATGATTCTTAACTTAAATAAAATGCTCTTTAAAAAGTAGAGTCTTAACTTTCCTTTTAAAACAATATTGAAAATAAGGGTAAACTACTGAATTGTACAACGTCTTTAGGCAAGCCTTGAAGTTAGTCAGACAATTACTTAATTTATCAATGATACCAACAGATTTAGAAATTTTGCTAGCAATATGTGAGATATACATGAAAGATTTTCATCCAAAATAACACCATGCAAGAAAAGTAACTTCCTTACCGCGGATCATCTTGTGTCCATTAATTTTGATATTTAAATCAAATTCTTCTCTTCTTAGCCTTGGTTTGAAGATTACTTTAGTTAGATGTTTTTCTTAATTTAAAGATAACTTTTTTGCTTTAAACTGGTCAGATAACTCAAGCATTTCACAATTTATAGTATTGATTTGAATAACACCAGGAAATTTCATTATCATCTAATTTGAAAGACAAATTGAATGTAGGACTTCAATGAGACATTAGATAAAGCGATTTCGTAAAAAAAAAAACGTTTTTCAAATTAGGTGTTTGTTTAGGTGACCCATACGTATTTTAGAAATTCTGGAAAAGTTAGTGGAAAGATGTTATGACTTTGGAGTCAAATCTTATTTGTCAATAGTTTTGTTAATGAAATGATGGATGAATTGCTAGTTTAAAGTTTATTACTTCTTCACCGTGCTAAATTCATCATGCTGATTTCCATCAGTTTTCCACCCACTTTGCATTGCGCGCTGGTATTATTCTTGTCATCCGGGCATTCGTTACGATCTCCTCTCAAGCGCGAGCGAATTCGCCCTAGAGATCAGCAACAGCGAGCGAGAAATTTCAGCTCCCCTCCCCGGAGTGGGGGGAAGAGGGGGGGGGGGGGAGCTTTGCATATCAAGGGGCAGGGATGCTCGTCGGAAATTTTGAATTAAACTACTAAAGGAGACCATTATGTGCGTAGCCCAGGCATTTTTGACCCCGAAAAGAGACCATATTTTAAACATATTACATATTTTCGCGTACGACGGAGGAGAACGCAAACCTAAATTTGTGGGTATCCTGTGATTTGAAAGGTATCCTGTGCTGCTATAGCGAAACAAATCGAGTTGCGTTTGGGTACACATTTGCCTGGCTTTCCTTTCAAACCTCGCTTCAGAGGCTACAAACACATTTGCGTCACTTTAATGTTGAGCTCTGTTTGACTTCTGTGACGTTAATTCCGAGACACGCTTTTGGTTTGGATCTGGAAAGCCGTTTCCTGGTAAGTAGAATCACCTTTTATTCTGCTCTCGAGCTGAGCTGCCATCTTTGTAATTATCCATGGTCAGAGTCTTAGAAAAGTGTATGCGAATCCTGGTCGGAATATTTCAAACAGCAATACGGGGGTTTCGTACTCGACTGTTTCGTTTTCGACGAAGAAATTATCATGGTCATGCCGTCGGGCAAAATCAAAGGAAACACGAGCTTTGCATATGAAGGGGCGGGAATGCTCGTCGAAATTTTTGAATTAAACCACTAAAAGAGACCATTATGGGCGTAGCCCAGGCGTTTTTAACCCTAAAAGAGACTTTATTTAAAACCTATTAAATATTTTCGCGTGCGGCAGAGAACGCAAACCTAAATTTGTGGGTGTCCTGTGATTTGAAAGGTGTGCTGTGCTGCTATAGCGAAACAAATTGAGTTGCATTTGGACACTAATTTGCCTCGCTTTCATTCCTAGCCTCACT
>OX421458.1:5918096-5943096 GCA_949126865.1 Montipora capitata | reverse complement strand
CGTTACGTGCGGTGTATAAAAAAGCCATTACCATATCGGGTAGGGAAGCTAAATCATGTGCACTTGAAAATGATTATGATAACGCGCGCTTTCAGTTGCTTTGGAAACCACTGAAGAAGAGGGAGTACCCTCGAAACGTCTGGTTTATTTTAAACATTGGCGCATTTTCGACATGAACCCTTAAAACTTTTTAAAGGTTTCATGAAACCGACCATGTTAATACGCGGTGCAACGCCTGCTTAAACTTGTTTCGCAGTGCCCTTGCGCATAAGTTTCAGCTAAAAGTTTCAACGTGTAACAGGGGCTTAAGAGAAGACTGCTAATCTTTACCTTAACTTGGGTTTTTCAACCGTGTCAAATGATCGAGCTGATAAAATTCTAGCTTTGTCAATCATTGAAATTTGAAATAAAAATTGAATTGAATAAGTTTCAAATGTATTCTTTTCTTACCGGTATGTTTAGGTGGTTCTTGGGTACCGGGACGACACCCGGCGGTGAAGCCAGGAATTGGTTGCCCTCAAACCACGGGAAAATTTGGAATCTGTGCGTTTCTATGCCGGCCTAAAAACACTGAGGGTTACGTTTTTGCAAACGTTGAAAACACTGAGGACTGCAAACCTGGAGAATTGTGCTGCTTTACTGGCTGTGGATATACCTGCATGTTGATTGACCAAGGTTAGTCAGGTGACCCGTGGACACCTTAAAATCATAATTACCACCATCATCACCATCACTACAACCGTCATCATCATCAACTTCATAATCTTAAAGGAGAAAGAAAAAAGAAACTGGTCCTTCCAATCTTTGTTTACATTTTTCACTTCATTAGCACGGGGCTATCGTTTTCTAATCCGTAAGCCGACAAAAATTTTGAAAATTTCTGAATTTTGAAAGTGCATATAGGGAAGATCAGTTTTCAAATATTGCATTTGTTATTCAAATGTGCCAAGCACAGGAACAAAAGACCCTTTGTTTCGACAACCAATGAGGCTCTGGTTGGCACATTAATGACAGTAGGTGACGTCAACGATATCTTCCCTATTGCGTAATGGGCGATCTCTGAAAATTTGAACACGATATACCCCTTTTCTCTGAGCAACGATGCTTTGAAAATTGACTTTTTACATAGTATGTGTCGGATAATTAGCACTTTTTCCACACAAGAATTTATCAGTTTTTAATGGCTAATAACTGGCTTGAAAGAAAAAATTTTCAGTTTTGTCTGAGACACAGAAATATGGAGGTAGCTGGACGGAAGCGAGCGGAAAGCCGTGATGAGGGGCGTCGGGCAGCCGCTTTTAAGTTAGACGCGATCGGGCTTAGCTAACATATCCACACTCTCTTGAATGTTAATGTCCTTTATGCTTTTCTATTTTTATTTTCAGGAAAGTGAAACATATGCAGATTCTTGTCCTGTCCAGGAGCTTGTGCCGGAAAACAGAGAAATCGATCCTTTAACAAACGAGTACACTGAGATAATATTAATTTAATCACAATATAATGCAGTGATAAGGCGATCAAATGAAGATTATTATTAAACGTTCGACCTGGTATACTGCGTTTCTAGCTTTCTGATTGGTTCCCTCAATCTCGGTTATCAGCTCATACACCGTGTGACCTAATACGTATGGATACTAATTGCATCTCGTGTTGCGAAGCTGGAAACCGATTGGTTTTAAATCGCAAGTGTACAAGCGCTCTGAATTTAACGAAAATTTAATGAGAAAATTCAAGTTCCATTCGCGCTTGTTGGATATGAGACTCGTTATAGCCAACTAACCATCTCATATCCAACGATTGTTAAATAACATGCTAAAGTGAAATGAAGCAACAGGAATGTCTGTCCATACACGACGACTTTCTACTAACGTAGCCACAGGCTCACTAACTGAAAAAAACAATAACATCGTGGTGCGGTATATTAATTATTTAAGTGATTGGACCGCACACTGTCCCCAATAATACTGCACCGATCCAAGATCAAAGAAAATCAACTTCACTCATTCAGGAGTGACGATGGGCCCATGTCTCAATCTCAGTAGTATTTATTTAGATGACCTCCGGCTGACATGCTTTTAGCTTCCGTGGACAGCCAAAGCCTTGAAAAATAAAAAGGTGTGTTTCAAATAATTCATCTGCTACTGATTTGAAACGTATTACAGTTATTTACAGCCATTATTTACCTTTACTCTTTATACCTTATTGTTGGAAATACGTAACAAATGCTTAAAGGGACACTTTGTGCAGGATTTAAAAATTAGGTGTGTACCTAATTAGGGTCAATGCTGGACATAAGTGAACAAGCTTTATTTCCGATTTTTGCGATTTTATCCCCCCCCCCCCCCCCCCCCCCGCTCCTCAATGGAATTTGTTAGCGTGTATTGAATTGACAAACGGAATACCAAATATGAAGTCCTGTAAAGGGGACTTCTTCAGAATAAGCATGGGCCACTTTCACAGAAGATAAATTGTTTCATTTATTTACCTTCTCTCCCTTCTGTGCGATGATCTGTGCAGATGAAACTCAACCTACAATTAAAAAAATAAAAAAAACACACTATTGTGCATTTGTGGTCTATTTCATTGGTCCATAAATTGAAGAGAAACTTTCTGTGACCTACAATCTTGGACATTTCAAATGGAAAATGAAGAGACCACCCCTCCCCCGCAAGGATTAAAAAAAGGCATGAACTATAGTCTGCTATTTGACATTCATGGCACTCATTTGATGAATAAAAAATTTAATTATGATAGTAATAATAATAATAATAATAATAATAATAATAATAATAATAATAATAATAATAATAATAATGATAATAATATAATAAAAATATCTTAGCGGCCAGACTAAGTGTGAAAAGTTAGTCACCAGTGAATAAAATGCAGTCGCATTAATAAATTGGTGACCTCAGCGGTCGCAACGTCGAGCACTGACTGAACTATAATTAAGCCATCCTTGTCACTGGGAAATGCTGGTCCAGGAGAAAAAATATTTACCTCAAAACCATATCAAAGGCATTATTAAAGACTGCTTTAACTCATATCTGAGCAACAGAACTCAAATGGAATTACTTAGTTCTGTCATTAACTGACATGCAAACAGTCTCTTATGGGGTGCCTCAGGGATCAGTACTGGGGGCACTCCTTTTCCTTATTTATATAAAAGACTTTCATAATTGCTCAAAATTATTGGATTTTCACCTCTTTGCAGATGATGCAAATTTCTTTTTTAAGTATAAAGACCTTAACATACTTGAAAGTGAAATTAATAGGGAACTTGGAAAAGTACATATTTGGCTTAGTATCTGCAAATAAGCTTTCACTAAATGTTGAAAAGTGAAACTTTGTTATTTTTCAACCAGTACAAAAACGAAGTCCCAAAAAGGTTAAGATGCTTTTTATAAATAATCAATCATTTACTGAAGAAACTTCCATTAGATACCTTGGAGTCTATATAGATTCAAATATTAGTTGGAAGAGAGCCAGTCATTAACTACATTCATTTGCTACATGTAAAAAAATTAAAAGAAAGTACAGGTATTCTCTCTAAGTATCCCTATTTCCTAAATGCAAAAACGTTGCTAAGTCTGTATCATGCCATAGTACCTAGAGCCATTCTTAAATTATTCTATAATTGCTTCAAGTAACGCATAGCACTCTACTTTGCAACCTTTATTTACATTGCAAAAGAAAGCTATGATAATTACAGTGACCGTCTCCAGCTTCACTGAAAACTCAAGTCCTTTATTTAAAGACTTGAATGTTATCAAGCTGTCTGATATCATTACCCTTTAACTTGCAGTGTTTATGCATAAGTTTCATTATCAACTTTTACGTTCAGTCTTTGATATCTTTTTTAATCCTGTTAGTAACATACATACAGGTAGATATAACACTAGGTTGTTGTCCAGGATAACCTACGCTATCCCAAAAGAGTGGCAGAACAAATTAAGGAATTTTCAACATAAGGTTCCAGGGTGCTAAAGTTTGGAATGACATAAGTGATGACATCAAGTTTGTCTCTCTCAAACGTTTTAAGGAAAAGTTTAAGTCAATTCTTATTGCTAAATATTAATTGCAACCTGATTTACCAACACTATATCAACACTCTGCTGTAAAGAGAAAGCAGTTGCTGGTTTCTTTAGCTATACTGCCTGACTGTGATTACATGTAGTTCATGTTTCTTAGCAGAGGTATCAGGTCTGCACACTAGCCCTGCACCCCCACAATGATTGAATGCAATCTGCCATTTCCGCGAACTCATAACAATGACACTTGATACCGGTACATGTATATCAATTATGCATGAGTATTGGAGTAGGAATCTGCAGGGAAAATGATCTGAATGGGTCAAGAAAGCTCAAATTTTCTTTCATTCACATTGATTGATAACAGATCCAAGATTTGAAATTAAAATGGTGCATCCTGTTGATGACACTACTTTGTTCATAACAGCAGCACTTGCAGAGAATTAAGGAAAAGCTTTGACATCTTTGGTGTTTATTGCATTGCCTACATCAACGATCTATATTAAAAAGAATCACAGCAAAAAAATAAATAAATAATGAACAAACTCCAGCTGACAATATTTACTGTAAACAATTTTGAATTCACCTTCTGCCAGAACTCCTTGTCAAACTTCACTTCAATATGATCGCCAGCTCGATCTGTTGAATCACTTGCCTGGATATCTTTGATTTTCCATTTCCTTCTCTTCTACAGGAATTAATAAATATTCAGCTCCTTTTTTGGCCCTTTGCTGCCGCTCAGCAAAACGATTAGCGATGAATGCCCAGGGAAATCCCAAAAATATTGGTCATGCTATTACCTTGATGCTTGAGCTCCTATAGCGAAAGTTTGGCCATATCACGTACATCGTATTAAACTGGAAGTATTTTTAATTAGTTAAGTCTTCCCATTCCTTTGTATGCTGGACTTAATACTGAGAAAACGACGAGGTTAGGTGAATTGCACGTTAAAAAATGAGGACTGATCTTAGTAGTCAAATTACAAAAAGGGAATTTCTAAATACAGAGCCATAAAAGCCAAAGGCGCTTCATGGCAGTGATGTAGTAAAAGGCTGCTTTATTATTTTATCCCTCCTTAATTTCTTTATCAATTAATAATTTTATTGCATCATTTAACTACAGTAAACCTATCAACTCCCAGGGGTTCCCCATTGACAAGTAAAATCGTCTGGCGTTAGAGTCAGAGTAAAATACTACATCTGGCCGGTTTAGGCCGGTTTGCACGTGAAAGGGTTAAGACATTAAAATTCTAGCTTCACCAATTGGCTCACTTGACTGTAAACAAAAGTGCACTCCTAGTTGTTTACGATCATAGACTCGGCTAGAGACAGTTATGGCACAGTCTTAGTCTTTGAGAGACATTTCTAGACTCCTTGTAATGAATAAAGACTGTCTAAGGAAATGTTTTTATCACCTAGGGTTAGGGTTAGGGTTTGGAGATCTTAGCTGCAAATTGAAGTGACCGAAAATTTTAGGAAATGATATCTTCATTTCAGAAATAATTGCTACATGTAGCTGAAATGTTACTTTCTCACAAACTCCAACCAAACCATTACCTCATCCAAAACTACTAGGTGACCTTTTTAAGTGTCAGAAAGTGCAAAAATATCCCTTCTGAAAAGGGCACTACTAAACAACAAAACACCGAAACACTGAAACAGCGAAAATTTTGAAGCAAAAAACACCATGTACGGCCCCACCATACATTGAATACTAACCGACAAAGGTTGGATTTGAGATTAAATATCATTTTAGGCCTAATTAGGCTAATTCGGTGTTTTGTTGTTTAGTACACTCCTTCCGAAAACATAAGGGACTTCTTTTCCCATGGTTGCGAATCTTTTTGGTGAGGTTTTAGGAAAGAAATATACTGTATACCTGTCTGGCAACGAAGAAACGATATTCTTAGAACAGTTTGACTGTCCCAAACACGTATTTCACCAAAGATTGTCGTTGGGTGCCACTGAAAGAAGCTATCTATATTTCACGTTTAAAGCCAGAGCTAAATTAACGTACAGTTAAAGCATAGCAACAATTTTTGTTTTTTTTGTAAGCAAACTGTTTAACACTTGTGCATGCACACATGTTATGTTATGCAGCTTTGTATCATCTTTTCAAAATATAACCGTCACTTTTAACGTTCTTCAATAATTATTGTAACATTTCTGAGAGAGACAGGCTGGAAGATTAATTAAATGAAACTCAGATGATGGAATTAGTTAAATGCCGAAACATGTCTTTAAAAAGTTGGTTCGTGTGTCTCAAATTTATTTTCACTTGATTTCATATCCGCAGTTCAATATTTGATTCACTTCATAAGCTTATATCATTTCATTCCTTAAACAGAGAGTGTTTACCTCAGCCTTCACGCAGAATCAAACAGGTGAATTAAATATTCGCGTTCTGTTGTTCGCTGAAGAATCACAGATCCAATGACGTAATCATCTCATCGGCCCTCAAAGTAGTCCAAAACACTCAGAATCTCGTAGTGCAGATCTCGCTGAGCTTGACGAGAAAGAGAAGAAGAATGCCTTGAACCATCGACATCTGCCGCCATTTTGTTTTTTTATATCACTTTGACTCCGCTGACCATTGAGACAGTCGTCACAATAGCCGTATTAGATTTCTTGTATCAAATGACATATATATATATGACGGGTATCCTGACATTCAGAAAATCCTTGCATACGGCGGGAGCTACTGAAATTTAAACTGACCAATCAGAATTCAGCGAGCGGGAAAAACTGTGCTATCCTTGTGCTATCCGACGTCACGCCAATTGTTTACATTCTGATTGGTTAGATCGGTGGACATTCGCTCAGCCTTCTTTTGTGACTCTCTTGACCGTTGCTTCTTTGAACTCAGCGAGACAGAAATGACGCATTGTTCTGACAATCAATTTGCCAATCCACTTTATCCAGTTTATGACATGGGCTAGCATGTGATTAACAACCAGGATCGCTTTTTGAACTTTATTCTGTAGAAGAAGAAGACTTTGCTGACTGAACATTTTTACGACGAAATCCCTTGGTTTGTTCAGCACTTTGATGTCCGATAACTGAGCCGTTCTAACGAGTGTTGGGTCAATCACATTTGGTCGTCTGAGTGAAGTTCTTTCAGCTCTTGTTTGTGTGTGTCCATCATGATCGAACTTCAGGTGAATAGTGAGGGGAACAATTTTTCGTTCATCTGCTGTGCCAAACAACAAACAATCCTGTTGGGTGTTCCACGTGCTTGGCAAGTTTTGCACGACCATCGTCTATCAGATCTGGAGTGGAGTTTTCTTTCAGTGATTACAACTTGCGATCGTTCTACAAACATCCACGTAGCATGCAGCACTTTTTAGTGACTCGAGGATCCTGTTTTGCTGTTTCAAAGGGAGTCGTGCATTCTTGAACAGTTAATTTGTTTGTTCCTCAGTACTTCTATTTTTTCGTTTGTTCCTGATGTCGCAAAGTAACTTTGATGATTTGAAAGGACTTAAATCCTTAATTGAATTAGCGATTTTTTTTATTAAGGAACCAACAAGAGAATGGTACACAAAATTAGGAGAAACTGTTGGTTGAATGGACAATAATTGTAGCCATAATTATCTACCCAGTTTAAGTACTAAGCTCAACAAGTTGTTTGGCTCCACAAGTTTCAGTTTCAGGCCAGGTACCCGAATTCACCCAGGTACTGGTACACTTACTACCATTGTTCTTTGGAAATTGAATAGCTCCTTGATCACCTGGTTGCTTGAGAAGAAACTTGATGTGGTTGTTCTCTACATTGGTGAATACGGCCACTAACTGTCCATTGTGGATAAACTCCAGACCAACTCTTCTTTTTATTTATTCTTTGTTCTTTGCAGGGCATCAACAATGGTTTCCCTTGTAAAATATTAGTTTAAAGGGTTTGTTAAATCTGTTTTTCATTTTATAGGGCACTGTGGTTGCCAGATTCACTTTCAAACTTATCATGGAAACGTAAATCAATACCAGTGAAAAGTCAGTCCCTTGAATTGTTGATAGAAAATTAATTTAAATGCATATTGAAACATCAATTGAGGAATATTTTTTTTCATTCCCACTTTGTGAACCTAACATACATTGCTGCAGTTTGTTTATTGCTTGGTCATTCAATGTGTTGATCACATCAAATTATTTAATTTTTTGGTATTGTTCTCAGACCTCCATAGAGACACTATCTTTATCTAAAAACTTAACTGGTTGCTTTTTGGAGCCCTTTTGTGGCATATTTAGATAGGCAGGAAATGTTCCACATTTTATGGTAAATAGTTCTGCATGGTTTTAAGGAATATATTGCAGCCAAATCTAATTGAATATGAGACTAAAATATGCTGTTTCACATTTTGTGAATTTAAAGACTATTAATATTGTTTGCGCTTGTTTTAAAAGGCTTAGGGTTGGCGTTCAAAAGTGTTCCTTCAATAATCTTATTCTGTAAAGATTACCTTGGGAGAATTGGATTAAGGCCAGTTTTTTCTTCTAGCTTCTTTCCCCATTGCCCTCTGAGAATGGAGTTGATTTGGTTTTGCCCAATGTTGAAAGATGAAACAATGCCTAAACCAGCCGCAAGGAATACTTCATAGTGCTTTTTTACAAATATGGGCATGAGGGTGCTCGTAAGCATCTGACCATGTCAGGCTCTTATGTAGCCTTTAATTTACTCCCGTCGGACCCGTTTGACCTTTTAGCATCTTGTATAGTGTCCCTCACTCAAAGGATTAATAAATATGTATATGTATGTATGTACCATTGTTTCGCATGCTAAAGTGGTATTATAAATAATTTATTTCTCTAAGAGAGTCTTCTTTTTGTGTAGGTCATTCAAAAATTGTTGGAATTGCTTGTTTGAGCTGTTGGATGAAAGAGGCAGAACATTTGATGAGGCCATCCTGTGGGGAGGGGTCCTTGTTCCCATTAAATATTTGCTTGTGTTTCCAGGTTGTTCCCCAAATTACTTTCAAACTTGTTCCCAGCTTTTTGATCCCTAAAATTTAAATTGGTTTTCTTCCCTTCCCTAAAATATTTTGATATTGTTACTCTGTTCCCCAGTTCAAATTAGCCATGTTCTCTTTTCCCCCAAAACCCCTGGGAGTGCCTCTTTGATGTTGATTCTCTTATTGGCCTCATAGTAATTCACTGTAGAATTGCAAGACACAGCAAGTTCTTATTTGGGAGTGAGGGAAAAGTTTTGAATGAATTTTCACACAATACAAGAAACACAATTTTGACTGCCCCTTCTAGTCTATTATAGATCTTGCTCTTTTCGGACATGAATCAACTTGTTTGCACCTTTCTGGCGACCTCCGTGAGGGCAAGCTCTAGAAGCTCTTCCTTAATGAGCCTTTGCTGAAAAACTTTCCAAGACTGGCTTTCCCGTGTTAGGGGCCGAGGTTTTTGAGCAAAATTCATCAGCGACTTCCTTGCAGCTTATAAACGGTGTTCCTTCGAGCAATGGTCAATAAAAGTTTTGTAGTGCCCATACAAATTTTCGCTACTTAAAAACGTAACACGAAACAAATATCAACTTGGCAATTTTTCTTTCCCGATACTCCATTTAAAATTCACGTGAGCGCTATTAATAAAGGGCCAGAAAACCATTTAATGGCAATTTTTTTGTCAACAAACATGAGTTGTCCGCGAGCAGAATTCGAACGTAAGCTGTTGTGCTTTGGCTGTTATTTGTGTTTTTTCTAACTATTCTAAGACGAATCCAGGCTGATATTTTCGAATCAAGTGTAAGAAGACGGCAAAACCGTATTGATAATGTATTTATTTGTGTTAACCTCGCGAATAAAGACTTTGGTCGCATCCTTTCGACGGGGTAGATCGACAGCAATGCCGTTTACGCACAACCGAAATGCACTGTTACCGGTGAAAGGGCAAATGATTGACAGGATAGCACGGTTTTGACTGCCGCGCGCACTGCGGGCGCGGATTCCGTATGCAAGGATGTATCAGCAAAAATATATGTGTATCAGCAAAAAATATATGTATCAAGAAAAATATAAATGTATCAGAAAACAAATATATGTATCAGAAAAAAATATATGTATCAGGACAAAATATATGTATCAGGAAAAATATATATGTATCAGGAAAAAATGTATGTATCAGAAAAATTATGTATCAGAAAAAATATGAATGTATCAGGAAAAATACATGTATCAGGAAAAATATATACGTATCAGAAAAATATAATGTATCAGAAAACAAATATATGTATCAGAAAAAATATATGTATCAGGAAAAAATATATATGTATCAGAAAAAAAACACATGTATCACGAAAAAAATATGTATCAGGAAAAACATATGTATCGTGAAAAATATATGTGTCAGGCAAAAATATATGTATCAGGAAAAAAATTATGTATCAGGAAAAAAGTATATGTATCAGGAAAAAATATTTATCAGGAAAAAAATTGGTATCAGAAAAATATATGTATCAGGAAAAAAATACATGTATCAGGAAAAAAATATATGTATGAGGAAAAATTTATAAGTATCAGAAAAATATCTGTATAAGAAAAAAATGTTTGCACTGATAATGTTGTAGGTTTTTGGAAATACACTGTTAGTACACCACACACATGGAGACATAAAATGAGATTGATTGAATTATTTTTTTAATGTCAATATATGCACATCACAGACACTTGTCATTAATGCGTTCTGAAAAGGCCACAGCTTCTCTTTGATGTAGAGAAATAAAATTAAGGGTCTTTAGAGAAAAATTAGTAAGTGTAATAAGACTAAGCGGAGTCCAATTCGGTTTGTAATCATACAAGTGACAACAAAATCAGACGACTGTGCAGCAAGAGTGCAATTTGTTTATCACAAGTATGATTACAGACCTAATTGGATGACGCATAGTCTTCTTACCAATTAATCATAAAAATAATTACAATTTCCAAGAAAAGAGATGACAACTGATACCGCATAAAAGTGTACTGTATATTGCCCAAATTGTATCGGTAGGTCCTGCAATTCATCCTCAGAAAGACCAGAGAGACAACTTCACTCGTCAACCGCCATGTATAAAACACAGCATTTTAGGCGTCCAAATCTGCAAGATACCATCTCTCACCTCTGTCTCGAGAACAGCAGACACGCACGGTTCTTACGTTACGTTTATGCCTGTAGAATCAACTAAAATCTCAATTCCTTGTAAGAAGTTATAACCATCATCTTAATTTTCCTGGTAGGCTAGGTATCGGAGAGACTGAACATTTGCGCATGCGCTGACGAAATGTTTGAACAAAACAGAAAAATGGAGTACCTCCAGACGTGGCGCTGGAACGTCGTACTAAACGAATCTTCTCGGGATTTCGGCCTGTGCGATCGCTTTTGGACGCAGTTGGCCCTTCGCTGCTTTCTGCTACCGACCTCGCCTCCCGGTACGGCATTGAGGGAGGGATATGTCGGCCCCTAAACCGTATGAGACAAATCTCACGTCTACTCACTGCTCCATACCGCCCTTATCATTACAATTTTACCTGTCATATGGTAAGCACTGGATTCATGCATAAACTTTCTTTCATATCGAATTTCAAAATAACTACAAGAGCCAATGTCTTCCAGACATTACATTTACAACTAAAATACATAGCATATACAGATATATAACTAAATACATGATATTTTAAGATATATTTATTAAAAAGAAAAGCGCTGTACAAAATGCGGTCTTGCTTTCTCTAGTTTAAAACCAGAAAACTCAGTAGAACGGATGAAATCAGGTAGCGCATTTCGCAACTTAGCTGATACGTAAGAAAAAGAAACCATGGATATGATATTTAAAGATATATTTATTAAAAATAAAAGCGCTGTACAAAATGCGGTCTTGGTTTCTCTAGTTTAAAACCAGAAAACTCAGTGGAACGGATAAAATCAAGTAGCGCATTCCGCAACTTAGCTAATACGTAAGAAAAAGAACTAAGACCATAACTGTTTGTTTTAGGTTTATTGATGGACAGAATGTAATTTGCGCCAAGATTTTGAATGCGCTTATTGCATAGAGACTACTATCCATGGTTTCTTTTTCTTACGTATCAGCTAAGTTGCGGAATGTGGTACCTGATTTTGTCCGTACCACTGAGTTTACTGGTTTTAAACTAGGGAAACCAAGACCACATTTTGTACGGCGGCTTTTTTTAAATTAATATATCTTTAAATATAATGTATTTAGTTATGTATCTGTATATGCTATGTATTTTAGTTGTAAATGTAATGTCTGAAAATCCGGGCCCGGGGAATTTTATTGCAGTAAAGACAATTACATCTTCCTACCAAGACATGTATGGAGCGTTTTCACAGCAGCCATATTGGATTTATGAAACAAAAGAGAGTTCAATTTTTGGAGAACTACTTTGGTACACCATCATGGCCGCCATTTATTTGTTTTGGAACACCAACATGGCCGCCGTGACGTCATGATGTGAAAACGCTCTATACCCGACTGAGTATGCTAAAATTTCTGATCTGTTCAAAGAGGACGGCGAGAATGTTTATCAGGTTTATCGTCCCATCTTGCTTCTGGGTGTTCCTGACAAACCAATGGGCCATTTCCGAGTTGCTGTTTGTCTCTGTTTCGAAGTGAGTCTTGGTGCTCAACTATTGCAAGGGAATGCGTTTGATTTGCATAAGAATACGTCACTGAAACACATTTGAATGGTTGTGCACCAGGACTCGCTTTGAAACTGAGGCATACAGCAACTAGGAAATGGACTATTGAGTCATGGAGACGTAAGTAGGGAGTTTAAGAAACCACGACGGCTACGGCTACGAAAAAATATAAGTTTGAGCTATGCAAATCCTTAAGTTTGATTGGCTACGCTACCAGAGGACTATTAGTAATAGTCCTCGAGTAGCGAAAAGCGTGACGCTTTCTTTTGTTTTATTCCCAAATAAATCTTTCTTCAACTTGCATTTGCTAACTTTATTAATAAAGACCTTTAGATTCTAGGACGAGGACGAGAACGAGTACGAGTTTTAGCTGCCCGTTTTTCGCGAAACTACTTAGAAAATTTATAACTAGTACGATTCATCTTACTCTTTGTTAGCAGTATAGATTGCTCAGTTATTCTTATTGCTGATAACTGAGCCTTTTTGCTGATCGAAAAATGCCAAAACTGCTACCGTGTTGGTAACTTGTTTTCACTCGACGACGTTTTTGCAAAACCTCGTACTAAAATGACGACGGCATCACGTTTTTCCCGCCAAAATGTCGCTGGTTTGCGCGCGCTCACTTTTGTTCTACGAGAAAATCTCGTACTCGAGCTTCGTACTCGTAGTCGTTCTCGTCCCACAATCTAAAGCTCTCTATTGCCTTTTCTGTCCGACTAGTTGGGTGATACTAAAACAATTGTTAAATATTTTGTCTTACGCGCGAGCTATAAATGGCCTTTATTTTGTTGCGACTAGACCATTAAAAAAATGCCATTTTAAGGACGGTGCATACTACTGTTATTGCGCATACGTTCTGCGCATCTCGAGATACTGGGATTTCCTATCGGCAGTGCTTGTTAATACAGGGATATTTTTGCGCGGTTCAAAACTATGCGGAGAAAGCAGAACTTGACAAGTGTTCTTGGTATCCAAAAAGGAAATTGGGGGAAACCACGCATTTTTCAGAGACAATTAAGCTTGAATTTGGAAAAGAACGTCATACATTGCTTTGTATTTTAAGGCTTTTTACAAATATTGTTGATTAATTATCTTCCAAAAATGCGTGGTCATCCCCAATTTTCTTTTTGGATTTCAATAACACTTTCCCGCATAGTCAGTAAACCGCGCAAAAATACCTTTGAATTAGTAGGCACCGTCGTTAATTTCCTCAGTGAGAATTCTAGGGAACTTTGAATGCTCCATAAAAAAATGCAGGAATTTCTTTTCATTTGTGAAATTAAAAAAGTCTGTAGTAAACTAGATGAATGCTCAAATTGAAATGTCAGTCAATCGTTTCAGAGCGTCAAATTATAGAGGAGGCTAATAATTACTGACTTATTTGTTTATGGTATGACAGGTAAATATTAATGAGTGATACAATGGAAATAGAATTGAACAAGACATCTTTTTAAATTCTGTTCACGTACATAAATCGGCTCTTTTTTCCACAAGAAAATTGTTTTTTCGGCCGAGGTTGGATTTTCTTAGTTTTCTGCCAATTTTAGGCTGAAAGTATTCTTGTGAATATTCTTACATTATGGCGAATGATATCAACTCGATATGGCTAGGGGCTAACTCGAAAACCTACCAGTTTATTTAGGTCCTAGGCTCAAATATTTAATTAAAATTGTATTTATTATTATTTTATCCATTTATTTGTTTCTTTCCAGCTTTAAATTGTACATTAACTATGAAGTGAGCAAATAAAAAAAAATATATTCTATTCTAATATGTTGCCACGAAATATTGCGCCCGTTTAATTGACATATAAAAGCAGAAAAACTGGAAATTCCCGGACCAGCTGTTCATCATTGCATTCTAGCTTCAGTTAAATTTATCACCAGTTATATCGTTTCTTGCGGTTAAAATACGGTTGCATTTACAAAATAAACTTTTTCATGAACTTTCAGCCTCGCGTTTAAAATGGCTCTCTTATCACCAGCTGCAAATGCTCTTATCATCAGCTGCACCAGTTGCAAATGGCTCGGTGGCAAACACAGTGCTACTTAACATTCGCGTTGTTATATGTGAAATGCTCTTTTAGCTTTTGTTCCTTCTTTCGTTTTTCAATTATTTCATAAGACGAATAAAACTTGTAACCTAACTCGACCGGATTGTCTCTTTTTCCGGATCCTTCTAAACTGTTTAACGCATGCATCTTCACAAAACAAATGCTACTTCTCGGCTTGCAACACAATTTCGTGAATTCAGCTGACGTTTCATTAACCATCTAAGAGTTTCTCCCTCAACGCTACAAGCAATTGCAAAAAGGTTGAGACACTGAATCAGAAATTCACCTCTTCTTCCTAAAACCCCTCTTCCAGTTCATAAGAAAAGTCCGAACGCCCCTCCCTCCCCTCCCCCCTTTTTCAATGTTGATATCCTTTACCTTGAGTGCCAAGTGGAAATGGAAACAACTTTGCTTGGGGGAAAAGGGGGATTGGGAATGCGCTGACTTGAATGACACGCATGGTACGGTTATCAACAATGAGTGTCTCAACTCTTTTTGCATTTTCTTTTAGCAATTAGTGGTAGTTTTTATATAGCGTTGTGTAAGCAGCTTTCCGTTAAATGAAGGAGGAAGCAGCAGATGTAGACTCGTCGTGTGACGTTTTTTTTTACATCAGAGTCTTGTTCAAAAAGGACTGAGAAATCGTTGGTATTGTTTCTGATCAATAAACTTTCATGATGCACAACAAGGTTTAATCATCCTTAGAATTCATAAACCTCAACTATCACCTGCTATATAGTACCTTATTGTGCTCTTACAATGTAAACCTGGTTGGACTAGCTGAAACTCGGCAACAAATAAAAGTTCATAAATTTAAAATAACGCTCTCTCATAATAACAATTTTCAAAATACAATTTTTCTGATGAAGCGACATTTAAACAGCTACTGCTCAACTAAACTAAATAGACGGATAATTTCGAGGCCATTAACATCTTCCTGAATTTTAACTGATGGCTAATTAGCAATTTGTTCTCATGACAGGTAAATATCACGAAAAATGGAAATAAGAGTCAAGGTCAATGTCTTTTAACTTCCCTTCAGTAAGGTAAACACATCCGTTAGATGATTTGTGCGTTCTCAGCAGGTACTTGATCCAGATACTGTGCACGGAATCAACGATGAAGGTTACAGGGGTAATATTGATGGTGAGTGAGGGAATGAATCTATAACAGACCAACCATACTTGACTAAAATGTATCAGCGTTCTTTATATCTCTATCATGCCTAATACTGTGGCGTAGTGAATTTTCTTTATAACCTACAGTGTGAGTGTTCATAGTTCTTTTAAACGTTCTTTTAAACGTTCTTTTAATACAGCGCGGTGTCATATGTGGGTTGAGTTTGTTGTTGGTTATCGTCTTGCTCCGAGGGTTTTTCTGAGGTTCTCCAGTTTTCCTCCTTCACAAAAACCAACACTCCAAATTCCAATTCCAGGACAGAGGACGGGGTAATTAAAACCATCTGATGTGGCGTCCTCTTTAAATATTGTAATATATTTTTATCTTATTTCTTTTGTATTTTGAAGTGTTTAAATAAGGGATGCATAGCACCGCACACCAGCAACAGTATGAATTTTTTCGAAATTTCACGGTAGCCGTTTTAAAAACATCTACAAATGTCAGTATTGTGCATAGATTCCCAAATATCATATTTAAGTTTGGTAGTAATATAAGCCGGCATTCATAACAACCGACTTCACAATCAGCTTTCATCTGCTTATCGAAGCAAGAGTCCTTCAAAGTGCTCACCACCTGCAGACTTTTAAATTGGTTAAGCTTCAAAATAACGGTTAGAATGTTAATTGTTTTGACCTGGAGTCCATGATTACTATTACTCTTATGCTCTTTTAGCTTTTGCTAAATCAGAGTTAACATTTCGTGAAAATAGAACGGCTTTTCGCGCTTTATAAAAACTAGCAATCAGTTTAGTATAATCAGCTGCATGAATAAGAATCTTTCTAAGGGAAAGGTTTGAAAAACGTGAATAACCAATGCGATTTAACCATTGTGCTAAACATGTTCCACCTGTGTCATTTACTGAAAATGTGTTTCTTTCGTTCGACTTCGTTCTTACTCACAAGGAATTCGAGCGAGATCGAGAAACCTTAATAAGAGTCTTACGAAATAACTAACACATTTACAGCCAAAGTAGTTTTAGTCCATATTACTTATGCATTGCGTACCAAATTATTTGGTTAGAGTTCTGGCAATGAACCCTTTTTTCATAAAAGCTTAAGGTGGCTCCATATAGTTTTACGATCGCGCGCGCGCGCTGAGGACGAAACCTCATGTAAAACCGGCGCGCGCTTGAAGCTAAACGTCAGTGTTCTTCAACATTTTATGACGTCAACATGAGCACAAAAAGCAAAACTGACAGTGAATGTTCTCGTGTTTCCTTTGGTGAAATTCCGTAAATTTTGGCAGACTGGTAATAAATATATTTAACTTCAGTTGGAGCTCGTTTTTCAGGGAAATCTGTAAGACCATTGTTTTCGCAGCGGTAAAAGGAACAAATTTGCAGAAATCGAAAGAACTGACTGTAGAAACCCTACTTGTTGTGTTTAAAATTCGTATTTCCCCAAAGGAAATAGAAGAAAATCACTTAGTAATAAAGCCATAAAAAACACATTGTTTTGGGCATTTATAATTCAAGACTAAAGCCCAAAATCTTAACAGAGATGATGGTAAAACACTACTTAATCATTACTTATTACTGGAACTGGGCGTAGAGACGAATGCAAAACAGCACTCAAGACATAGAACTTGCGCGCACCTCGCCATAAATGATAAGTAATGGTAAGAGGACAGAGAGTGGAGTCCGATTCGGTCTGTTATCCTAAGAGTGATAACAAAATCAGACGACCGCACATCGGAACTGGACGACAGGAAGTCTTATTACCAATTAATCATAAAAATTAGAATTTCCGAGAAAAGAAGAATAGGCAAGTTACAAAAGAAAGGGAAAATTTGCATTTAAATACCTACAAAGGAGATGTAAACATTCTGAGGCCACCGCGGCTAATACCATTTTCAAAAACATAAAACAAACAGCGGCTACAAACATAATGATAAAACGCATTTCACTTTTGACTAGACGTTTCGTATGCTACAACATACATCTTCAGAAGTGACGGTTGAACAAATTCAATATGATATATATAAAATTAAGAAGACTGGTAACTAGAGAGAATAAGATTAAAATAGTGCAATAAATAGATAGCAGTGAAAAGTGACCGTTTAAGAAAGCCGCACAGTTTTTCATTGCCAACGTTTTCGTTTAACGCTGGTTTAAGGTCACGTAAGCTTTATGTAAGCTGATTGAAAGGTATAAATTGAATGAACAAAAACATTATATCCACAAAAGCAGTGGAGAGTGGGGGACAAAATGGTGGGAACAGTCCTATATCTAGTTTTGTAATGCCTCCAGTCACAGAAGTTCAGGTGAGTAGGCTTTTCTCAAGCCTGAATGTACAAAAATCACCATTAGATGTTCCAAATAAGCTAATTGAAATTGCTGCAGAGCCCTTATGGAAGCCCTCAGCACACATATATAACCACTCGATAAAAACTGGGATAGGCCTTTTATCTCTCTCTGCGTTCAACAGATTTTTATTCTGCTGCTCCTTACAAACCTATGTATATAACCAGAAAGTAAATAGTTCTTACCAATATAATTAATTTCCCTTCAGCTATCAGCACGGCTTATATTTACGGCAGGTACAAAACACAGGTCACAGGTCATTGTTTTACCAATACTTTCGGAATTTTTAGGATACAAGTATCTTAAAAATTCATAAAAGCTAACCTTAGGCCTAATTAGGCCTAAAGATAAGTATCCTAAACATTCATAAAAGCTAACCTTAGGCCTAATTAGGCCTATTTTACTAAGGTTAGCTTTTATGAATGTTTAGGATACTTTCTGTATTTTGGTAAAACAATGACCTGTGACCTGTGTTTTGTACCTGCCGTTATATTTAAATGCTCTGGTCAGTGCAATTTCGACGGCTCATTTCCATAAACGCTTCTGTGTGTCCATAAACAAATTTTACCGTGTCATCGATAGACGTAATACATGCAGTATCCTGATTACTTTGCTTGAAAGCGAATATGAAAAGAAACAGCAAGAACACAGCTATCGATCCCTAACTTTTTCTAGACGGTCCACCTCAAAATACACAACGAAACCCGTTGGTAAAATATTGGACAAGCTTGCAATCGTGTTTGAAGCGGAGACGGCCTTCAAGGCCGCTTTGTATTCTCTTTTAACTCTAAATCACCTATCTTCAGCGAAGTAAAAACACATGTCAACGGCACTCTTCGATTTGTTTACTTGAAGGATACACTCTCCTCCCCTCTCCCCTCCCTCAGGATTATAGCTGCTGAGCATGAGCAGATGTGCGGGCCAAAATTACGGATGCGTTACCAGATGTCCGTGATTTACGGACATCAGTTAATGGCTGCTACAGGACGTGACCAAAAGAAACGGAAGCTCTGGGGACGACAATTGCCTCCTACCAGCAATTAGGCGCCACAAACACAAAAGCAAGCAAGCGCATACACGTAACTACAACTTAGAATGTGATCGGTTGATTTAAACTACAACTTTGAATGTGATTGGCTTATTGAACTGTCCGATAACAACTTGGCAAGTGAATTAGTGGGAAATATGAGTTTTCTAATCCAATCACAATCGAGAAAATTGTAATTTTTATTATTACCCAAGTTATGGAGCAACCTTAACTGGAAAATTAATCTGACCTGAACTAAAAGTCCACTCCGCAAAATTAGTATCGAATACAGTAATCAATGTCCGTTCAGCTCGGATTTCTTAAATAACTTATTTCGCTGATGTTTTTAGTTTTTGTTATGAGCAAAATTTTCTTTTCCTTCAAAGAGAAACTCAAAAAGCAATTTAAAAGAAGCAAAGGAAAAAAACACAAGGTTGTTCTGCAGTGAAAAGTTTGAGACACTTCAATGAAATCAAGAAAAATGTCCGGTCATAAGTATTCAGTGTGAGCATGATTTAGAACTGAACCGCAAGGTTCCAATCCTCTTTACATCGTTTCAGTCTGGGTTGGGAAATAACCTTCATATCCCACATAACAACCAGGTCAGTCAGCTCAACAACAGTCGCAAACACGCAAATTCTCCTTACTTGCCTCCGCTTATTTCTAATCGAACTAGTTCAGAGATTTCAATCTTTTATCAGTGCCTGAAAATTAAGAGAACTTCTCCTAATACCTAGCATTGTAATGATAATTTGAAGGTAAAACGCAGGGGGACCTTTCCCTGTTGCGGCCATTTTTCTTTATTGTCTCATGTCATTTGTCGTCTCGGCCTTTCAAATTTAGCGCCATTGCACCGTGAATACCCCGGATTCTGCGCGATGTTTTAAGTACACTGAACAGATTAACTGACCTAACCAGGATAGCGCAAACAATCAAATTCACGGATTGCTAACAAAAGACCCTTTCCACTAATGCAAGGGGTGATTTGATGGCAATTCCTTAGAAGATCTTAGTTTGTCTTTTTTGTAACACACCTTAAAGTTTTACTTTATGCCCTTATTTGATAGCCGTCGTGGATCTGGATTTTACCAATGTTTCTTTTTTTTTTCACGAAATTAAAGAAGCAAACAAGCAACAACAGGTGGCAAAAACGACATGACAATCTGGTGAGTACCCTCACTTTGACACTTTGACACAGTGTGACCTCCTCCTTTCGAACAACCCGGCCCTGATGTTTTTCTTGATTCTTTCACACCTAAACTAACAAATATATTTGAACCGTCAGACATAAAATTTTGCATTTGCGAAATGGCAAAGAGATGATACCGAAACGTTATGCACTAGCGTTTAACTTTCTTTTAAATTCAAAATTATTGCGAACATTTTGTTTTTCTACCTACAGGCTTGCATAATTTCAATCTTTGTGTTGATGTCCGGTAAGTGCGTCCGTTTTACCAAGTAAAACTATAATAAAAGAGGAACCTAAATAACAAACGGTGTAGTGTCCAAGAAAAGAAATTTATGGAGTAACTTCTTTCACCACGTTTGACCTATTACTGGTATACCGTTTTGTCGTTCTCGTTCTCTTTCTCTCTTCTTTCGTTTCTGTTCTTCTGTCATAGGCCGTCCAGGCATCTTGCAACCTTAGAAGATTCACGAAAAATGAAGCCTTGTTTATGTTCAGGTGTAAGTGTCTGACCTGGCTTGAGCCTGCGATCCAATCAACAACCAGCCCTTGGTCAGCAGTGAACTAAAAAAAAAACAGCTGACCTCGATAAGTTTCAGCTTGAGCCCGCGATATGGTCACATGATACTGGTCAGCGGATACCTTGCTTTGACAGGTGTCAATTGACCATAACATTGATGTCCAATATCAAAGATGTATGCTGTAAATTAGCTAGAGTGTCAACTGGAGTATTGCCTCCTGGATAAGCCCGTGATATGGTTAAGTCATACTGATCACATTGGCATACATGGAGGGGTGGACGGACGTACGGTGACCAAAACCAAATTTTCTTGCATCGATGGGTTACCATATTTTCTTAACTATGGTGCTCTGCGCGCACGTTAATTCAATGTCTGTACATTATTAAATGAATGTTGTTTTTCTGTTACTGCAATTCTTCAGTGCCTGTGACACCCGCGAAGACTCAGCCACCCACTACCACCCAGCAACCCGTCACTGGTAAGCTAACTATCTGTTGACTCTTAGATATTCATTATTTTCTGCGTCAAGCAAACCAGGCTTCCAGCTCCGGATGATTGATTTCAGTGCTGGTCGGCGACGTTAAGCTCTCGGTCCCGTCACCTTCACATCTCTTTAAGGACTTGTTAGAGAATCCAGGACATTCTTTGATAAGGTTAGATCATTGCCATTATCGCCCGGTATTCCCAGAGAAAATGAATGGTCGTGTTCGGCCCCCTTACGCTATCCAAGACCTGAACAAAAATCTGATACCCTATTTAATACCTTACCCTTAAATCAATACCCTGTTTCAGACCCGCCTTATCATTATTTGGGCTACTTTGAGCCGATGTTAAAGGCATTGTGAAAGTGCCACTACGACGAAAATATTTGGTTTTCTTTTCGGAATTTTTTCAACGTCAATTAAGTCAATATGTTCAAAATAATACAATGCATTAAAATTTGGAACGATAGAAGCGAGATAAGTCGGGAAATAGCCAGCCAAAAGCACTAAAAATCTGTCCGCCATTACTCGGACGGCATTGGAGAAGCCTGCGATTATTTTATTTGGGCTACTTGGCTCTCACGCAAGACTTGGCTCGTGACGTCATACGCGCATCGCTTAGTGGCGTTTGACAAAGCGAACAAGTCGATCAAGGAGTAATGTATATAATATCGGCAAAAAGCAACTCGGCGATCCCTCACATCTCATAGATAGCATGGGAATTTTGAGTGTTTCGCGTATGACGTCAGACCCCAGGTGCTCCAGCTAGACCCAACCCTTTTCCTGGCTCACGGTCATTTGCCGTTCGAGTAATGGCGGACAGCGAAAACCGAAAAACTACGTTACAATAATCATACTTCCCGTGGGAACTTTGAGATAAGAATTGGCATGATACAATTATTTTTTATCAATATGGTTTCCAATATGGTTCACTTGACGAAAATTTGATGAAGACTCTCTCTGTGGCCATCGGTTACACCCCTTGCTGAGAATTGTCCCTGTAAGTTAAGGATACAGAAGCAATAGAAACAGTTATTTTGCTATTGTTTCAGATATGGAAGTCCTTGGCCACTGGCTGCTGGACGGTCAAGACAAGCTTGTAAGGTTGGTGATGATTTTCTCCCGCTAACTGGTCAAGACAATCTGTAATTCACGGATTTCAAGTCCAGTAACCTCTTGCCACTTGCTGCACTTGCTGGTGGTTTTTTATGGTAGCCACTCCTCGGCCAGGCGTGTATAACTAGGCAACTGGCTTACCTCCTGTCAGTTGGGATTACAATCTTGTTGTATTCCCTGCCCTCAGAGCCAGGCGTGTATTTCATCTGCATCAACTGGAACAGAGCCTGACGATCTAGAATTCGTCTGTACAGCCTTAGCAGGGGCTTCAACTCAACTACAAACTGAATCATGACGTCGCGTTCCATTGTCTCCAGTGACAGACGGACGCCAAAAACAACACTTAATTAGAAATAGTTGTTTCTAAAATTTGCTTGCTAAACCCCAGTAGGACTTGGCTAAATCAGTTACCGAGGATAAACAAGTGTTTTCTCTTTCTTTTTTCCTCTTACAGCTTTGATAGCTTGCCACTCTTTGCTGAGGGAAGATGCCCGGGCAGTAAGGCCGCGTTTTTCAACCAAACAAATTCCTTCGCCAGTACACCTATAATTAATCTTAACGATCGGAGTTTCACCATTGCCTGTTGGATTAAGCAAACAGCATGGGTCCCCGATGGGTTGGCAGCGATTTACAGCGACTGGTATGATCCATGGCAGTTTCTTTTAAGCGTAAAAGACCAGAAGATCATATTTCATCGCCACCAAAACGGGAGTAAAGTATGGTGGTCCTTAGAGAGTACCAAAGTTAGTTTGGACACATGGACCCACGTGGCTGTCACATGGGATCACGTGAGACATGCTGTGTTTATCTATGCTAACGGTCAAGAAGTTGGGAAGAGATCATACACCCCAGGAGCCTCATTCTTTCAACCCACTGGGAAACTGTACCAGATTGGTAAAGACGGTCATACGGATGACCATCAGTTCCATGGATCTGTGATGGATCTTTATGTCTTTGGCACGGCATTGAAGCTGGATCAAATCAATAAACTAAGAGGTGAGCTTTACGTTACTACTACCCTTTCTATTAGTTACTGCAAGCCTTCACCTAACTCTTTGTGTAAGAGTGGCGCATAATGCCTCCACATTCGCTCGCCATGGACTCTTGTCTTGCGCCGAGGCAAGCAACTCTCTCCAGGACTGCCACCCTGCTCTGGACCTCTTCCTTTCTACTGTATGTCGCCACGTTGTTTTTGGCCGACCTCTCTCTCTCTCTCTCTCCTCTCTCTCTCTCTCTCTCTCTCTCTCTCTCTCTCTCTCTCTCTCTCTCTCTCTCTCTCTCTCTCTCTCTCTCTCTCTCTCTCTCTCTCTCTCTCTATCTCTCTCTCTCTCTCTCTATCTCTCTCTCCCGTGCGGGTTAGGGAGTTACGGGCAATGAATACGTTCAGGTTTGTTATTTAAGACGATTTTTCTGTTGGTTTATCATGCACTGAAGTAGTTTTGGTTGAAGAACGAGGTTTCCTTCTGAGAAAATTTAGATTACGCACCGGCTAGCCACTCAGGGCGTCAAACATTCTCAAACCATCATGATATGAAAAACGAAATAAGCTTTAATATAGGAGGATCCAATAATGATAAATTATTTTGTTCTTGAAAAACCTAATTCTTGATTTAGCCCAGGGCTTTATATTCCTGCGAGTAGTGGCCTATTATCAGATGATCTTAAAACTTACATTTCAGGAAGGAGTACTTTTGACGGTCTGACTGGAGGTTTTTCTGTAATTATTGTTTAAGGCAGTTCTGTTATTGTGAACACACCGAAGATAGTAACGGGGGGGGGGGGGGGATCTTTGGGGTAGTATGGCAACCTCCCTTGGAAGGAGCATGCCCGATTGATGGGTATACAGCGTTTACTACAGAGAAGTGATGTCACACGGGATAAAAGCGAGTGGCACTCAGTTACCGTGAACAGAAATGCAACCAGTTAGATGCTCCATCTCAATTGTAACAAAGAGTATGAAGTAGCAATTTCCTCACGAATTGGATATGAGCAAATTAATTTAAGCGAGAGCAAGATATCGAATTTCAAGACCGTTGGAGGTACTATCACACTGTAGTTTGACTATAAATATGGTACTAAGTAATCCATGGGTTGCACTAGCAAATGTACTGCAGATATCATTCACTCAGTGTGATACCACAATATTAATTATGACGTCACATGTGGCGTCACACAAAAGAGGTAATGTATCAAAAATTTGCTTAGAACAATGCCTAGGCAGAAATTTTAATGATATCAAGCATAATGGTGATGGCGGGAGATTTATTAATAACAATAATTACAGTAAGGGACTTTGTTTTTCAAAAGTAATTTACAGGACTCGAAGTCTAAAATACTCTGTTGTAAATAAAATAAAGTTCCGCATAAAAACTGGGTCTCAAAAATTATCCAAACGAAACGATAAGAAACAGAAGGCTAGTTCTCTACTCTTTAGATGTATCGAAATGTACATCAGAAGTTTCTGAAC